>CM033469.1:115403196-116003196 GCA_019447015.1 Hymenochirus boettgeri | reverse complement strand
GATCCAGCAAAACAATAGCCCCCCCTTTGTCAGCAGCCCTTATCACTATGCTGTCGTCGGACCTCAAGGATTTTAAACCTGCCCTTTCCATATCAGAAAGATTGCTATAGGATACGTTGGGTCCAAACTTATGTATGTCATAGAAATCATTACTGACAACATTGTGAAAAGCTTTTATGGTAGCCGGAGTATTTGGAGGGTCAAATGTACTCTTTTTATACAAACCGACATCTCCAGGGTCAGTCTTCTTATTATTTAAGTCCTTGAAATGATCTCTCAATTTCAGGTTTCTCTGTAATTTAAACAGATCCAAGTCGGCTTCAAACAAATCCTGTCGGGGGGTGGGAACAAAAGTAAGACCCTTCTGTAAAAGACTAAGCTCCCCCGGAGTGAGAGTGTGCATACTCAAATTGTACACTATGTTTTCCTGGGTCTGGGTGGTCGGCCTCTTGTTTTTACACCCCCCCCCTTCGAAGGTGCGGCCTTTTTCTGTGGCCGTAGCCGATCGTGTGGAGACCCCCCAAAAAAATTATTGGAAGAAGAAGATCGTGCACCGGTCTGTTCTCTACTGGGATCCCCCTGAGTGCCAATGTTGTCATCACTGTCAGTATTAACAGAGTCCCCAGAGGTATCAATAGTTCCCCTAGGCTTTCTCACCGTCGTGCGTCTAGGACGCGTATACTGTCGGTCAGGTTTTCCTACGAGCCAGCCATATACACGTTTATCTTTATAATCCAAATCGACATTTATCACTTTATTTTGTTTGAAAGCGATCAAATCAGATCTATACTTATCAACCTGATCATTCAGCTTTCTCATCCAATCCTGTGTACTATTATAGTATGTAGAATGTCATGACACAGAGAGGATGATGGGCTTAATACCCAAGACATACGTTCCAATATTGATCATGACAAGCTACTGTTGCAGATGGAAGCCCGGTGGATACATCGGCTTGGAACTTTAGCATCTAGAGGGTTAAATGAGCAATTCTCCCTACATTGTTTTTTGTGAAGATTGGTGGGATTGACACATTATGTCTTTTCCTCATCTTATTTATGCAGCCTCTTACTTTTTGATACATTGTTGTTTGATGCCTTGCTTCTAATAGCTATATTTTACTTCCTCTCTGTGTCATGACATTCTACATACTATAATACTTTTGTAGCTGATTACAGCTTTTAGGTCACATTTGTGCATTATGTGTCAGTGATTTTTACTGTTTTTATTGCTTTTATCCTGTGTATGTGTTTCCTCTCACAGTGGGTGGGGTGTTCGGGGTATAAAGTTGTCTTACGCACATGGTACGTCACATCCTGAGGACGGCTTATTCTTTAGCCGAAACGCGTTGATGTTATAGCGTTTTTAAAATATGTCTGAATAAAAGTTTAAAGTTTTACGAAGTCCTGTGAGTGCCTCCGCTATCTGTTCCCTATATATATATATATATATATATATATATATATATATATATATATATATATATATATATTATATATATATATATTGTAAGGGAATTAGGGTACCTGGGGAAATCCATGCAAACACAGGAAGAACATACAAGGGAGGATTCAAACTCAGGAACCAGTGCTAACCACGACAATGGTAATAGTAATTAGATTTACTATGTAGATGTGAGAAATTACAATCTAAGACTGTTCACACCATAAAAGTGAATAGTGAATTTAGCTACCGACTCCTTGCTCTTCATGCTTCTATTTTGCATTAGGCATGCCTCCTCCCATAATTACACATGTGCTATATGAATCCTGACAGGAGCTTACTATAGGTACTATAAATGCTCTAAAAAATAAAAACTATGAATAACATTTACCTGTAACATATTCTCATAGGTCGATGGTTCTACTGTGTACAATTCATTGGCTACTGCAATAAAAAAATAAATCTTATTAATACTCAATCACAATCTAGTGTATTCTATATTTCCATTAATGTGTTGTTTTTATTCATCAGTGAAATCTAAATTTATTTTTTCATTTTGTGTTATATTAATAAAACCTCTGGACATTCATATAAAAAAAAGCTTGGTGAAGGGTTCTATTATTCATTAACATAAACATATAATAATACAAATATAGAAATAGAATAAAAACATACATGTTTTGTTAAATGAAATCGCTAAAAAAAAAGAAAATAGACAGGAAAGCTAAGCAAGAGCTTTTTCTGTCCTTCTCCATCTTCACTTTTTCAAGAAATGATCAGCAAATGAAATTCTATAAAAATACTAAGGGTTTCTTTGTGATGTCATAATGATGTCACAATTGTGGTTACAGATTTGTGTAAACAGCTTTAACAAACTTTAAACATGTTGTCATGGAAACAAAAAAAAGGACTGTATTAAAATCAATTAAAAAGGTGAAGCCAGAATGGAATTATGAACATTGCAGTTTTTTTCAATGAGTTGGTGTTATGCAGTCTGCCTTCATCTGCCGGGTTGAATCAGAAGATTTAGTTCCATTTTGGTGGTCATTGTCTCCCAGTCAATCCTAAGTCACTCAAAAAGTGATCCTGTGAGTTGTCGTTTTTTTGGGGGGGGATGTTTATAGGCAGATTAAAATTTCACCCAAATCACCCAATTGAAAAGCAGATGAAAAGACTACAATAGGATATATTGGGGTCGTGCAAATAAGGAAATTCTATATATTTAAATTTAAAAAACAACCCAATAAAGGCTGAATGAGGATTTCGGGAATAGGAGTACAGTTTATACTCATACTGTATATCCCTTATAACACATGAGTACACAGACAGGCTCATTTACCCAGAGCCGCTATCGCGATTCAATATCGCGTTTGTGAATTTGCTGGCGTTAAAATTGTGCGCTAAAACTAGCGCAAATGCTAAACTGAATAGCGACCGTCGGATGTGTGGTGATTTTTACGTAACAGATGCATCCAACGCTAATGGGCTTTTATATGGTCCTGAAACTCCTCTCCGACTTCTAATATACATCAGGGATGTACTTATCCACTATATAATTCACAGGAGAGGATACATTACCAATGATAATAGTTGAATGGCAATTATCTTTTCATGATGTCTATGGCCTAGTAGTTTTGTAGGGTTATGGGACTCCTAATCATTTACAGTAGGATACATGCTTATAAGAACCATTTGCTTGGATAACTCCCAACTGCATCCCTAACTCTCCCTGCTGCCACCCCTAACTCCAGCTCCTGCAGGCCACTTGATTGTACCACGGCTTGGGTACCCATGCACTAAACCCATTAAGAATAGGCAAATGACTTGTTATTCCCTGTATATATGAATATGTATATAAACTAATATAAATATGTTTTAATATTTGTTTGCATGAAGATACTTTTATGTGGTCATGAGAGGGGCCCTTCATCAAGAGCAGTTGGTAAGAATCTAGGCCTATTCTGGACCCTCTGGAAGAGTTTTGTTGAAGTGTTGTAAGACCAACTGATATAATTTGAATGCAAATAAGGGGGTAGATAAGTGCTTTACGTTATTGCACTTATGGAGATTTGATGTTACTTAATAAAACATCAAAGGTTTTAGGCAGAAATGTGACCAAAATATAATATGCTTGTGTGTGTGTGTTTCATGGCACACACCCCACAGCAATCATTTGTTTTTAAACAGTACACTTTAAATGTATTTCATTTGTTAAAAACTTTGAAAACTACAACTTACAGCCTTCCCTGGCAACGTAACTACTGGGCATAACTACTGGACCTGCAACGGCCGTGTTAACTTTTTTAAACAAGCCCCGGAAACAGACTTACCTGACCTTGTTCCCTCTGCTCTTTGCATAGCCAGAAGCCACATCTGTGATTGGCTGACTCTCAGCCAATCACAGACTTGGCTGCTGGTCAGGCCCGTGTTTGCAACTTCCAGCCACCAGGGAGCCGGGAGCAGAGAGCTGATAGAACAAAGCATGTCTGTTTCTGGGGCTTGTTTTCTAAAACTAACATGGCAGTTGGGGGTGGGCTGGCATACCCTACACTATGGAGAATTTTAGTTTGGGGGGGTGGAGATACCATTTAAACCCAGCAACACACTGAGGCAGCAAAGGGTGCATCTAGAAGACCAACTACCGAAACACAAGAAGAACGACAGCATATGTGCAGTGCAGTGAAGAGTGTATGTAAGGCAGACAAAACAGCAGCTGCAACAATTTATGTTAGAGCCATACATTCCTTGGGTCAGGACTTAGCTTTATACCTCCATCTTAAAGAATACAGGAAGATTGTAATGTCAACATCTTGGCCAAAGAACAGGACTGATTCAAAAGGCTGATGCTATTCCAATATTCAAAAAGGGTAGTCGTTCACAGCCGGGTAATTACAGGCCTGTAATTTTAACTTCAGTGGTGGGGAAGATCCTGGAAAGTTTAATAAGGGAACATGTTCTAGAGTAGTTTCAAGGACTGACATTATAAGTAGTAACTAGCATGGATTTAGGAGGAATAGATCTTGTCAAACTAACTTGCTTGGCTTTTATGAGGAAGTAAGTAGAAATTTAGACTCTGGCATACCAGTAGATGTAGTTTACTTGGATTTTGCAATGGCTTTTGATACAGTCCCCCATAGGTGATTAGTGTATAAGCTAAGGTCTGTTGGTCTGGGGAGTCACATTTGTACATGGATAGAAAATTGGTTAATGAATAGGATGCAGAGAGTAGTTGTAAATGGGGCTTCATTACTATGGACTAAAGTGGTAAGTGGGGTGCCCCAGGGTTCTGTGTTGGGGCCGCTTCTATTTTATCTATTTATTAATGATTTGGAAGTGGGTATTGTAGGCAAGGTTTCTGTGTTTGCTGACGACACAAAACTTTGTCGTCCATTAAAAACTTCAGAGGATGTGCAATCATTGTGGGGGGATCTAGATAGATTGTCACATTGGGCTGCTAAGTGCCAGATGAGATTCATTGTTGATAAATGTAAGGTGATGCATTTTGGACTTAAAAATCCTTGTGCTACTTATACTATAAATGGCTCTGTGTTAAGCGAATCCCTGTTGTAAAGGGATCTTGGAATTTTGGTGGATAACAAACTTAAAGGTAGCAAGCAGTGCCAGGCGGCAACAGCCAGAGCCAGCAGGGTATTGTCTTGTATAAAGCGAGGTATGGATTCAAGGGAGGAAATTGTAATTCTCCCTCTTTACAAAGCATTGGTAAGGCCTCATTTGAAATATGCAGTGCAATTTTGGAATCCTGTGTACAAAAAGGACATCTTTGAAATGGAAAGGGTTCAGAGAAGGGCAACTAAATTAATAAGGGGATTTGGGGAGCTTGAATATGAAGAGAGACTGGAAAAGTTACAATTATGTACGCTGAAGAAAAGGCACTTGTGTGGGGATATGATTACTGTGTATAAATACATTAACGGGCAATACAATAAACTATCTGGGGCATAACTCACAATTAGAACATGTCAGAGGACGCGAGGACATCCCTTAAGACTTCAAGTTCAGAAAGGGTTTTTCACTGTGAGAACGGTAAAGCTATGGAACTGTCTTCCAGTGGACGTTGTTATGGCAGGTTCATTGGTCAGTTTAAAAAAAAAGCTGGATGAGTTTCTGCAAACAAGGAATGTTGCAAGTTACTGGTATTGATACATAAAGTAGAGTTGATCCAGGGAAATTTCCGATTGCCACTTGGAGTCAGGAAGGAATTTTTTCCCCCCTTCATAAATTTGGTGGGGTTTTTTTTGCCTTCCTCTGGATCAACAGGCAGGAAATGAGGATATTGCTAGATGGGTTGGACTGGATGGACGTATGTCTTTATTCAACCTCAAATACTATACTACTTTAATGTTTACTAATCAACCCCCCCACCCACCTTTTTTTTTCTTTCTAGGTCCCTCCTGAGCCTTCCTGTGCTGATTTAAGTTGCTGACATCTTGGATCTTCATTGTAGTCTGCTTAGGTCCGCCCCCGAGAGTTCCTGGATCTGCTTCTTCTGTAGTCCTAAAAAGCACGGTCCGTTTGCTCCGTGCGTGGCCCCGCCACGTGCGTGTCATCGGCGCTTGCATGGATCCATTTCCTAAGCTTACCACTATTTCCTCCCATAATCATTCATATGTTGTAAATAGTCAAAGTACAAGCAAAAATGGCTGACTGTTCTTAATAGGCAACAGGATCATAAAGCCAAAAAGAGTAATTTGAACTTACCTATTAAGTACATCCATCTTTTCTTCCTCATGCATTGATGATTTACAACACATATGATTGCCATCAAGGCAATATAAGGTTTACGTTTACTTGTGTGAGATCGTCATGCATGATGGCAATACTAATCTTCCAATAGTACACCATCGCATACCAGTCTTACAGCAGAGTTAATATTTTTTAAAGGACAACTCCACCCTTATAAGAACATCTTTTAGAGAGAATGGCCTCTTTAAAATATGTTGATATATCATAGTTTGTCCTATGAATTCATTACTGTATGCCTGCTATGCTTCTGGATGCCTCATGGAAACAATTTAGTGACCGATACTGAGCATGAGCATGCTCAGATAAGTCAGCTAGGGGATTAGCATTCAGTTATTGACTGTGAAATAGGATAGACTTATATATTTCAGACTTTAAACTATTACCATTTAGGGGTTGGGGGGTGATTTACCTGTATGTAAGTTTTCATTTCAGGGCTGGACTTGCACTTTAAGTGAATGTTTTGGTGCACTTTAATGATTTGGTGCACAGGGCACATTTTTTAGGACATATATCAAAGGTAAGAGAACAATCCACTTAAAATGCCATTCCCTCGATCTGGGCTGGCTAACAGAAAAGCTCCCCTCCATAATGGACTTTCCTGTATTCTGTACTATACACAACAGTTCAACTAATGATATGAAAAGTACTAATAGATATATATAGCAGCAATGCCTTTTACTATCACATATTGCACCAATCATATGACAGGATATAACTACCTATTCAAAGAAAACAAGTTAGTGACAGGTTATGTTTAGTATTATGGGAGATACACTCTCATGAAAAGCTGCTTATGGTAATCCATTCCAAGGTTACTTTTATTAACCTTTTTAATAGTCACATACTTGATGTTTAGCTTGCACAAGTTTTCCAGTATATAAAATATTACTATTACGATTTGCAAAAACTTTTTCTGTTTTTAGGTATAAAATATTAAACTGCATCACTTCCACTGTAATATATTATATCTCTTTTACTTCTGAAATGTCTTCATATTTGTCAAAATCACATAGGATTATCAAACATGGGTGAAGCATGCAAAAAAAAAAAAAAAAGATTTTACAGACATTTTTAAAAAAAATCTATTACAAACCCTAATGATAATAGGTACGAGTCTATAAAATTAATGCAAGTTATGTGATAGTAATAGTGAACAGCTAACAAATGCCTCTTCAGATAATGAGAGATTAGTAGAGTGTACATCTATATTTTCTACACAAGTGATCAGCATGGGAGTTCCTATAGGGACAGATTCTGGGTTTCAGTCTGATGTCTGAAGTCTAAGTTACAGGACTTCATCCCTTTCTATTTAATTTGTTGCACTGACAGCTGTATTTCCCATCTTACGAGAATTTTTTTCCAGAATTACCTAAAGATGGAAAAACATTACAAGGAACACCAGATAGTGTTGGCATTACTGAAATGGGGTGGCGGTGAGTATAACCACTTTGGCTTGGTAAAAGGATTACTGTCTAGATTAAGAAGCTTGAAAGTATCACTTGAACTTCATACAATCAAGTTACAGTTTAACATAGATGGACTTCCACTGTTAAATATCTCTAAACTCTGGACTTGCTGGTTGTGATAGCACAAAGTTTTCATTTGTTTTAGGCATATTCAGTGGCAACAGCAAACCAAAATGTGTCTTTGAATAATACCTTGAAGTCTTTGCTCAGCATTTGACTCATATATTGACCTTTGGTGTAGTTTTCAATGGCAGAAGAATGACAGTGCTAACTTCATTTTTCATTTGTGATGCTCTGGCTCGTGCTTTTGTAAAACAGGTGAAGGCTCACCATGGTTATTTTGGGTGTGATAAATGTCACCAAAAAAGGAGTGGAAAGGAAAGATGAGCTATCCCACATTTTCATTTTATTCTATTCATATATAAAAACTTTTAAATTAGTAAAATGGCACAGTGGTCTGTGGTGCAGTTTGAGTCTGGAAGGACAGCTGTTGTACCACATAGTTAGTATGATGGGGAAAACAAACAATGCTTTTGGCCACCATTCAAAAATACAAAACTTTACAAAGCTGTTCAAGATACAATGGAATCCTAAACAAGATCAACATGTCTGGATTATTTTTACCAAAGGTAATTTATTGTGATTTCTAAAATTGGATGCAATAGATATAAAATTAGTTATTAACATTTAAATGAGTTAATGTAAATTAACTCAGATTTCAGGTGAAAACAAAGATTGTGTATCTTGATTTTTTTTTTTCTCACAGGCTCCTATAAGCAAGAAAGAAGTTGTAAGTACAAGTATAATAAACAAAGTTGCATGACATCTAACATTGAGTCGGAGAAAGATAATATGAATAAGAAAAGAAAACCAAGGTAAAAGAGACTGATTTAACTACAATTTTTTTTTTCATTATTGATTTTTTTTTCATATACATTTATCTTTAAGTTTAATTGTTAATTTGTAAAATCTGTTTTAATGGGGATGATATGGTCAAGAGACCCACATTTCCACAGCCTTCTTCAGTTATGCCACCAGGTATGTTTGTGATAGTGTTGTGACATGCAGAGCTTAGTATAGTCTTTGAATAATGCCTCAAATTTTTGTTCAGGATTTCACTCATATATTGGCCAATGGTGCATCTTTCAATGGCAGAAGAATGACAGTGCGAATTTAATCTTTTATTTGTGATGCTCCCACTTGCGCTTTGGTAAAACATGCAAATAAAGAAGGGATAAAGGATAGATAACCTATACCCTCGCCACTGTCAAGCTTAGGACAGATTCTAAATTCCTGATAATGGATGATGAGGAGCATCATTTGGAACAAAAATCCGTTGGTTGTGTAAAAATGGTTTCTATGTTCCCTACTCATTACATACACCTTTGCTGTCTTGGTGTTACAAGAAAATCAGTGTGCTTTTGATTAAGAGGGAATAGTTTGTCCTTTTAGACTGTGGCCATTTTAGAGTGTCTACTTGAACTTCATACCCCTGATGAATTTAATTATAAACCAAAAGGTCTGTTAGAGATTGTTCGCTGGAAGGCAACAGAGCTGCGATCTTGTATGTTGTATTCTGGCCCTATTGTTCTTAAGTAATGCCAGTTATATGGACATTTCACATTATTTCATATTCGTGTGTTTTTGCTTCTATTTGCAGGACTTTCAGATCACAAGATTGCATTTGCTTATACAGTGCTTGTTACATTTGTTACTCAATTTGGCCAGCTATATGGAAGTGAGGAAATTGTGTATAATGTACATCAGGTAATTTCCTTTTGGATTAGTACAGACAGTGTACCCCAAGATAATATATATAATATAATTATATATATATATATATATATATAATATATTATATATATATACGAGAATTAGACAAATCTGGTAGCACCCTGTGTCTTAAGTCAAAAGTTTAAATTTATTTAGTGTAACACGCCAACATCAACGCGTTTCGGCCGCCATCTTGGCCGTCATCAGGATGTCGGCCAAGATGGCGGCCGAACGCGTTGATGTTGCGTGTTACACTAAATAATTTAAACTTTTGACTTAAGACCCAGGAGTGCTACCAGATTTGTCTAATTCTCGTGTATAACCTACGGAAGGCACCCGGGCATCCCACAGCAAGAGGCGAGGAGTGCTACCTTCCCTGCATTACATTATATATATATATATATATATATATATATATATAAATATGCCATATAGGTGGCATGAGGGAGAAAACAAACAATGCTTTTGGCCTCCAGTCAAAAATACAAAACTTTATAAAGCAAACTGTATTCTTAATCCCGATTTGGCCATCTATCAACATGTCCGAATTCTTATTGCCAAAATGTAACTTAACTTATTGTGATTTCTAAAATTGGCGGCATTACTTCACTTCTTTAATGGTAAATGAGTTAAAAGAAGCCCGAGTGAAAAATGGTACAAAACAGCACATGAGTGAACAGCAGAGAAGCGGAGGAAGAAGGTGGCAGGAGTTACAGAGTGAGGAAGCATGAGACAATGAAGGAAGGTATTGGCCAAAAGAGAGAGTAGGAAAGAGATATTTCAGATTTTTTATATATTTTCAACACTTACCATGGCTTCCCTGATCGACAAGCTGCTAGATTGCATTCGAATACAAGCACAGGATGCAGGTGAGGACTGGGTTAGGGACCAGCTAGCTGCCACATCAGGGGCCCCAGTTTGTATCCCAGACAGTTTAAGCCCCAGCGCCTGTCACCACAGCATGAGAATGAGGCTGTCCTCTCCATCCCCAGCTCGCACATGTTCTGTCCCTATGTCCTCATCAGGGGTACATAGCAGAAATACCAAACCTGGACCCTTTTCCACATGCAAGGAGGAATAGTTCTACCACAGGATAGGGGTAGGAGAAACAGGGCTCCTTCCACTACCCAGGCAATCACACCTCCCACGTTACTGCCCAGTCTTACTTCCCAGAACAGACTTTAAACTGCTCTGATGAGGCGGGCCATGTATTACCTCACCCAGTGGGCCATGACAGGGCTCAGAGGGGCAACCAGAGGAGGAGGGGTACAAAACCCAGGCTTGCAAGGGGCGCACAGCTGCTTTGTTCACAGGCGTGTTGATACCCTGCCGCTAGCCATCATCCAGTGTCCCTCCCATTTATAATCCAGACCTTGATACCACAACTTGTCAGGGTCAATCCCACCAGAATGTGACAACTTCTGCCCGGGGAGGCGGTTACAATCCCATGATGTTCTGGATGTTCCACCTGCTGCAAGGAATCTATCATCAAGCCTCCAGGATATACTACTGTTCCAGAACTCTTCAAGAATTGCCACTCTTCAACTCTTCAAGGAAACCCCACACTCCATATCCTCCCCAGCAGTGCCACAGGACAATAGTTGATTTTCCAGAACCAACAAGACACACCACTCCCAAACATCCTACCAGCCAAGTGCAGACCTTGTCAGGTGATGAGAGTGTTGTACATGCTGCCACACACGGGGCTTCCAATATTACTACTTCCTCTGACATTAGAGACATTAGGGACTTTATCTTTAACTTGACAATTTATTTAATAGGTGGGAATTTATGCCTGATGAAGCTGCCACAATGCCTTTGAGAGTGTGGGGACAACAGGAGGCAACAGCCATAGGTAAACATGGCAATACAACATCTACACGATCAGGTTGTCTTATAGACAGAAGATCACGTGCAACTTCAACACAGGGTGCAATGGCCAGTAAGTCGGGACCTCAAAGACAAGAGTCAGGAGGAAGATATTTATTTCCACAGGGATAAGCAAACCACATTCTGTAATCATGTCAAACTTTCTGATTTTGCACTCGGTAACACATACTTGTGTTATGAGGGTCCACTAGGAGCACATTTAAAGTCAGAAGTTAAAGAAAAGATTTGGTGCAGAGATTATGTGGATATTTCACTTTGCTGCCCTTATTATTATTTTTAGGCTTTTTCTGTTACCTAGATGTGATTTGGGAGCCTTATCATATATATGGGGGCATTGCTTGGCTCAAGTAAGGTGAGCAATTTTACCAATACATTGCAGTTCACCCAAACCTCCAGTGGGATCATAGAGATTCGGTCTCTGGATGCGGTTGATGACCGTGCCCAGGGGGTATAGGATCAGCAATGTCAGGTGGGACAAGGACATTGAGGCTGCTTTCCGTCTGCTGCTGGTCCACCTTGACAGCCTGCAAATTTTGGGGTGCTCTATCTCTTATGCCTTCTTTACATGTTTTTGTGGGTTTTGTGGGTCATTTGGAATGGGTGGTATGGGAGGTTGCTGGTTCAAAGTCCATTATTCACTATTTGGAATTTTCTGTCTGTGTAGCTCCAGCAGGGTCAACGGCCTGTTCAATGTTAGTTGAGTCTTTACGTTTAGTATTTCAACTTTAGCAGAAGGAAAGAAGGAGGGCCCAGCTACTCGCATTAAATTTCTAGGATTTGAGATAGATTCTGTCCAGATGATATGCATGTTACCCCAAGACAAATTGAATGACCTATTGTGGATGGTTAGATTACTGCAGAATTCACAGATAGTGCAGCTGCGCTTATTCTAGTCGTTACTAGATAAACTTAATTTTGCTTGCCGCACTATTCCAATAGGGAGGATATTTTCAAGGAAGCAGGCTATTGCCAGTGCAGGGGTCCACCATCATCACATTATTTGCATCACTAGCAAACACAACACAGATCTACGGGTATGGGAACTGTCCGCCAAGATTTCAATGGCAGGTCTTTATGGTTGCCAGATAGTTTGTTGACGCCCGAGTTACCTATTCACAGAAGCAGCAAGGTCAGTGGGCTACGGTGTGTACTTCCGCTGATATTGGTACACGGGGCAGTGGTTTTCTCTGTTTTTTTATGGAGCATTTAGACTAAGCAAGGTAGTCAGCCAATCAAAAGCCCACCTTGGTGGTTTACAATTTCAACACGTACTTATAATACATAATGGGTAATCAATAATAGCGCACATCAGTCTTATAACAGCAAAAACTTGTGTTAATTCACCAGTGACGTTTCAGTGTCACTAGGCACCTTCTTCAGACATATGATTAGCTATTGTTACTATTTTACTGGCAGTGGTGTCATAGCTGCACCCGTCATACATTTTTTTTTGATGCCAAAGTACAATTATAGCATTAGTTTCACATATATGTACATATCCAGTATAGACATTATACACTGAGTTTTTTACCGGTTATATCTAGCAGAGCGTTCCACACATTATTTATCCATATACACATTAGATCTGTCGGTTTCTGCATACATATCTTCTATTAATTATATTGTATATTAACCTGCGCTATAGCACCATTGTACCTAGTTTTTATACAGTTATATCTTAACACTTTAAAATAAAATTTAAATACACAAAACTTTGCTTATATGACTCTGTCTTCTCATTTTACTTATCATTAATTTGTTTGTATGAGAAAGGTTAATATTTATTAGTTGGTACTCTTAGTCCGGTGCTTGTGTAACATGGGTCGGTGCTTGTGTAACATGGGAAGCATCATACCATATTTTCCAAACTTTGTTAAATTTATCGGGGCAACCCCTACGTGCACAAATAAAGAGGCTTTACTCTTATTTGTAAGAATTTGCCAATTCCCTGTGAAAGTAAAAGTTTTTCTACCTTGTCCGCCGGCCGCGTGATCCGCATCCTCGCTCCACAGCCTCTGCGCATCCGGATGATGTCACTACCCGGCGCCTCTCACTTTGCGGCGCCGGGTAGTGACATCATCCGGATGCGCAGAGGCTGTGGAGCGAGGATGCGGATGCGCGGCCGGCGGACAAGGTAGGAGATAGGCTGACTCGAGTGTAAACCGAGGGTAAGATTTTCAGGCTTTTTTTAAAGCCTGAAAACCTCGGTTATTACTCGAGTATATACAGTATTATATTAGCTTCATATAGAGAGTGTGGTAGTTTTTGGGATTCATATGAGCTTGTTATATAGTTCTAGTAGCTGAGTTGCTATAATGTTATTGTATCTTTTATATATATCAACAGGAATCCCATCAGGGCGGGGGATTTACCTGTTGCTAGATTTCCGATTGCAGTTTGTATTTCCTCTAGTGTGATGGGAGGTCTAGTTGTTTATTTTTGTGTTGTGAAAGTTGTGGGAATGTTATCTTGTATATAGTCGTTCATTTCCTGTATACTGCAAGTAATCTTGGATGCATAGAGACTTTTGTAGAATTGACGAACTCTGATAGAATATCTGCTGTATTGGTAACAGTTTGGCCGCTGTTGGTTTTTAAAGCTATAATTGTTTGTTGTGGTGTGTGGATTTTGCAAGGTAGGCTAGGAATTTAGTCAATAAATTGGGTCGTTGTTCGTAATAGTTTTGGCGGAGGAAAACGGTTTTCTGTGGGCTTTTTCTTCAGTAGGGGCTGTATATTGATTAGAGCATGCTTGCCACTTCTGCCTATTGACTTTGGTTGGTTTTCTATATATGCTCGCTCGGTCAGCTGCGCCATGGGCCAGACTGTGTTATTTTTCCATGGAGTTCTCTTAATAAAAGCTACGGTGGAGTGTAAACAGCCTCTTATAAATGCTTTATATGAATGTATGTATTAATGTATGCGGTTGTGTCCTGTTCGATTTCTGTATACATGATTAGTTGTTCTAGTAGCGTGTCGGGCTGTGGGAACATGTTTAACCAGAACAGGTTAAATTTCCAGGGCTTTTTGTTTGTTCATGTGTTTATTGGGTGCATGATGAGATATATCGGGGTGTGGTCCGAAATACCCTAGGTAGGTGTTGATATCTTTGACTTCAGGCATAGTTATGTGATTTATAGTTAGAAGTCGATTCTGTGAGGCGTGTGGTGGGTAGGTGAGTAACAGGTACATTCTAGCTGCATGGGGTATCGCGTTCTCCACGGGTCTAACAGCCCCAGCGTTTGTATAGTGGGATAGTTGTTGTCGTTCGTGTTTGTTGTTTGTGTATGTTCTGTGTATGTAGCCTATCGATTTGGGGGTTCAGAATTAAATTAAAATCTCCATTAGTATAATTGGGCTTCTGGGAAGTTTATTGCAAAAGTCATAGCTTGTTGTAGTATTTGTAAAGAGGAGGGGGAGTATTGTATATACCTCCCAACACATATAGTACATTGTCGATCGTGAGTGCTACTAAAGTTAATTACCTTGTGCATCTGTTTGTACTTTTAGTATTCTATATTTCAACCTTTATGTAATAGTATAGAGACCCCTCTTGCGTAGGTGGAGAAGCAGCTAGTTGCTGTCAATCCTACCCATCTTTTTGTAGATAGCGTGTATTGTTTGGTACTAGGTGCGTCTCTAAGAGACGCACTACATTGGGGTCATAATTCCTGAGGTAGGTGTGGACTAATATCCATTTCACCTGGTCATTCAGTCCTCTAACGTTCCATGTTATTATTTTTAAACCTGTCTCCATTTTATAAAATTATTCATGTTACACCGGTGGTTTGTCTGTAGTATTGTAATGTCATATTTGTCCATTGTGGTATTTGTCTTATTTCAGGTGATCTAGAGTCATATTGGAACATGGGTAAGAAAACATAAACTCCCTGTCCCTCCCTGCCCACCCTGGAGGCTGCTAATAGCACCACATATCCCATAGAAAAATAAAAACATAACAATTCAACTTTTAACAAATTTAACTATTGGAGGCGTTTGTCAAGCAAGAGTACACTTAAAGAACACTTTACATCGTAAGCGTGATTTAACAAGCCATATCTGACTTAACAAATTTGTAATATCTTTTAGTTATTTACTTAGGAGACATATCCTAGTTCAACACTGGTACCTACGGTCAGAGATTTTATCAGGGTTTTAGAAAACAGTTACACATATATTTCTCAGATCTATTCTCTTATGTATTTTCCCCATTCTCCCGTTAGTTTCCCCTCTTTCCCCTCTCTCCCCCCCCACATCCCCCCAGCAACAATTTTAAAATATATACAGCATTCCTCTAGCATTAGGTAGATATATGGTGTATACATCTATTATACCATTAGTGTTGCGGCCATAATGAACTTCTGGGTCATAGTGTCACCGCGTGCGTGCTCCAGGCCCCGCCCATCATTAGTCAGTTTTATCGCTTAGTTGCGTTCCAGTGACGTGGTCACTAGGTTCCTCCATTTAGTATTGTAAATATTAGTTTATAAACCAGGAGGTTTTGTCACAGACAGGTTAATCACTCATACAGGTGCCTATACAGTTATTGCCTTAAGTTGTTGAAACATTATAAGTGAGATATATTGTACGTTATTTATTTGTTGTATAGTTGGGCGGACAGCCAGGCACCCGCCGCACCCGCGACTAAACAAACACCTTGATATATTATCGCATTTAACATAGTTTACCATACCCAACACATCTTATATTGTCTGATCGTAGGACCTTATACAACTATGTATGTCAGCTTGATTATTGTCACCCTTTAATTTGCATTATAACATAGTGATTATGGCACCGCTGCTCATTGCTAGGTGATAGATATAGTGCACTGAGATAGGGCACCTGTAGTTTGATTATCGAGGTTAATGTAGTAATTGTCATATTTTTACCCGCCCCAAAGTTTCGTCTATTGAGTACAGTATTTCAGGCATTGCTATGCGACCTAAAAGTTTGTTGACATCTTTTGTGGAAGGGCGTGCCCTAGTATGCCGCGGTGACCACCTCCGTGTACCACATGGGGATTTGGTGCATTCAGCGAGATCAGGCCTATCAAGTATTGATAGTATTATATTGGGCATCTCGTTGAGGTAACAACCACACAGGGCATGTCAGGTAGTGGGTATAATTAAGGCTCATGCTTTGGGGGTCCTGAGGGTAAGGCAAAATGGGCCATACAGCGGGGGATTCATGATTAACGGTCAGTGTAGATAAGTGTAGGCATTTTGTACATACTCTTAGTGCGGCAGAGATTCCAGCCATTCCAAGCCAGCAAGGGGGATTCAAAAAGAGTGTGCGGCCATTGTGCGCAATTCTAAGCTTTGCGGGGGAACATCATTGAATACGTGACTCCAGCTGCTCTGAGGCATAGCTTTGCTTCCAGAAACGGGGTCTCAGCGTCTCTGTAGATCCATGGAGAAGTCCGGGAATATGAAATGGTTGCGTTCTCCATTCGTAATTCCCCTTTATTTCTGGCCATCCAGAGGACTTGGTCTCTATCTCTGCAGTTTAGTAGCCGTGTGATTAACGGCCTAGGCCTATTTCCAGGTGGTGGTGCTTTTGGCGGTATCCTATGTGCGCGCTCAATCGTGAAGGTGGTGAAAGGTTATTACCAAATGTTCTTTAAGCCAGTTTTCTAGGAATAGTTCGGATTGCATACCCTCCACACTCTCAGGTACGCCAATAAACCTCACGGTTCTCAAGGTCTTCCGTCGTGGCCTGGAGGGATTGTACCTGCTGTTTAAGTGCATCTATATCCATGCTGATACTAGGCATTTGGTCCTCACCTGGGAGATACGTCCTCAGTTTTGCCACTCTTTGCCGGAGTGTTGGTCATGGCGCATCAGGCCTATGCCCACTTCACTTCCTCTACAGGCCGTGAGCGAGGCTTTGGTTTCTATAATCGCTTGCAGCACCTCTGCATGTCTGTATGGTTCAATTTGATCAGCCTGCGGAGTGGATTCCACATCTAGGGTCCGCCGGGCGGGAGTACTGTCAGATTGCGCCTCTTGTGGAACCACTCTTGGTATTTCGCCAATTTTCGGTCATTCCAAATGGAGTATGGTTCTTAGACTGGTAGGTGCCGGTTCTCATTTGGTAGCCTAGGTATAATCCAAATTTGTTGTGTATTTAGCTGGTATTTAGTTAGGATGCTGACATGGCTCGGAGCTCAGCTAGATGCGACCGTCTACAGTACCATCTTGCCTCGCCCCCCCTGCACCAGCATACATTACTATAATACCCAACAGTGGTATGGGGAAACCACTCTGACTACTTATAGTACACATGGGTTGCTGATCTTCTTACTAAATCAAAAACAGACCAAGATTTCTGGGTACTGTTAGTTGTTCCAGGTCTGGGTTGCCAAAACTTGTCCTTTCGTGCCTTTTGTCAATTCCTTAGAGTCTGAGGACATAGAGAAGTTACACTGTTAATTCATGAAAATGGTAGCTGCTCACAAGATTTCAATTCAATGCAGTGTTAGATATATGTTTTCAGGGTCTTGGGCTTTTCCGCTGGGGAATAATGTCCCCATTGTTTTAGAATAGGGGGGGCCATGGAAGCAGATTGTGGGGCCTCAAAAGGCAACTATTAAGTGCTAGGGAGGTGGAAACTACCAGATACAAATCCTATGTTATACCACAACTTATGGGGTGTTAAAGATAGTCGAGTCTTCCTAATGTTATCTGTCAGGAAAATTATGTTAATTCAAGCTTTACCATGTATTTCTTATGTTTTAGGATCCAGGGGTGTGTCGCTTGGCAGTGATTGGTTATTCTTAGATCCTTGGGCTGGGGGGAAAGCATAGATCTGTCCAGCAGGTGAGTGTTTTGGTTTGTCACAGGCACAAGTAGATGATGTGCAGTGGTATGGAAGGAGTGGACTCATTTAAGACCACAACTCCAATCTTTATTACAGTAAGGTATCATTTGATATCATATTTACAAGGAAATGATTTAGGGCCAGTCCCAATTTATTCCGTTATGGAAGTAAAAGGTAAGATTACATACTTATTGCACTCTTTTTCCCAGTTGTCCATTATCTGGTCCGAAATAGTGCCACATTTCCATTGGCGAGGTGCTTGTTCTGAGACGCTCTAGAAAAATCTAGAGTAAAGTCAATTGGACCCTGAGCAAATTTGTCAGAGCAAGAGTGGGGATTGTAGTCCGGCAAAGCTTTTGGAACATGATGCTAGTCTTTCTGCTTGGATGGCGTGTATTTGACAGGCATAGGGCTAGACATTTTCAACCTAGACCTTTTAGAAGGTCTAGAGATAGTTTTGGGAGTGTGGAGGAGCATGCACACTTAGCCTTGCATGCTGGTGGAGGTCTCTGGAGGTGGCAAGTTTAATAACAAAGGGGTAAATTAAGGCAAAAGGATAAGCTATTAATGGTTGCTTTTTTTCTAAGGCCAAAGGGTTCCTGGAAGGCATTGTTGATGTTTAGAAGCCCTATGGACCCCATCGAGCTGGCTTCCTGGGAGGCTGGTGGATGGAATTGTAAGTAGAGAACTGCTATTTGTAGAAACTGTGAATGATTTGCCATTGCCAGAGGACCTATATTGTCACGGTTGTGTATCTTCAATTTATTTTTTTCTCACAGCCTCCTATGAGCAGCAAGAAGTTGTAAGTATAATGAACAAAGTTGCATGACATCTAACATTGAGTCGGAGAAGATAATATGAATAGAAAGGAAAACCAAGGTAAAATAGACAAACTGATTAAATAAATATAAGATTTTTTTATATATATTTTATAAATATACGGTAAATTTATCTAAGTTTAATCGTTAATTTGTAAAATCTGTTTTAATAGGGATGATATATCGAGAGATCCAAATTTCCACAGCCTTCTTCAGTTATGCCACCAGGTATGTCTGTGATAGTGTTGTGACATGCAGAGCTTAGTATTGTCTTTGAATAATACCTCAAACTTTTTGCTCAGGATTTCACTCATATATTGGCCAATGGTGCATCTTTTAATGGCAGAAGAATGACAGTGCTAATTTAATCTTTTATTTGTGATGCTCCCACTTTCACTTTGGTAAAACACGTGAATAAAGAAGGAATAAGGATAGATAACCTATCCCCTCACAAATGTCAAGCTTAGGACAGATTCTAAATTCCTGATAATGGATGATGAGGAGCATCATTTGGAACAAAAATCTGTTAGTTGTGTGAAAATGGTTTCCATGTTCCCTACTGATTACATCACCTTTGCTGTCTTGGTGTTACAAGAAAATCTGTGCGCTTTGGTTAAGAGGGAATAGTTTTGTTCTTTCAGACAGTGGCCATTTTTAAGTGTCTACATGAACTTCATACCCCTGGTGAATTTAATTGTAAACCAAAGTCTGTTAGAGTTTGATTGCTGGATGGAACAGAGCTGCAATCTTGTATGTTGTATTCTGGCCCTATTCTTCTTATTCTTAAGTAATGCCTTTCTAGCATTTATATGGCCATTTCATGTTATTTCATATTGGTGTGTTTTTGATTCTATTTGCAGGATTTCTGATGATAAGATTGCATTTTGCTTATACAGTGCTTGTTACATTTGTTACTCAATTTGGCCGTTATATAAAAGTGAGGAAATTGTTATAATGTATATCAGGTTATTCCCTTATGGATTAGTACAGACAGTTTGAACCCCTAGATAATATCTCTGCTTTCCCTTATGAGAATTATTTGGGACAGATACAGTTCCTGCTGCACACGCACATCAGCCATTACAACAAATAGTAAAGAGGCTTTATGAAAAGTCTAATACTAAATTGCCAATGTCATCTAGTAAAGCAGTCTTACTCAAGCTTCCTTATGATGGTCCTTTGAACGCTACATCTCAGATAGCAGATCGGTACAAAAGGTCACACAAAAAGTTTACTTTGCCAACTGAACAAGGAAATAATTGCTTTAGTATTGGATAAGAAATTGCTAAAGGAAAAAACATACTGAAGACAGGTAATTTTTCAGAGGTTCGGAATTTTAACCCCTGTCATCTTACATTGAATGTTACAAGGTCTGTAAAATGCACAATAGCTAACAAATATGAAAATACTGTCTATACAAGCCAGAAGTGTATTTCTTATCCAGTCAATAAAAGCTTGTATTTATTCCTATGATACACCTAAAGTAAACAAAGCTAACAATATCAATGACATATCTAACATAGTAACATAGTAATTAAGGTTGATAAAAGACATTCGTCCATCAAGTCCAACCTATTCCCTTTTTTTTTTTTTTTTTTTTTTTTAACCCTACCTAACAGTTGATCCAGAGGAAGGCAAAAAACCCCAGATAAAAAGGGGGAAAAAATTCCTTCCTGACTCCAAACGGCAATCGGAAAGTATCCCTGGATCAACCAGATCTATATGCATTAGTACCAGTAATTCTCAATATTTTTTAGTTTAGAAACTTATCCAGGCCTTTTTTAAAGTTATTCAATGAACTGCCATTACCACCTCTGCTGGAAGACAGTTCCACAGTTTCACCGTTCTCACTGTAAAGAAACCTCTCCTAACTTGAAGATGAAACTTCTTTTCTTCAAACTTAAAGGATGTCCACGAGTCCTCTGATATGACCTATTAGTGAACATGCACCAGAGAGTTCACTGTATTGGCCATTAATATATTTGTATAAGGTTATCATGTCCCACGCAACCGCCGCTTCTCCAATGTAAACAGCCCTAACTTGTCTAATCTGCCTGCATATTCAAGCCCCTCCATTCCCCTTATAATTTAGTTGCCCTTCTCTGGACGCTTCCATTTCCAAGATGTCCCTTTGTATATGGGATTCCAAAAATGCACCGCATATTCCAATGAGGCCTTACCAGTGCCTTGTAAAGAGGGAGAATAATATTTTTCTCTCTTGAATCTATTCCCCTCTTTATACAAGACAATATCTGCTAGCTCTAGCTGTTGCTACCTGGCATTGTTTGCCACAGCTAAGTCTGTTATCTACAGAACCCCCAAATCTTTTTCCATTTCAGATGCACCTAACACAGAATTTATGGTGTAGGTGGCACAGGGATTATTAAATCCCAAATGCATCACTTACATTTATCAACATTGAATCTCATCTGCCATTCTGCTGCCCATTTTGATAATCTATCTAGGTCTGCTTGCAGCACTTGCACATCATTGGAAGTTTCCAAGACTCTGCATAATTTAGTCATCAGCAAACACAGAGACCTTGCTCTCAATGCCCCCTTCTAAGTCATTTATAAACAGATTAAACAGAAGCGGCCCCAGTACAGAACCCTGAGGAACTCCGCTTAGAACTTTAGCCCACATAGATGTAGCTCCATTAACCACCACTCTCTGTTTGCGGTCCAAAACCAGTTCTCTATCCATGAACAAAGTTTTTCTTCAAGGCCAACAGTCCTCAGTTTATACATTAGTCGCCTATGTGGCACAGTATCAAAGGCTTTTGCAAAATCCAAAATTACCACATCCACAGCTGTGCCTGAATCTAACTTCTTACTCACTTCTTCATAAAACCAATTAAATTGTTGGCATGATCTATTTCTCATAAATCCATGCTGACTACTACTAATAAGATGATCTCTGGAGACAAAGTCAAGGATATGATCCCTAACAAAGTTTCCATCACCTTCCCTACCACTGATGTTAGGCTTACAGGTCTATAGTTACCAGGCTGTGAACGACTACCTTTTTTGAATATTGGTATTACATTGGCTTTTTTCCAATCCAGCGGCACATCCCCAGACAAAAGCGAATCTGAAAAGATGAGACACAGTGGTCTTGCTAGAACTGAAACTAAGCTCTTTTAAAATCCTAGGATGCAATCCATCTGGTCCTGGCGCTTTATTGATATTAACTTTGTCTAATTGATTCCGTACCATATCCTCTGTTATCCAATGTGAAAACTCTTCATTTCCTCCGCACATTGTTACAATCCCTACTGTAAGGATTCAACAGTAAAAACGATGTAAAAAAACGGTTTAGCAGATAGCTTTTCGGCATCCTACAACCACCTCAGCTCCATTTTTAATGGTCCCACATTCTCAGTCCTCATTTTTTACCATTTATATACTTAAAAAACATCTTGGGGTTGGACTTGCTTTGTTCGGGCATCCGTATTCATTTTCTATTTTAGCTAGTTTAATTGCTTTCTTGCACTCTTTATTACAACTTTGAAGTCCCTGTAAGCCTGTTCTGTGCCTTCGCTTTCAAAATTTTAAAAGCCCTTTTCTTTTTTCCATTTCCCTTTACTGACATTAAGCCATGCAGGAGTGGACCTAATTTTTTTACACTTGTTTCCTAAAGGTACCGATTTGGAGATGTTATAGTTTAATATCCCTTTAAAAGTGGTCCCATCTGCTCAGTATCTTTACCTAGAAACAGTTCCCCCAGTCTATGAGCAGGAGCGATTCCTTTAAAAGCATAAAATTAGCTTTCCAAAGTTAAAAGTTTTTGTTTAAGCCAGTGCACTTTAGTTTTCTGCAACCTATATTAAATGACACTATATCATGGTAACTATTCCCTAGATTCCCATTACCTTCATCTCCAAAATGAGCTCTGGGTTATTAGATATCACCAGATCCAACAACGCATTCTTTCAGTAGGAACTTCTACCATCTGTGGAAAGAAAATGCTCATATAGGAAATTTAAGAACTTTATACCTTTTGAGGTGCTGGCAGTTCCATTACTCCAATCTATTTCAGGGTAGTTAAAATCCCCCATAACCAGAACATGCCCCATACCAGCAGCCTTCGCCAACTGCATATGGAGATTCATTCCACCTCTTCCCCGGATTTGGCGGCTTATAACACACTCCAACAATTAATTTACCTACCTTCTGCTTCCTGTACACAGTTCCACCCATAATGTTTCTGCCGCATCATTTGCTCCCCCATCTATTCATCTTTTAAATTTGGCTTCAATTCCTGTTTAACATACAACATACTCCTCCTCCTTTCTTATTAAATCGGTCATGTCTAAATAAGGAGTACCCTTCAATATTTACTGTCCAGTCGTGTGAATCATTAAGCCATGATTCTGCTATACCAATTACATCATACCTTTCCTTTAGAGCTATTATTTCAAGTTCGCCGGTTTTCCAGCCAGACTCCTTGCATTTGTAAACATACATTTTAGATTATCAATTGATTTACTTCCATACATGGTCGTACATGCCTCCTTATCCTCTATGCTCCCCCCCTCCTCCTTCTCCTCCCTCCGTTGTGTTACTAGCCCCCAGATCCCTAACTTCTCTATCTACCCCTGTGTTTAAACGTTCCCTCCCCCCCATACCTAGTTTAAAATCTCCTCCAACCCCCTAGCCATCTTCTCCCCCAAAACAGTTGCACCATCACCATTGAGGTGCAATCCGTCACTACAAAGAGCCTGTAGCCAACAGAAAAGTCAGCCCAGTTCTCTCAAAACCAAACCCCATCTCTTACACCACTCTCTAGCCAGCATTTATACTCCTGAGCTCCCGTTGCCTCCCTAGCGTAGCACGTGGCTGCGGTAGTATTTCTGAAATCACTACCCTGGAGGTCCTTGTTTAACTTGGCCCCTAATTCTCGGAAATCATTTTTAAGGACCTCACCTCCACCTCTAACTTTGTCATTGGCACCAATGTGAACCAAGACCGCGGGTCACTCCCAGCCCCACCCAATAATCTGTCTACACGATCCACCACATGTCGAACCCTAGCACCAGGCAGACAACACACTGTTCGGCATGCAGGGTCCTGGCGACAGATTACCCTATCTACCCTTCTAATAATAGAATCCCCTACCACACCACTGTCTATCCTTCCTAGCCCCCAGTTCTCCCTCCCTGTATTGGAGATGGCCGTTCCCCTGGGTGCTCAAGGGAAAGGCGCTCCATACATGCTGCTTCCGAGCCATCGTCCTCCACATCTTCACCTAAAATGGCAAATCTGTTGGATCGACCAGCTGGGAAGAAGCCCCCCTATCCTTCCGTCCCCTACTTCCCTGGTGACCTTACAAATCTATCCTTCCTTCTCCACCTTATCTGCCCCATCTCACCCACCAGTTTACGTGCCCCTGCCAGTACCTGCATTTCCCCCAGGTTTGCCAAGTCCTGCAATGCTGCAAGTTTACCCTTAGACTCTGTACCTCAGATTCCAAATGGGCAACCCACTCACATCTGACACATACATAGGTCCCCTGGGGCGGCTGCTCCAAGATCCCATACATGGGCAGGATGCACATTGCGCGGCCCCCCACAAAACTGTCCATACTAAACAGCAATACACAGCAGAGACACAGCAGAGAAATAGTGTTGTTCTTAAACGCTTTCTTGTTTTAAACGCTTTAGTTTTTTAACGCTGTCAATTCTCTTAAAAACAGAAAAATCTCTTTTAAAACAGGAAATCGCTCAGAGCTAATCGCTCATGGGACAGGCTTAAATGAGGTTCAAAACCAACCAGAGCCAACAGGCTCAGCCAATTTAACCAATTAGTTACACCCCCATCCAATCAAAGAGAGAGAGAGAAAAAAAAAAAAAACCTTTCCTTTGTTCCTACAGCCCCCGCTCACACAGGTAACAGTGTTTTTTAAACACAAGTATTTGTTTTAGTAACCGTGCTTTGAGTTTACTCAAACAATTCCTACCACCTTATTCAAGCAGTAAGTAGTAAAAAAATAAAAATACACTAGTGATTAATTACTTACACAGGCACCCTCCTAGAAATAAATAGTGTTAGGTTAGTACATTTACTAGGCTGCAACCACAGTTAATAAACGCTTTAGTTTTTTAACGCTGTCAATTCTCTTAAAACAGAAAAATCTCTTTAAAACAGGAAATCGCTCAGAGCTAATCGCTCAGGGACAGGCCTTAAATGAGGTTCAAAACCAACCAGAGCCAACAGGCTCAGCCAATTTAAACCAATTGTTCACCCCCATCCATCAGAAGAGAGAGAGAAAAAAAAAAAAAAACTTCCTTTGTCTCCTACCAGCCCCGCTCCACAGGTAACAGTGTTTTTTAAACACAAGGATTTGTTTTAGTAATCCAGTGCTTTGAGTTTACTCAAACAATTCCTACCACCTTATTCAAGCAGTAAGTAGTAAAAAAATAAAAATCACTAGTGATTAATACTTACACAGGCACCCTCCTAGAAATAAATAGTGTTAGGTTAGACATTTACTAGGCGACGCAACCACAGTTAATAAACGCGTTTAGTTTTTTAACGCTTACAATTCCTTAAAAACAGAAAAATCTCTTTAAAACAGGAAATCGCTCGAGACTAATCGCTCATGGGACCGGCTTAAATGAGGTTCAAAAAAAAACCTGGACCAATATGAAAATCTGGACCAATATGAAAATCTGGACCAATATGAAAATATATCTGTCTTAAAAAACTTGATACACAATCTAAAACTTTTTTTAACCTAGTTACGTTAGATGCAGGTCTAATCAAATACTATTAGTTGCATTTATTGACTGATTATAAGCTCAGGTAAAAACTGTTTAGTCTATCATATATAGAATCTTTTAAATTAGTTATTGGCACAGTGGTCTGTGGTGCAGTTTGAGGCTGGAGGGACAGTTGTTTGTACCAATAGTTGGCATGATGGAGGAAAACAAACAATGCTTTTAACCTCCATTCATCCAATACAAAAACTTTAAAGAACACTGTAATCTAATCCTGATTGGGCCATCTATCAATATGTCGAATTCCATTACCTTATTGCTGATCAAGCCACCACAACTCCTCTGAGATGTGGGGGGACAACAGCCATAGCTACACATGGCGATACCACATCTACACTATCAGGTCGTCTTAAACAGAAGATCATGTGCAACTTCAACACAGGATGCAATGGCCAGTAAGTGGGGACATCAAAACAAGAGTCAGGAGAAAAGGATTTATTCCACAGAGATAAGCGAACCAACATAATCATGTCAAACTTTCTGATTTTGCACTCTGTAACAAATACTTGTGCTATGAAGGTCCACTAGGAGCACATTTAAATCAGAAGTTAAAGAAAAGATTTGGTAAAGAGATTATGTGGATATTTTCACTTCGCTGGCCTTATAATTATATTGCCTTTAGATTTCCATCAGATAGATTAGAAAGAAGCAAGGAACTTGCAAAGAGGAAGAAGAGAGGGGAGGTAGAGGTACAGATATAATACCACCACCTTCAGAAATTGGCTCCCAGAATTGCCAGAATACATACTTAGGTATTTATATTTACAAGTTAATAATAGAATATTAATATTATAATAATAATATTTTTATAATAGTATCTATAATAAGTTTATTTGTATTTAAGGCACTAATAAAGTTGTGGCCTTATATTTTTCCCAATCAGATAAGCGGTGTGTGTGCCTGTTTTATTTATAAGTAGTGGGGGTTGGTGCGACATCTGCATTCACCAGGTCGTGTAAATCAACTCAGATTTCAGGTAAGAATAAGATTGTGTATCTTTAATTTTGTTTTTTTCACAGAATCCTATTAGCAAGCAAGAAGTACAAGTGTAATGAACAAAGTTGCATGACATCTAACATTGGTCGGAGAAAGATATATGATAAGGAAAGAAAACCAAGGTAAAAGAGCCAAACTGATTTAACAAAAATTTTTTTTTCATTATTGATTTTTTTTCCATATACATTTATCTTTAGGTTTAATCGTTAATTTGTAAAATCTGTTTTAATGGGGATAATATGGTCAATAGACCCACATTTCCACAGCCTTCTTCAGTTATGCCACCAGGTATGTTGTGATTGTGATAGTGTGTGACATGCAGAGCTTAGTATTGTCTTTGAATAATACCTAATTTTTGTTCAGGATTTCACTCATATATTGGCCAAGGTGGATTTCAATGGCAGAAGAATGACAGCGAATTTAATCTTTTATTTGTGATGCTCCCACTGAATAAAGAAGAATAAAGGATAAATAACCTATCCTCTCACAAATGTCAAGCTTAGGAAAGATTCTAAATTCCTCATAATGGATGATGAGGAGCATCATTGGAAGAAAAATGTTGTTGTTGTGTGAAAATGGTTTCCATGTTCCCTATTGATACACCTTTGCTGCCTTGGTGTTACAAGAAAATCGTTGTGCTTTTGGTTAAGAGGGAATAGTTTGTCCTTTCAGACATTTTTCTAAGTGTCTACATGAAATTCATCCCTGGTGAATTTAATTGTAAACCAAAAGGTCTGTTAGGAGTTGATTGTTGGAAGGCAACAACGCTGCGATTTTGTATGTTGTATTTGGCCCTATTGTTCTTAAGTAATGCCTTTCAAGCCATTATATGGACATTTTATATTTTTCATATTGGTATGTATTTGCTTCTATTGCCAGACTTTTGATGATAAGATTGCATTTGCGTATAGTGCTTTTTACATTGTTACTCGATTTGGCCAGTTATATGAAAGTGGGGAAGTTGTGTATAATGTATATCAGGTTATTTCCTTATGGATTAGTACAGACAGTTTGAACCCGTAGATAATATCTGTTTTCCCATATGGAATTATTGGGGACAGATACAGTGCCTGCTGTGCATGCCACATCAGCCATTACAACAAATAGTAAAGAGGTAAGAAAAGTCTAATACTAAATGTCATCTAGTAAAGCAGTCTTACTCAAGCTTCTTATGATGGTCCTTTGATGCTACATCTCCAGAAAGCAGATCGGTCCAAAAGGTCACCACCAAAAAGTTTACTTGTCAACTGAAATGCTTTAGTATTGGATAAGAAATTGCTAAGGAAAAAACATACTGAAGACAGGTATCTTTCAGAGGTTCAGAAACTTTAACCCCTGTCATCTTAAATTGAATGTTACAAGGTCTGTAAAATGCACGATTGCTAATATGAAAATACTGTCTAATAAAAGTCAGAAGTGGTTTCCTTATCCAGACAATAACAGCCTCATATTTATTCCTATAATACACTAAAGTAAACAAAACTTACAATAGCAATGAATATCTGACCAATATGAAAATATATCTGTCTTTAAAAAACTGACAACACAATCTAAATCTTTGTTGTATTTTTTTTAAACCAATTAAGTTAAATACTTATTTGTCGCATTTTGAGGCTGCGAATAAAAACAAATTTAATATTTTCTATTTTATATATAAAAAAATGTAAATAAGTAAAATGGCACAGTGGTTTGTGGTGCAGTTTGAGGCTGGAGGAACAGCTGCAAAACTTTACAAAGATATTCAAGAACAATGTAATCCTAATCCCGATTGGGCCATCTATCAACATATCCGGATTCTTATTACCAAAGGTAACCTATTGGACTTATTACTCATAAAATTGATGATTTAATGGTAAATGAGTTAATGGAAATCAACCACAGATTTAAGTATCTTGATTTTATTTTTTTACAGGCTTTTATGAGCAACCAAGACATTGTAAGTAAACTTGACAAGCTGCTTGTAGTTTGTATGTATATGTTTATTATATAGAGCCACTAGGGGACGCAGCACTGTACAATATAAATACAAAAAGTTGTGCAAGGGGGACAGTAAATAAATACATAAACAAGAGTATCATGAAATATACAAGTGCTTGAAACATGTAACATGAGGAAAGAGGTCCTGCCCCGTAGAGCTTACAATCTACTTAGGTGGATAACATACAGATAATAAGAAAGGGTGGAAGTGCTAAAGTATAAACTGGTGCAGTGTCAACAGTCCTATGCTATTGCTGTGCATGAAGATGAAGATAGGAGAGAGAGGTTAGATTTAAACTTGTTTATTGAGGTTTCTTGATGTAGAGAGGGGAATATAATTCCAGAGGATGTGGGGCCAGAAGAGAAAAAGGTTTAAGGCGAGAGGGGGCAGTGTGAGGGGGGGGTCTGTTATAGAGATGGTTCTGTGTTGAGCAGGGGTACGGGCAGAGCATATAGGGACACCAGAGAAGGAATATAAGGAGGGAGCAGCAGAGCGAGAGGGATTTAAATGTTAGAGAAGGATTTGTGATAATGCGTTGTTTAATTGGGAGCCAGGTAGATGTACAGCACAGAGGAGCTTTAAATGTTCTGATTGTTAGAGAGCGAGACAAGCGTGCGTCAGAGTTGAGTATGGACTGAAGCAGAGAAAGTAGGAAGCAGGAAAACCAGAAAGCAGAAGGTTGCAATAGTCTAGGCGTGATAGAATGATGAGAGTATGGATAAGCATAGCAGTAGTCGGAGGAGAAAGGAATCTACTGATTTTCACAATGTTACGAAGAAAAAAGTGACAGGTTTTAGCAACATAGTTAATGTGATTGGAAAAGGAGAGAGCAGAATCAATATTAAGCCCTAAGCAAAGTGCTGACTGAATAGGGTAAATTGGGGGTGTTGTCCACAGAAATGGAAAAAGGTGATTAGGACCAGGTTAGGTGGGAAAATGTTTAATAGTTTTAATCAGGTTTAGTTTGAAGCATTGGTGCGCCATCCATGAGGAACAGCACAGAGACAGTTGGATATGTCGTAATTGGGTGTCCGGACAAAGCAAAGAGGTGGAAAAATATATTTGCGTATCATCGGCGTACAGATGGTAGTTTAAAGCTAAATGAGTGATGACTTCTCCCAGGGAAATATAGATGGAGAACAGCAGGGGTCCAAGGACACAGCCCTGCGGAACCCTAACATTAAGAGGAACCGGAGAGGATGTTTATATCATATGACACAGAGTAAGTAAGTTCGAGAGTAGGATCGTAGCCACAATGCCGCTTCATTCCGGATGCCCAAGGAGTGGAATAATTTGCATAAGAGGGAATGATCAAATGTTGAAAGCAGAGGAGAGGTCGAGAAGGATGAGAATAGAAGTGACCTTTGGCTTTGGCAGCCTGAAGGTCATTCACAACTTTGCACGGGCCGTCTCCGTGGAGTGCGCAGGACGAAACCCTGATTGGAAGGGTCCAGTAAGTATTAGAATTAAGATAATTAGCAATACGGGAGAAGACGAGACATTCCAGTAGCTTAGAGACTAGTCGTAGAAAAGAGACCGGTGGTAGTGTAGTTAGCAATACAATAGGGGTCAGGGAGACTTTTTGATTATGGGTTTCACGTGGGCATGTTTAAAAGAGGAAGGGAAAATGCCAGATTACAAGGAGGCATTGAATATTTGGGTAAGTATAGGGGTGATTGCCTGATTACAATGCTTCAGTAGGAAAGGGCATGTGATCGAGGGGACATGTAGTGAGCAGACAAGACTGAAGCAAGATAAGAGACCTCTGACTGGGTTAGCTGCTTTAACTAAAAATAAGGTGCTTTTCTTTCATTAATTAATTTTTTTTGTATACATTTTTTTTAGGTCGAATTTGTAAATCGTTTTAATGGGGATGATATCATGGTCAAAAGATCCATATTTCCACAGACTTCAGTTATCCTACCCGGTATGTTTTTTGATAGTGTTGTGACATGAGAGAACTCCTTTGCTACTATGTGCAAATAACAATATAAAATTATAAAATATTAAAACTGATATCTCTCAGCAGGGGACCCGCCAATCACAGGGACCCACAAATAAGACAAGAAAAGGTATGCCTTAACATAAATTAAACTAGTGGATATCGGATACTTTATATCCAAGATGTCTTCACTTTCATCTATGGCAACACGGTACAATTCTCTACTACTAGTGGATATTAGTTTAGTAACTATTAATCAGATTACCTGAAAAATATGCTGTAATTATGATACATTTAAAGACAAACTTGTGGTCTCCATACAAGTGTCTTCTGTTTACTAAACTTTTCCTCTTAATCGAGCCCCAGGATCCTGTGAGGAGGCAGAGTCTAGCCAATAAAATGATTCTTGCTCGCACTGCCTGATGTGACATAACCAGATATTCGAGCAAGAAGCATGCTAATGCTGTCTTAAATGCTGGCGGACAGAGGAAGCCTCTCCACTGAAATGAATTGCTGTTATTTAGCATACCAGGAATTTAATTTGTTACACAGAGTCTGGAAAATGCCTGCTTGTCTAAAAAGGTGACTTACATATATCCGATTTTACTTAACCGACCAAGCACCCCCACGACATTAGAACGATCCTGCCAGAAACGCCTTTCGTTCTTCTACGCGACCGAGATGCGAACGCAAAATGAATGGGATTTGGATTTGCGGTCGCATGACGGTCGCGTGAAGAACGGGAAAGGCGTTTCTGGCAGGATCGGTCTAAAGTCACCGGAGTCTGCCGCGCCGAGGAAAATTTTTTCTCTTTTCCGACGAAAATCCGACGGTATCGTGGTTTATGGTACGTGTGTGTACCTAGCTTTAAGGAGAACAAAATTCTTAAATAAAATACAACATTGTTTCATTCAGGCACCCAGGCACCATCTTCCATGTTCTATGTAAGTAATGTTTAAGTAAAAGTATCCAAGCACGCTGTTGGGTAGATGCAGTTAGCCATAACATGGCACTATGGATAAAACTCCTGGATTGCTCTCAAAAAGAATTAGTCCAGCTCTGATAGTCTAGCCAGTTTAAAAGAAATGAATTGCTGGTTGGTCTGCTGTTAAATACTTCTGATGATTGTCAAAGGTGCAAATTTGCACTTCAAAATGAATGTGGCAATAAATAGAGCAGCTTTAGCCCAATCATATAGAGAGAGAAATAGCTTGTGACCGCGTCTGACCGTTTGTTCATCCGAATCAGACGAAAACGCACGCACAATCGGACAAGTCGGAAAAGTATGTTTTCGATCGTGCTGTCGTGGCTAATTGTAGGACGCGGCTGCTTTTGCCGTGACCGACAGCCCTTCCCCCTAGCCAACCGGTCGAAAGCCTTAAACTGTCAGTCGGGAGGAAATATTGCATCAGTGTACCTACTTTACATGTCAGGAGATGAAAGATGATCAAGGCAGAAATGAACAGTTGCACATGCTTAAGGAAACTATACTCTAAAGATTAACTAATTAGAATGTAAAGTACCTGGGGTGGGGAGGTAGGATTGATTATTCAACCTGTATTACCCTGTATGTAATGGATGACTATGTAATTGTAAAGCACCACAAAGATGTTGGCGCTATATAATCAATATAATAATAATACCTCACAATATCATTTCATTGAGGACCTACAGCACATACAGTTTCATCTGCCAGGTTAGTCCTGACTATTCCTTTATAAAGATAGTGCTGAAGCCAGGAGGAAGACGTCAGTTTTCTTTGGGCTGGCGCTCCTCACAAAAACAATATTAGGAGGTAGAATTACCAACTCCTATATCCCTGTCCCAAGTACTTTTCACTTTTACTGTTTTTTCAAAAATCATTTTATACACACGAATGTTCTCTTTTAAGCATTGTTATTATAACAAGACTCCTCCAACTGCAAAAGAGCCTGTGTTGCCCAGTTTGTCTTATTTCCTGCAACTTCACACAGGGTTTCCTATGAAAAAAAAAACTTTAGATTTACACCATTGTGAGAAATAAAAAACGAGGGTCAGCTGGTAGTTAGAAAATTCTGGACCTGTGTTCCTATTAGAGATGGAGCCAAACTTATCAAGTTTGAACGGACTCGGACTTCCTCGACCATCCCATACCTGGATTTCTCCGACTGTCTGTAATTCTATTATTGTTCGAATCGTTATGGGATAAATTATTGAACAAGGGAGCTCAAAGTACCGTGTGCAGAATAAAGTTCTTTGGATGTTAAATTGAAAGTTCTGTTCAAACGTGTTCGTTAGACCATTTCCCAGTCCCCAGAGCCATTACTATTAAGTTACCATTGGTATTTAATTGATTTCATAGAAACTTTTCAACTATTTGACTCTCATTGATTTAATGGTCAGTTTTCGAACTTTCTATATAGTTCAAAAGATCGAAACGTACCAAAACTCGGAAGTTCGGTCCATCTCTACTTCCTATGGCCTCTATTCTTAAAATGCACTGCCAGTTGGGAGACGTACTTCTTACAGAGTGTTTCCTCTCATTGGTTGGCCCATCCTGTTTAATTTATGTAAAAGAGTATCCTAACTCTTCTTATAAAACACATTAACGTGTAAAAAGATGAAAAAACTGAAAGATGTAAAAAAAAAAAGAAGCTGAATAGTGAGATGTGGCATTGATAACACAATATTCCAAAGGTAATAGTATCTAATTTACATGTATGACATGACTATTACTTTAAGTACTTTAAACAAGAGAGTCAGCTTTAAGCATACAGGCCAACAGGAGAAGCTGTCAGCTCATATAACCAATAAGGCGTACAGTAGTACCGTAGGCTGGACCCAGCTGATAAAGCAACTTGATGTGCATACAGTGCTAATGGGATTTTCCAGGGTACATAATGCCACAGTATTTCTGTACAAGTCTGTCTGATGAGAAAGCCAGTCGTGGATGACTAGCGAAACGTCTTCAACAACTAAACTCAAGTCCAGTTGATCTAATTGAATACAACAGATACACAATTATTGGAGGTTATGATGTGGGTATAGATTTGTCAGGGCCACGAGGGAAGCACGTATGGATGACCGTGGTTCACCGTGCGCTTCTCTTAAATGTGGTACGTAAATTATTTTAAAAATGGTACATATACAGGTATAGTATTGGCCCAGACAAATGGCCGCAATGTTTATGCAAATGACTCATAATGCATTCTGGGAAATGTATATGATGACCCTTAGATAAATATGTTACTGTTATTAAACCTGTCCTTAGAGGGACACTAATGGGAGAATTTATAGAAATGATCTGTCACTGTGGTTATTCTCCGTTATCCAATCTAGTTCTGATTTTGCCCTAAACATACCCAGGGTTTCTGGTAGTGAGTCCAGTGGGTCCCAGTAGGTCTGGTATTATCAGTGAGTTAATCCTTACCTGTTCCTCCCATTGGGAGAAACAGAACATGATAAATGGAGGAGGCTGAGTGACTGATTACTCAATACTCCAGTTCTGTCTGGGATGACACAGCCAGATGGAGCCATTCTGATATCCCGCTAGTAACACAGCTGGTGTGTATAGTAAATAGAAGATAGTAGCTGAATGCTCATAGCACCAATTATAATTTTTTTCTGTAGTGTTGGGGAAATCCTCCAGCAATAGACTTACCAACTTTCATTCCCTTGGTCTCTACTGCAACTTCTAGGAATGTAGTAGCAATATGGGCCTCAGAAGCGCTTGGAAATGCTGAACACTAGTTAAAACTAACTAGCTAAAATAATAATGAAGTTAGGATAGCTGAACAAAGCATCACTAAGCCTAAAACATTTTTTAAGTATATTAATAGTAAGAAGATGAGGACTGAGAAATGTGGCACCATTGATTAATGGGGATAGTTAGTTACGGAGGATGGCGATAACCAAATGTCTTGAATAATTTTCTTTCCTCTATATAGACTATAGAAGATCCAAGTACAGATATCATAGAGTATAGTAGCAATAATGGTATAAAAGATTCAAGTGCACTTTGGTGTAACCGAGGATATGGTACAGAAAGAACTAAATAAGGTTAATATTAATAAATCTCCTGGACCAGATAAAAATACATCCTCTGGTACTTAAGGAGCTAAGTTCAGTTTTTCTAGGCCATTGTTCTTATTTTTGCTGATTCCTCATGTCGGTGTGTGCTCTGGATTGGAAAAAAGGTGATGTTATTCCAATATTCAAAAAAGGGTAGTCGTTCACAGCCGGGTAATTACAGGCTGTAAGTTTAACTTCAGTGGTGGGGAAGATCCTGGAAAGTTTAAAGGAAATCTTCACCCAAAAAACAATTAGCATTCCAGTGAAAGGCTTCTTAATTTGCTATAAAATGATCTGGTTATTATGTCTGAATTTACACCACAACCATTGTAATCACCTTGCAAAGTTCTAAATTCTTTGAAGTACATGCTGAATCTGCATATCTTAAGACTCACCCTCTGTTTTGCCCGGTGGGCACATTAGTACTAATTAGCTGTTAACTCCTCCCATTTTAACCACCAGCTGGGAAATTACCCACAAGTCTCTCCTCTTATTGCATGATGAATACGGGAGCTGTGATGAAAACTCTCCCTAACTTACTTGGTCCCTCAGTAAATGTTATTCTTTGAGCAGTTTACTGATGCCTGGAAGGAGTTTATTTAATTATGAGCATAGAGAGACTTGTGCAATTTTACAGGTCATTGTAAAAAAGTGAAATAAGATTTTTTTAACTCCCACAATCCATTCTGATTTTTCTTCTAATGGTGGGAGAGTGTTTATAGGAAAATGCTGGTCCAATGTGGTCCAATGACATCTGCAGTAGTGTTGGGCAAATCTGTGTAAGGTGTTTGACCAGGAGAAACAAAACCATATTTCAAGTTCAGAGAGTTTAGAACATTGATTGATATTGATGCAATTCCTTTTCACTTGTGTAATTCTTATTTTCACTGAATGCCTTCCCATGGGTCCTCCAAATAACCAGAGGTTGGAATGAGAGATGTTTCATCAATGCTGTATTCAGATCTCACACTAACTCTGTTTTGACGCTGTGTCAACAAAAACAGTGCAATAAAACAAGAATAAATGGAAAACCACCATGGCTGAAGCCAGCTCAGATGAGCTTTCCAGTCAGGTACACAGCATGCAGCACAATTCAATGACATGCCAGTATAGCTACTGAGCCCATACTAAGCTGTAATTCAGACCTCTCACTTTTATAGTGTTTCCCAAACACACCTCCAAAGTCTGATTGGTCTAGATACAATCCTAAATCTGATTGGATCTTGGATTCCAGACCAATCAGATTTTGGGGGTGGGTTTAATAGGCACTACAAATAGTGAATGTTCAGTAAGGGGTCCATTTTCAGTTTAGCATTTCATCTGAAATGTTAGTCTTTGTACTAAGGCATGTACTGGGATATAAGCTTATGAGTGATTCTGGCTGGGTAGCTTGAATGGGCAACCCTTAGTTCAGATTGCTCTCAGTTTAGTTCTCAGTATTGGTTGTCTGTATCTAAGATAAAATTTCCAGGAAAAAAAAAATCTGATTTCACCTGACCAAGTACCTAACAGTAAATCTGAGTAACAGAGCTATTGATGTATTGGAATATCTGAATAGTTGTTCACCAGAAATAATCTCCATTGATAGAACAGAGGGATTTGGATTTCAAACCAGTCCAGAGATCCACATGGTAATGAAAGGGATATCAGAAACACATGCAGCAAAGCTGAGTGTGAATAATTGCAGTGTAAAAGCCACCAGTCTGTAATAAATGCAGCTCTGCTTGTAACAACTGTTGTGTCCTTCATTCACTGGATAATCTGGTATCTCTCTGTCTCTCCTTCTTTGTATATAAATATATATCTTTAACTAACAATAAAGCAGGTTATCTTACAAATATAACCTGATATATAAAATGAAGAAGGCGCTGAAATATTTACTAAAATCTGTATTGTAGTTACACAGATAAACTGATTCAATCTGATATCAACATGCTACTTACACACAACAATATCAGATCATGTAGTTTGATGACTATAGAAAAGAAGGAATGGGTTAATGTAAAATCCCAGAATCCCAGGTGGGACTTGCAAATCAGTTGTTTGCATGTTTAACTGATTCTGCATGTTTAATAAATAAATAGAGCAAATGCTATTTTAACCATTATGCAAAACCCTTCTGATTGGTGGACATATCTCCATAGACTACAAACACACTGCCCACTATAGGGGAGGGAAGGATCAATGGCTGCCCCCATAAGAAACATAAAAATGAAAATATCCAGATAAACTGCTCAAAAAAAAATAATGAAAGTATATGGGAAAAGTACACAGCCCCCGCCCACCGAATGCCAGGATAGCGCTCTCTGCAAATATACTTTAGGTCATTTTTGCAGTGTAGATGCCCTTTAATAAGGGAACATGTATGTTTCAAGGACTGACATTATAAGTAGTAACCAGCATGGATTTAGGAGGAATAGATCTTGTCAAACTAACTTTCTTGGCTTTTATGAGGAAGTAAGTAGAAATTTAGACTCTGGCATAGCAGTAGATGTAGTTTACTTGGATTTTGCAAAGGCTTTTGATATAGTCCCCCATAGTGCTCAGTGGAGTGCCACAGGGTTCTGTGTTGGGGCCGCTTCTATTTAATCTATTTATTAATGATTTGGAAGTGGGTATTGTCAGCAAGGTTTCTGTGTTTGCTGACGACACAAAACTTTGTCGACCATTAAAAACTTCAGAGGATGTGCAATCGTTGCAAGGGGATCTAGATAGATTATCACATTGGGCTGCTAAGTGCTACAGCTAAGTCTGTTATCTACCAGAACCCCCAAATCTTTTTCCATTTCAGATGCACCTAACACAGAGTTATTTATGGTGTAGGTGGCACAGGGATTATTAAATCCCAAATGCATCACCTTACATTTATCAACATTGAATCTCATCTGCCATTCTGCTGCCCATTTTGATAATCTATCTAGGTCTGCTTGCAGCACTTGCACATCATTGGAAGTTTCCAAAGCTCTGCATAATTTAGTGTCATCAGCAAACACAGAGACCTTGCTCTCAATGCCCCCTTCTAAGTCATTTATAAACAGATTAAACAGAAGCGGCCCCAGTACAGAACCCTGAGGAACTCCGCTTAGAACTTTAGCCCACATAGATGTAGCTCCATTAACCACCACTCTCTGTTTGCGGTCCAATAACCAGTTCTCTATCCATGAACAAATGTTTTCTTCAAGGCCAACAGTCCTCAGTTTATACATTAGTCGCCTATGTGGCACAGTATCAAAGGCTTTTGCAAAATCCAAATATACCACATCCACAGCTGTGCCTGAATCTAACTTCTTACTCACTTCTTCATAAAAAACAATTAAATTTGTCTGGCATGATCTATTTCTCATAAATCCATGCTGACTACTACTAATAAGATGATCTCTGGAGACAAAGTCAAGGATATGATCCCTTAACAAAGTTTCCATCACCTTCCCTACCACTGATGTTAGGCTTACCGGTCTATAGTTTCCATGCTGTGAACGACTACCTTTTTTGAATATTGGTATTACATTGGCTTTTTTCCAATCCAGCGGCACATCCCCAGACAAAAGCGAATCTGAAAAGATGAGACACAGTGGTCTTGCTAGAACTGAACTAAGCTCTTTTAAAATCCTAGGATGCAATCCATCTGGTCCTGGCGCTTTATTGATATTAACTTTGTCTAATTGATTCCGTACCAAATCCTCTGTTATCCAATGTGAAAACTCTTCATTTCCTCCCTGCACATTGTTACAATCCCTACTGTAAGGATTCTCAACAGTAAAAACCGATGTAAAAAAACGGTTTAGCAGATTAGCCTTTTCGGCATCCTCTACAACCACCTCAGCTCCATTATTTAATGGTCCCACATTCTCAGTCCTCATTTTTTTACCATTTATATACTTAAAAAACATCTTGGGGTTGGACTTGCTTTGTTCGGCAATCCGTATTTCATTTTCTATTTTAGCTAGTTTAATTGCTTTCTTGCACTCTTTATTACAACTTTTGAAGTCCCTGTAAGCCTGTTCTGTGCCTTCTGCTTTCAAAATTTTAAAAGCCCTTTTCTTTTTTTCCATTTCCCTTTTTACCTGAGCATTAAGCCATGCAGGAGTGGACCTAATTTTTTTACACTTGTTTCCTAAAGGTACCGATTTGGAAATGTTATAGTTTAATATCCCTTTAAAAGTGGTCCACATCTGCTCAGTATCTTTACCTAGAAACAGTTCCCCCCAGTCTATGAGCAGGAGCGATCCCTTTAAAAGCATAAAATTAGCTTTCCTAAAGTTAAAAGTTTTTGTTAAGCCAGTGCACTTTAGTTTTCTGCAACCTATATTAAATGACACTATATCATGGTCACTATTCCCTAAGCTTCCCATTACCTTCATCTCCAAAATGAGCTCTGGGTTATTAGATATCACCAGATCCAACAACGCATTCTTTCTAGTAGGAACTTCTACCATCTGTGAAAGAAAATGCTCATATAGGAAATTTAAGAACTTTATACCTTTTGAGGTGCTGGCAGTTCCATTACTCCAATCTATTTCAGGGTAGTTAAAATCCCCCATAACCAGAACATGCCCCATACCAGCAGCCTTCGCCAACTGCATATGGAGATTCATTTCCACCTCTTCCCCGGCATTTGGCGGCTTATAACACACTCCAACAATTAATTTACCTACCTTCTTGCTTCCTGTACACAGTTCCACCCATAATGTTTCTGCCGCATCGTTTGCTCCCCCATCTATTCCATCTTTTAAATTTGGCTTCAATTCCTGTTTAACATACATACATACTCCTCCTCCTTTCTTATTAACTCGGTCATGTCTAAATAAGGAGTACCCTTCAATATTTACTGTCCAGTCGTGTGAATCATTAAGCCATGATTCTGCTATACCAATTACATCATACCTTTCCTTTAGAGCTATTATTTCAAGTTCGCCGGTTTTTCCAGCCAGACTCCTTGCATTTGTAAACATACATTTTAGATTATCCATTGATTTACTTCCATACATGGTCGTACATGCCTCCTTATCCTCTATGCTCCCCCCTCCTCCTTCTCCTCCCTCCGTTGTGTTACTAGCCCCCAGATCCCTAACTTCTCTATCTACCCCTGTGTAGTTAAACGTTCCCTCCCCCCCCATACCTAGTTTAAAATCTCCTCCAACCCCCTAGCCATCTTCTCCCCCAAAACAGTTGCACCATCACCATTGAGGTGCAATCCGTCACTACTAAAGAGCCTGTAGCCAACAGAAAAGTCAGCCCAGTTCTCTAAAAACCCAAACCCCATCTCCTTACACCACTCTCTTAGCCACGCATTTATACTCCTGAGCTCCCGTTGCCTCCCTAGCGTAGCACGTGGCTGCGGTAGTATTTCTGAAATCACTACCCTGGAGGTCCTTGCTTTTAACTTGGCCCCTAATTCTCGGAAATCATTTTTAAGGACCTCACCTCCACCTCTAACTTTGTCATTGGCACCAATGTGAACCAAGACCGCCGGGTCACTCCCAGCCCCACCCAATAATCTGTCTACACGATCCACCACATGTCGAACCCTAGCACCAGGCAGACAACACACTGTTCGGCATGCAGGGTCCTGGCGACAGATTACCCTATCTACCCTTCTAATAATAGAATCCCCTACCACTACCACCTGTCTATCCTTCCTAGCCCCCAGTTCTCCCTCCCTTGTATTGGAGATGGCCGTCCCCTGGGTGCTCAAGGGAAAGGCCCGCTCCATACATGCTGCTTCCGAGCCATCGTCCTCCACATCTTCACCTAAAATGGCAAATCTGTTTGGATCGACCAGCTGGGAAGAAGCCCCCCTATCCTTCCGTCCCCTACTTCCCCTGGTGACCCTTACAAATCTATCTTCCTTCTCCACCTTATCTGCCCCATCTCCACCCACCAGTTTACTGGCCCCTGCCAGTACCTGCATTTCCCCCAGGTTTGCCAAGTCCTGCAATGCTGCAAGTTTACCCCTTAGACTCTGTACCTCAGATTCCAAATGGGCAACCCACTCACACCTGACACATACATAGGTCCCCTGGGGCGGCTGCTCCAAGATCCCATACATGCGGCAGGATGCACATTGCGCGGCCCCAACAAAACTGTCCATACTAAACAGCAATACACAGCAGAGACACAGCAGAGAAATAGTGTTGTTCTTAAACGCTTTCTTGTTTTAAACGCTTTAGTTTTTTAACGCTGTCAATTCTCTTAAAAACAGAAAAATCTCTTTAAAACAGGAAATCGCTCAGAGCTAATCGCTCATGGGAAGGCCTTAAATGAGGTTCAAAACCAACCAGAGCCAACAGGCCTCAGCCAATTTAAACCAATTAGTTACACCCCCATCCAATCAGAGAGAGAGAGAAAAAAAAAAAAAAAACCCTTTCCTTTGTCTCCTACCAGCCCCCGCTCCACAGGTAACAGTGTTTTTTAAACACAAGTATTTGTTTTAGTAATCCAGTGCTTTGAGTTTACTCAAACAATTCCTACCACCTTATTCAAGCAGTAAGTAGTAAAAAAAAATAAAAATACACTAGTGATTAATTACTTACACAGGCACCCTCCTAGAAATAAATAGTGTTAGGTTAGTACATTTACTAGGCTGCAACCACAGTTAATAAACGCTTTAGTTTTTTAACGCTGTCAATTCTCTTAAAAACAGAAAAATCTCTTTAAAACAGGAAATCGCTCAGAGCTAATCGCTCATGGGACAGGCCTTAAATGAGGTTCAAAAAAAAAATGTTGTTATGGCAGGTTCATTGGTCAGTTTAATAAAAAGCTGGATGGGTTTCTACAAACAAGGAATGTTACAAGTTACTGGTATTGATACATAAAGTAGAGTTGGGAAAGGGTTTTCACTGTAAGAACGGTAAAGCTATGGAACTGTCTTCCAGTGGACGGTGTTATGGCAGGTTCATTGGTCAGTTTAATAAAAAGCTGGATGAGTTTCTACAAACAAGGAATGTTACAAGTTACTGTTATTGATACATAAAGTAGAGTTGGGAAAGGGTTTGTCACTGTGAGAACGGTAAAGCTATGGAACTGTCTTCCAGTGGACGTTGTTATGGCAGGTTCATTGGTCAGTTTAAAAAATAAGCTGGATGAGTTTCTGCAAACAAGGAATGTTGCAAGTTACTGGTATTGATACATAAAGTAGAGTTGATCCAGGGAAATTTCCGATTGCCACTTGGAGTCAGGAAGGATTTTTTTTCCCCTTCATAAATTTGGTGGGGTTTTTTTTGCCCTCCTCTGGATCAACAGTTAGGCAGGAAATGAGGATATTGCTAGATGGGTTGAACTGGATGGACGTATGTCTTTATTCAACCACAAATACTATACTATACTATACTATACTATACTATACTATACTATACTATACTATACTATACTATACTAATACTGTACTATACTATACTATAACACACCAGGTCCTATTTATAAAGGTGAGGTATGGGTTATTAGTGATACTGCACCTTTAACGATTGCCGTAATGATTGTTAACCTATGATTACAATCGTAGATTAGCGATGCCCCATGGAATACTATTGCGGTAGTATAATACTGTATGGTGTTCTACATAGTAACATAGTAGTTGAGGTTGAATGAAGACATATGTCTTTACGTTCGTGTTAATGTAAAATTATGGCCGTACGTTTACAGGCACCATCGTAATTTACCGATAACACGCTGTACTGCTAATGAGCGATACCGCCCTTTGTAAATGTGGCCCACAGTAACAAGAAAGGGACGATACCATTGGATGGCCCCAGTGTCTAGTAAATATCCAATCTGACCCTAACGTAAGAACTCAGCCATTGTGACACAATAAACATTCTAATTATGGAATTATTAGCTCAGAGCTAATCGCTCATGGGACAGGCCTTAAATGAGGTTCAAAAAAAAACCTGGACCAATATGAAAATCTGGACCAATATGAAAATCTGGACCAATATGAAAATATATCTGTCTTAAAAAACTTGATACACAATCTAAACCTTTTTTTTAACCTAGTTACGTTAGATTGCAGGTCTAATCAAATACTTATTAGTTGCATTTTATTGACTGATTATAAGCTCAGGTAAAAACTGTTTAGTCTATTCATATATAGAATCTTTTAAATTAGTTAATTGGCACAGTGGTCTGTGGTGCAGTTTGAGGCTGGAGGGACAGTTGTTGTACCACATAGTTGGCATGATGGAGAAAACAAACAATGCTTTTAACCTCCATTCATCCAATACAAAAACTTTAAAGAACACTGTAATCTTAATCCTGATTGGGCCATCTATCAATATGTCGAATTCCTATTACCTTATTGCCTGATCAAGCCACCACAACTCCTCTGAGAGTGTGGGGACAACAGCCATAGCTACACATGGCGATACCACATCTACACTATCAGGTCGTCTTAAACAGAAGATCATGTGCAACTTCAACACAGGATGCAATGGCCAGTAAGTGGGGACATCAAAAACAAGAGTCAGGAGAAAGAGATTTATTTCCACAGAGATAAGCGAACCAACATAATCATGTCAAACTTTCTGATTTTGCACTCTGTAACAAATACTTGTGCTATGAAGGTCCACTAGGAGCACATTTAAATTCAGAAGTTAAAGAAAAGATTTGGTAAAGAGATTATGTGGATATTTTCACTTCGCTGGCCTTATCATTATTATTGCCTTTAGATTTCCATCAGATAGATTAGAAAGAAGCAAGGAACTTGCAAAGAGGAAGAAGAGAGAGGAGAGGTAGAGGTACAGATTAATACCACTAACCTTCAGAAATTGGCTCCAGAATTGCCAGAATACATACTTAGTTATTTATATTTACAAAGTTAATAATAAGAATATTAATATTATTAATAATAATATTTTTATAATAGTATCTATAATAAGTTTATTTGTAATTTAAGGCACTAATAAAGTTGTGGCCTTATATTTTTCCCAATCAGATAAGCGGTGTGTGCCTGTTTTATTTATAAAGTAGTGGGGTTGGTGCGACATCTGCATTCACCAGGTCGTGTAAATCAACTCAGATTTCAGGTAAGAATAAAGATTGTGTATCTTTAATTTTGTTTTTTTCACAGAATCCTATTAGCAAGCAAGAAGTACAAGTGTAATGAACAAAGTTGCATGACATCTAACATTGAGTCGGAGAAAGATAATATGAATAAGGAAAGAAAACCAAGGTAAAAGAGCCAAACTGATTTAACAAAAATTTTTTTTTTCATTATTGATTTTTTTTCCATATACATTTATCTTTAGGTTTAATCGTTAATTTGTAAAATCTGTTTTAATGGGGATAATATGGTCAATAGACCCACATTTCCACAGCCTTCTTCAGTTATGCCACCAGGTATGTTTGTGATAGTGTTGTGACATGCAGAGCTTAGTATTGTCTTTGAATAATACCTAAATTTTTGTTCAGGATTTCACTCATATATTGGCCAATGGTGCATCTTTCAATGGCAGAAGAATGACAGTGCGAATTTAATCTTTTATTTGTGATGCTCCCACTGAATAAAGAAGGAATAAAGGATAAATAACCTATCCTCTCACAAATGTCAAGCTTAGGAAAGATTCTAAATTCCTCATAATGGATGATGAGGAGCATCATTTGGAAGAAAAATCTGTTAGTTGTGTGAAAATGGTTTCCATGTTCCCTATTGATACACCTTTGCTGCCTTGGTGTTACAAGAAAATCGTTGTGCTTTTGGTTAAGAGGGAATAGTTTGTCCTTTCAGACATTTTTTCTAAGTGTCTACATGAACTTCATACCCCTGGTGAATTTAATTGTAAACCAAAAGGTCTGTTAGAGATTGATTGTTGGAAGGCAACAACGCTGCGATTTTGTATGTTGTATTCTGGCCCTATTGTTCTTAAGTAATGCCTTTCAAGCCATTATATGGACATTTTATATTATTTCATATTGGTATGTATTTGCTTCTATTTGCCAGACTTTCTGATGATAAGATTGCATTTGCGTATAGTGCTTTTTACATTTGTTACTCGATTTGGCCAGTTATATGAAAGTGAGGAAGTTGTGTATAATGTATATCAGGTTATTTCCTTATGGATTAGTACAGACAGTTTGAACCCGTAGATAATATCTGTTTTCCCATATGAGAATTATTGGGGACAGATACAGTGCCTGCTGTGCATGCCACATCAGCCATTACAACAAATAGTAAAGAGGCTTTAAGAAAAGTCTAATACTAAATGTCATCTAGTAAAGCAGTCTTACTCAAGCTTCCTTATGATGGTCCTTTGATGCTACATCTCCAGAAAGCAGATCGGTCCAAAAGGTCACCACCAAAAAGTTTACTTTGTCAACTGAAATTGCTTTAGTATTGGATAAGAAATTGCTAAAGGAAAAAACATACTGAAGACAGGTAATCTTTCAGAGGTTCAGAAACTTTAACCCCTGTCATCTTAAATTGAATGTTACAAGGTCTGTAAAATGCACGATTGCTAATATGAAAATACTGTCTAATAAAAGTCAGAAGTGTGTTCCTTATCCAGACAATAACAGCCTCATATTTATTCCTATAATACACCTAAAGTAAACAAAACTTACAATAGCAATGACATATCTGGACCAATATGAAAATATATCTGTCTTTAAAAAACTTGACACACAATCTAAATCTTTGTTGTATTTTTTTAAACCAATTAAGTTAAATACTTATTTGTCGCATTTTGATGCCTGAATAAAAACAAATTTTAATATTTTCTATTTTATATATAAAAAAAATGTAAATAAGTAAAATGGCACAGTGGTTTGTGGTGCAGTTTGAGGCTGGAGGAACAGCTGCAAAACTTTACAAAGATATTCAAGAACAATGTAATCCTAATCCAGATTGGGCCATCTATCAACATATCCGGATTCTTATTACCAAAGGTAACCTATTGGACTTATTACTCATAAAATTGATGATTTAATGGTAAATGAGTTAATGGAAATCAACCACAGATTTAAGGTATCTTGATTTTATTTTTTTTTACAGGCTTTTATGAGCAACCAAGACATTGTAAGTAAACTTGACAAGCTGCTTGTATGTTTGTATGTATATGTTTATTTATATAGAGCCACTAGGGGACGCAGCACTGTACAATATAAATACAAAAAGTTGTGCAAGGGGGACAGTAAATAAATACATAAACAAGAGTATCATGAAATATACAAGTGCTTGAAACATGTAACATGAGGAAAGAGGTCCCTGCCCTGTAGAGCTTACAATCTACTTAGGTGGATAACATACAGATACATAAGAAAGGGTGGAAGTGCTAAAGTAATAACTGGTGCAGTGTCAACAGTCCTATGCTATGCTGTGCTATGAAAGATAGGAAGAGAGGTTAGATTTAAACTTGTTTATTGAGGTTTCTTGATGTAGAGAGGGGAATATAATTCCAGAGGATGTGGGCCAGAAGAGAAAAAGGTTTAAGGCGAGAGGGGGCAGTGTGAGTGGGGGGTCTGTATAAGAGATGGTTCTGTGTTGAGCAGAGGGTACGGGCAGAGACATATAGGGACACCAGAGAAGGAATATAAGGAGGAGCAGCAGAGCGAAGGGATTTAAATGTTAAGAGAAGGATTTTGTAGATAATGCGTTGTTTAATTGGGAGCCAGGTAGATGTACAGCACAGAGGAGCTTTAAATGTTCTGATTGTTAGAGAGCGAGACAATGCGTGCGTCAGAGTTGAGTATGGACTGAAGCAGAGAAAGATAGGAAGCAGGAAGACCAGAAAGCAGAAGGTTGCAATAGTCTAGGCGTGATAAGATGAGAGTATGGATAAGCATAGCAGTAGTCGGAGGAGAAAGGAATCTACTGATTTTCACAATGTTACGAAGAAAAAAGTGACAGGTTTTAGCAACATAGTTAATGTGATTGGAAAAGGAGAGAGCAGAATCAATATTAAGCCCTAAGCAAAGTGCTGACTGAATAGGGTAAATGGGGGTGTTGTCCACAGAAATGGAAAAAGGTGGATTAGGACCAGGTTTAGGTGGGAAAATGTTTAATATGTTTTAATCAGGTTTAGTTTGAAGCATTGGTGCGCCATCCATGAGGAGACAGCACAGAGACAGTTGGATATGCGTAATTGGGTGTCCGGACAAAGCAAAGTAGGTGGAAAAATATATTTGCGTATCATCGGCGTACAGATGGTAGTTAAAGCTAAATGAGCTGATGACTTCTCCCAGGGAAATATAGATGGAGAACAGCAGGGGTCCAAGGACACAGCCCTGCGGAACCCTAACATTAAGAGGAACCGGAGAGGATGTTTTATTATCATATGACACAGAGTAAGTAAGTTCGAGAGGTAGGATCGTAGCCACAATGCCGCTTCATTCCGGATGCCCAAGGAGTGAATAATTTGCATTAAGAGGGAATGATCAAATGTGTTGAAAGCAGAGGAGAGGTCGAGAAGGATGAGAATAGAAGTGACCTTTGGCTTTGGCAGCCTGAAGGTCATTCACAACTTTGCACAGGGCCGTCTCCGTGGAGTGCGCAGGACGAAACCCTGATTGGAAGGGGTCCAGTAAGTTATTAGAATTAAGATAATTAGCAATACGGGAGAAGACGAGACATTCCAGTAGCTTAGAGACTATCGGTAGAAAAGAGACCGGGTGGTAGTTAGCAATACAATAGGGGTCAAGGGAGACTTTTTTGATTATGGGTTTCACGTGGGCATGTTTAAAAGAGGAAGGGAAAATGCCAGATTACAAGGAGGCATTGAATATTTGGGTAAGTATAGGGGTGATTGCCTGATTACAATGCTTCAGTAGGAAAGGGCATGTGATCGAGGGGACATGTAGTGAGCAGACAAGACTGAAGCAGATAAGAGACCTCTGACTGGGTTAGCTGCTTTAACTAAACATAAGGTGCTTTTCTTTCATTAATTAATTTTTTTTGTATACATTTTTCTTTAGGTCGAATCATTTGTAAAATCTGTTTTAATGGGGATGATATCATGGTCAAAAGATCCATATTTCCACAGACTTCAGTTATCCTACCCGGTATGTTTTTGATAGTGTTGTGACATGAAGAACTCCTTTGCTACTATTGTGCAAATAACAATATAAAATTTATAAAATATTAAAACTGATATCTCTCAGCAGGGGACCAGCATCACCAGGGACCCACAAATAAGACAAGAAAAGGTATGCCTTTAACAATAAATTAAACTAGTGGATATCTGGATACTTTATATCCAAGATGTCTTCACTTTCATCTATGGCTAACACGGTACAATTCTCTACTACTAGTGGATATTAGTTTAGTAACTATTAATCAGATTACCTGAAAAATATGCTGTAATTATGATACATTTAAAGACAACTGTGGTCTCCATACAAGTGTCTTCTGTTTACTAAACTTTTCCTCTTAATCGAGCCCAGGATCCTGTGAGGAGGCAGAGTCTAGCCAATAAAATGATTCTTGCTCGCACTGCCTGATGTGACATAACCAGATATTCGAGCAGAAGCATGCTAACTGCTGTCTTAAATGCTGGGACAGAGGGAAGCCCTCTCCACTGAAATGAATTGCTGTTATTTAGCATACCAGGAATTTAATTTGTTACACAGATGTCTGGAAAATGCCTGCTTGTCTAAAAAGGTGACCTTACATATATCCGATTTTACTTAACCGACCAAGCACCCCCACGACATTAGACCGATCCTGCCAGAAACGCCTTTCCCGTTCTTCTACGCGACCGAGATGCGAACGCAAAATGAATGGGATTTGGGATTTGCGGTCGCATGACGGTCGCGTGGAAGAACGGGAAAGGCGTTTCTGGCAGGATCGGTCTAAAGTCACCGGAGTCTGCCGCGGCCGAGGAAAATTTTTTCTCTTTTCCGAACGAAAATCCGACGGTATCGTGGTTTTATTGGTACTGTGTGTACCTAGCTTTAAGGAGAACAAAATTCTTAAATAAATACTACAACATTGTTTCATTCAGGCACCCAGGCACCACCTCTTCCAGTGTTCTATGTAAGTAATGTTTAAGTAAAATGTACCAAGCACGCTGTTGGGTAGATGCAGTTAGCCATAACATGGCACTATGGATAAAACTCCTGGGATTGCCTCTCAAAAAGTAATTAGTCCAGCTCTGATAGTCTAGGCCAGTTTAAAAGAAATGAATTGCTGGTTGGTCTGCTGTTAAATACTTCTGATGATTGTCAAAGGTTGCAAATTTGCACTTCAAAATGAATGTGGCAATAAATAGAGCAGCTTTAGCCCAATCATATAGAGAGAGAAATAGCTTGTGACCGCGTCTGACCGTTTGTTCATCCGAATCAGACGAAAACGCACGCACAATCGGACAAGTCGGAAAAGTATGTTTTCGATCGTGCTGTCGTGGCTAATTGTAGGACGCGGCTGCTTTTGCCGTGACCGACAGCCCTTCCCCCTAGCCAACCGGTCGAAAGCCTTAAACTGTCAGTCGGGAGGAAATATTGCATCATGTGTACCTAGCTTTACATGTCAGGAGAGAAAGATGATCAAGGCAGAAAATGAACTAGTGCACATGCTTAAAGGACAACTATACTCTAAAGATTAACTAATTAGAAATGTAAAGTACCTGGGGTGGGGAGGTAGGATTGATTATTCTAACCTGTATTACCCTGTATGTAATGGATGACTATGTAATTGTAAAGCACCACGAAAGATGTTGGCGCTATATAAATCAATAATAATAATAATACCTCACAATATCATTTCATTGAGGACCTACAGCACATACAGTTTTCATCTGCCAGGTTAGTCCTGGACTATTCCTTTAATAAAGATAGTGCTGAAGCCAGGAGGAAGACTGTCAGTTTTCTTTGGGCTGGCGCTCCTCACAAAAACAATATTAGGAGGTAGGAATTACCACTCCTATATCCCTGTCCCAAGTACTTTTCACTTTTACTGTTTTTCAAAAAATCTTTATACACACGAATGTTCTCTTTTAAGCATTGTATTATAACAAAGCTCCTCCAACTGCAAAAGAGCCTGTGTTGCCCAGTTTGTCTTATTTCCTGCAACTTCACACAGGGTTTCCTATGAAAAAAAAACTTTAGATTTACCCATTGTGAGAACCTAAAACACGAGGGTTCAGCTGGTAGTTAGAAAATTCTGGACCTGCTGCTTCCTATTAGAGATGGAGCCAAACTTATCAAGTTTGAACGGACTCGGACTTCTCGAACCATCCCATACCTGGATTTCTCCGACTTTCGATAATTATCTATTGTTCGAATCGTTTATGGGATAATTATTGAACAAGGGAGCTCAAAAGTACCGTGTGAGAATAAAAGTTCTTTGGATGTTCAAATTGAAAGTTCTGTTCAAACGTGTTCCGTAGACCATTTCCCAAGTCCCAGAGCCATTTACATTAAGTTACCATTGGTATTTTAATTGTATTTCATAAGAACTTTTCAAACTATTTGACTCTCATTGATTTAATGGGTCAGTTTTCGAACTTTCTATATAGTTCAAAAGATCGAAAACGGACCAAACTCGGAAGTTCGTCCATCTCTACTTCCTATGGCCTCTAATTCTTAAAATGCACTGCCAGTGGGAGACTGTACTTCTTACAGAGTGTTTCCTCTCATTGGTTGGCCCATCCTGTTTAATTTATGTAAACAGAGTATCCTAACTCTTCTTTATAAACACATTAACGTGTAAAAAGATGAGAAAAAACTGAAAGATGTAAAAAGAAAAAAGAAGCTGAATAGTGAGATGTGGCATTGATAACACAATATTCCAAAAGGTATATAGCTAATTTACATGTCATGACATGACTATTACTTTAAGTACTTTAAACAAGAGAGTCAGCTTTAAGCATACAGGCCACACAGGAGAAGCTGTCAGCTCATATAACCAATAAGGCAAGTACAAGTAGGCTTGGACCCAGCTATATAAAGCAAACTTGATGTGGTGGCTGGGCTTAAAATAATTTGTCCAACTTATTGAACTAATTGATTTTATTTATCCAAGGTTTATGGCAGGCTCTTTAAAGCAACAACATTATGGAGTTATAGCCAATATGCAATTAGAATTGTTTGTGCACTAGAATTATATAATTTGTCTGTATGTAAATATGTTTGGTAATAGGGTCATATAATATGCCATATATAACAAATATATGCAATTTAAAATGTTTGGTGTTTTGTAACTAAAACAGTATACCAGTTCAGTAAAGCAAAAACAAGTTAAAAAAAACACAACCGCTTACTTCCATGCTGCAACTATATAATGTGCATGTATAGGATCAAAGTGCAAATGTAATAAAATCAGCAAATAAAGAGTCAAACAGAGAATGTAATAAAAATCAAATTAAATAAACCTACTTGAGTAAGCACCCAGACAGAACAGGGAGGTGCTGTTCAGATACACTACAAAAAATAAACAGTAGCATTCACGGCCTGCCACACAGAAATCAATTTAAGACTGGTTAGTGTGACTTATACATCTTGGTTGCTATTACAAGAGACAAATGTGCAGTTGCTGCAAGCTACTTGGCTAATAGCTGGCTATAAATGTTCATGTAGGGTTTAAATTACTTGTGGTTTAATCTCCCAAAAAGTGTCTTCTTTACTGATATGTTAATATATTTGGTAATGGTGTCATATAATGTCTCATATATTTCAGTGGTGCAAATATTAATGTTTTGATACCAGTTAAGTCATACAAACACAAGTTTAAATAACTAGCTTTAGGGCTTCAATCAGCAGTATAGGCAAAAAGGGTATTCATAATAAATGTAGCATATACTGTATAAATTTATATTAATAAACACATGCCTCATGGATGGGTCACCACTGGTCAACATACCCACATACCCTCCCCTAAACACACACACTTATATGAATTCACTACTTACATGAGTTCACTACTCATTTAAGTAAAATATAAATATTTTGGGTTGTGCAATTGTAGTAGAATGCTGAGTCCAATTCAGAACACAAATACAAGCAAAATAATTATCTCTAGTAATAATGTTTATAAATACTGTATACATACCAATATAAATAGCCCCATATCCCCCCTCAAACAAATCGAATTGTCTCTGCCCATTTGTAAATATCTTTGGTAATGGTGTCTCATAATGCACCATACATTATATAGGGTGCACAAATACAATAATATTTTTGTGTTGTGTAACTATAACAGGATGTCAGTTTAATAATACAAACACAAGTTTAAATACCTAGCTCCAATGTTCTAACCAGCAGTACAGGCAATACCCACATATACTGCCTAACAGTTAATCTAAAGGGGAAAAAAAAGTATGTAGGGTTCAAAAATCTTTCTTGATTCCAAGAAGCAATCAAATATATCCCTAGATTAACTCCAACTTTATATATCAATACCAGTAACATTACATGTACTGTAAATATATTTGGTAATGGTGTATCATAATGTTCATTACATTACATAGGGTGCACAAGCTATGATATATGTTTGGTGCTTTGCAACTAGAACAAGATACCAATTCAATAATACAAACATACGTTTAAATGCACAGCTCCAGGGTTCCAATCAGTGCTTCTATCATAAATGCAGACAAAGCCGCACACACGTGTTTCATATACTGGCCTGATTTTACAGTAATTTAACTTTAAACATTGAGTCTATTAAAAAATCTGATAGACCTAGACTTTTTCTTTTGTCTTTAATAGTCATGGTCTACAAAGAACCTTTAAACATAAAACGGATCATATCATTATACTGTAAGATAACAATAATGACGAGAAAACAAAAGCCTTGATGGTTCCCATTTATTAGACAACATTTATATTCATTCATCCATATCATATTTCTATGAATAGTAGGCAAAAAATGTCAATTACAGAAATTCCAAACTTTCTAACACATAGCCAAATATACACAATATTATTCTCACTGTGCACCAACAGGCACAGCTTTGCAAATATATACAGTATATATATGTATATATATATATATATATATATATATATATATATATATATATATATATAAACTGCATATTCCAAATGAGGCCTTACCAGTGCCTTGTAAAGAGGGAGAATAATATTTTTCTCTCTTGAATCTATTCCCCTTTTTATACAAGACAATATCTTGCTAGCTCTAGCCATTGCTACCTGGCATTGATTGCTATAGCTAAGTCTGTTATCTACCAGAACCCCCAAATCTTTTTCCATTACAGATGCACTTAACACAGAGTTATTTATGGTGTAGGTGGCACAGGGATTATTAAATCCCAAATGCATCACCTTACATTAAATCTCATCTGCCATTCTGCTGCCCATTTTGATAATCTATCTAGGTCTGCTTGCAGCACTTGCACATCATTGGAAGTTTCCAAAGCTCTGCATAGTTTAGTGTCATCAGCAAACACTGAGACCTTGCTCTCAATGCCCCCTTCTAAGTCATTTATAAACAGATTAAACAGAAGCGGCCCCAGTACAAAACCCTGAGGCACTCCGCTTAGAACTTTAGCCCACATAGATGTAGCTCCATTAACCACCACTCTCTGTTTGCGATCCAATAACCAGTTCTCTATTCATGAACAAATGTTTTCTTCAAGGCCAACAGTCCTCAGTTTATACATTAGTCGCCTATGTGGCACTGTATCAAAAGCTTTAGCAAAAGTATACCACATCCACTGCTGTGCCTGAATCTAACTTCTTACTCACTTCTTCATAAAAACCAATTAAATTTGTCTGGCAGGATCTATTTCTCATAAATCCATGCTGACTACTACTAATAAGATGATCTCTGGAGACAAAGTCAAGGATATGATCCCGTAACAAAGTTTCCATCACCTTCCCTACCACTGATGTTAGGCTTACAGGTCTATAGTTACCAGGCTGTGAACGACTACCTTTTTTGAATATTGGTATTACATTGGCTTTTTTCCAATCCAGCGACACATCCCCAGGCCAAAGCGAATCTGAAAAGATGAGAAACAGTGGTCTAGATAGAACTGAACTAAGCTCTTTTAAAATCCGAGGATGCAATCCATCTGGTCCTGGGGCTTTATTGATATTAACTTTGTCTAATTGTTTCCGTACCATATCCTCTGTTAGCCAATGTGAATACTCTTCATTTCTTCCCTGCATATTATTACAATCCCTGCTGTAAGGACAAGGATTCCCAACAGTAAAAACCGATGTAAAAAAACGGTTTAGCAGATTAGCCTTTTCGGCATCCTCTACAACCACCTCAGCTCCATTATTTAATGGTCCCACGTTCTCAGTCCTCATCTTTTTACCATTTATATACTTAAAAAACATTTTGGGGTTGGACTTGTTTTGTTCGGCAATCTGTATTTCATTTTCTATTTTAGCTTTCTTGCACTCTTTATTACAGCTTTTGTACTCCCTGTAAGCCTGTTCTGTTCCCTCTGTTTTCAAAATTTTAAAAGCCTTTTTCTTTTTTTCCATTTCCATTTTTACCTGAGCATTAAGCCATGCAGGAGTAGACCTAATTTTTTACACTTGTTACCTAAAGGTACAGATTTAGAAATGTAATAGTTTAATACCCCTATAAGATTGGTCCACATCTGCTCAGTATCTTTACCTAGAAACAGTTCCCCCCGGTCTATGAGCAGGAGCGATTCCTTTAACAGCATAAAATTAGCTTTCCTAAAGTTAAAAGTTTTTGTTAACCCAGTGCACTTTAGTTTTCTGCAACCTATATTAAATGACACTATATCATGGTCACTATTCCCTAAGCTTCCCATTACCTTCATCTCCAAAATGAGCTCAGGGTTATTAGATATCACCAGATCCAACAACGCATTCTGTCTAGTAGGAACTTCTACTATCTGTGAAAGAAAATGCTCATATAGGAAATGTAAGAACTTTACCTTTTGAGGTGCTGGCAGTTCCCTTACTCCAATCTATGTCAGGGTAGTTAAAATCCCCCATAACCAGAACATGCCCCATACCAGCAGCCTTCGCCAACTGCATATGGAGATTCATTTTCACCTCCTCCCCGGCATTTGGTGGCTTATAACATACTCCAACAATTAATTTACCTACCTTCTTGCTTCCTGTACACAGTTCCACCCATAATGTTTCTGCCGTATCGTTTACTTCCCCATCTATTCCATCTTTTAAATTTGGCTTCAATTCCTGTTTAACATACATACATACTCCTTCTCCTTTCTTATTAACTCTGTCATGTCTAAATAAGGAGTATCCTTCAATATTTACTGTCCAGTCGTGCGAATCATTAAACCATGATTCTGCTATACCAATTACATCATACCTTTCCTTTAAAGCTATTATTTCAAGTTCCCCGGTTTTTCTAGACAGAATTCTTGCATTTGTAAACATACATTTAAGATTATCAATTGATTTACTTCCATTCATGGTTGTACATGCCTCCTTATCCTCTATGCTCCTCCCACCCCCTTCTCCATCCTCCGTTGTGTTAATAGCCCCCTGATCCCTATCTTCTCTATCTACCCCTGTGTAGTTCAACGTACCTTCCCCCCCATACCTAGTTTAAAATCTCCTCCAACCCCCTAGCCATTTTCTCCCCCAAAACAGCTGCACCATCACCATTGAGGTGCAATCCGTCTCTACTAAAGAGCCTGTAGCCAACAGAAAAGTCAGCGCAGTTCTCTAAAAACCCAAACCCCATCTCCCTACACCACTCTCTTAGCCACGCATTTATACTCCTGAGCTCCCCTTGCCTCCCTAGCGTAGCACATGGCTGCGGTGGTATTTCTGAAATCACTTGCTTTTAACTTGGCCCCTAATTCTCGGAAATCATTTTTAAGGACCTCACCTCCACCTCTAACTTTGTCATTGGCACCAATGTGAACCAAGACCGCTGGGTCACTCCTAGCCCCACCCAATAATCTGTCTACACGATCCACCACATGTTGAACCCTATCACCACCAGGCAGACACACAGTTTGGCATGCAGGGTCTTAGCGACAGATTACCCTATATAACCTTCTAATAATGGAGTCCACTACCACCTGCCTATTCTTCCTAGCCCCCAGTTCTCCCTCCCTTGTATTGGAGATGGCCATCCCCTGGGTGCTCAAGGGAAAGGCCCACTCCATACATGCCGCTTCCGAGCCATCGTCCTCCACATCTTTGCCTAAAATGGCAAATATGTTGGGATCGACCAGCTGAGAAGAAGCACCCCTATCCTTCCGTCCCCTACTTCCCCTGGTGACCCTTACAAATCTATCTTCCTTTACCACCTTATCTGCCCCATCTCCACCCTCCAGTTTACTGGTCCCTGCCAGTACCTGCATTTCCCCCAGGTTTGCCAAGCCCTGCAATGCTGCAAGTTTCCCCTTTAGATTCTGGACCTCAGATTCCAAATGGGCAACCCACTCACATCTGACACATACATAGGTCCCTTGGGGCGGCTGCTCCAAGATCCCATACATGCGGCAGGATGTACATTTACTTTCATCAGTTTCCCTCTCTGTCCTGAGATACACAAATTAGAAGAAGACATGATTGCATTCCTCTACTCATAATTGTACTGTCAATCAAATCCCTGTGACGTGTCCCTCTTCCCTGCTCAAGTCTCTCCTTGCTCTGTTACAAACATAGACATAAGAGCATTAGCAGGGGGAGAGAGGTAACTTTGATGGCAGAGATAAGGCTGCACTTGATCCCCCTTCATGATAGCTTTCACTGTTTGATGATGGTTCACAAAGAGAGAGATTGTGTTTTAGCAGGACATGGAGAGATCCATGTCTACAGGACAGCTTGCTTTCTATTGGCCATTGTGCGTGGGTGTGTTTTTCAGAATGTTGCACTTTTAACTGCAACTGCACATGATAAGCTTGTCAGGCAGCCGGTGTTTAGACATGGAGGAGGTAACAGAGGGGAGGGGGAAGTTCTGCAGAGAGATCTGACACCATGGAAAAACACTGGAGTCACTTACAGAGGTAGGAGAATGCCAGCATAGAGTACATTATAATTTAATTTTGCAATGGGGCAATTTGTGTTTTTCACTATAAATGCCCTTTAAGGGTCCTGGGTACTGCTGCTGTGGATTTACAGGCTTTCAGAGCACTCACAGGTCTTGTAAAAACAATTTATTCAAAAGTCTAAAAACAGATAGCAACATTTTTCGCTCTCTATCTAAGACATTTGTCAAGCCATATACGGCGCACACACGCACACACACACAGATATATATATATATACATGCATACATACACGTTCTGTGTAGAAAAATAAGAATATCAGAACAGAATATCTTTAAATATGCAATATATGAATACATATGTTTATTCCACCCTCATAAGAACATCTTTTAGAAAAAACTTACCCTTAAATCTGAGGGGACGAATTTTGATTCCTGCTTCTCTAAAAAAACCTAAAAAAATTAATTGGTGGCTGTATCCACTTTATTTGGGAAAAGGTCTCCCCTTAGAGCTTCCTGATTATCTTGTCTTAACCACAGATGCATCATAAGCAGGGTGGGGTGCATGTGCGTTGGGAAAGTCTTACCAAGGTTGTTTGAATGGAAAAGGCATATCTTCCAATGTGCTAGAAGTAAGAGCAAAAGCTCTCAAGCTTTGAGAACATAAGATGTGTGTCTTATCAGAAGGACAAATTGGTTATTGAAATAGACAATATTTTCCATTGAGCAGAAAAAAACTTGAAACCTCTTCTCTGCATGGTAGATCCCAAGAGATCAAAATGCACAGGCAGACTTCTTAATCTGAAAAAGTCTAGACCCCAGAGAATGGTCTGTAAGGAAAGACATTTTTAAGTACTTAACAAAAATATGGGGAGAACCACTGGTTGATCTTATGACAACATGGGTATGCAAAGATTTTTTCCTAATCCAAAAGTTGAGGCTAAGCAAAGACTAACTGTGATTCCAAAGGGTTCAAGAAGCAGTTAAGAATTTACAAAGAAAAACACAAGTTCCTGAATTGTAGCTTGTATTGCAAATGCAATAACGGACATAACTGCATATTGCATTTCCTGGTCGCTGAAACGTTAGGTCCCCCCCTTTACGTTATTGAATCTCCTCACAAGTCCTTCAAGCTGTAAAATCTTATTACAAAATCTAGTGTGATTAGCAGTATTTAAGTGTTATGATCCTTTTCTTGTGGCTTGGATATATCCCAATTTGTGATAGCTGCCGTGATGACAGGAAATTGTTTCAACTTTTACTTTTTTGTTTCCCATTCATATTCCATGAAATCATTCACCAAAACCCATCACAAAATGGTTGAACTGTGGAACACCTGCATGGGGGTGAAAATACTCATAGAATTTTCTTTGCTTACCCACTTGGTAAACACCTAGTGTGAACCTTGGATCAATGCATTTTAACCACTGAACAGCCGTCCCTAGTATCAACAATCTTTAAAGACCAGGTGAGACACACCCACCACCCCTTAACCCCTGCATTTCTAAAAATCACCAACATGTAAAAATCACCGACATAAAGATTACACAATAAAAACAGTTAACTAAAATGTAGTCAATATTATTCCGGTCAAGACTTAACATTTAATCCCTTCTGACATATCCAGACTTCAAGTAACTCACAATGAATGTCAGAAGTAATACACCAATTTGGGACATTTTCTTTCCTTAGGTATAATTATCATATTTGACCAATTGGTAATTGTGTTAGGAAATAGTCCTACCTATAGAGGGTGGCAAATTCCAAAATCCCTTATTAAAGACCACATTAACAACAATTGCTAAAGCTAAGCTTGCATGTTATGGTTAAGCGCTTGAAAGGATCACATGACCGGGAGGTAAACAAGTGGGATCCCACCTCAAAGTCCCCAGTTCATCAGATCCCCAGATCAGTGACAAATGTATTTTCACAAAAAAACATGACAGGTAAAGAATTTCATTTAGGCCTCTCTGGGCCAAGGTGTCTAAGAGATCTATTGACTTTTGGGGGGATGTGGTCTATTGCCATCTATCTTTATGACATACTGTTCCTTATATTTAAAAGATGTGTCTCTAAATTTATCATGTCCCGAGAGTGCTGAGCTGATGGCTAACCTGTGGTTATTCATGCGTTCTCGCACACTGGTTTTGGTTTTCCCCATGTAATTAATCCCACAGGGACATAGAATGATATAAATAACAAAACTGCTGGTACACGTTTATTTAAACAGAAAGATAAATCTTTTACACGTGTGGGGATGGCAGAATCATTACCATTAATCACATATCAATGGAATTATGTAGTTGTCTAGTAATAAATTCTAATAAGAAAGGTATCCGTGGGGGGGAGGAGCCAGGCACGAATGAGAGCAGTCACACAGTGACACAGCTCCCACTCAAGACTGCATAAATAAGAGATTAAGGGGAATAAGCAGGAACCCCTAACTCACAGCAACCAAACACCCGCTTACCTTACACAATGACTAAACGGAACGGACGCAAAAAAAAAACTTCTTTGGAGACCCGGGTGTGATCCAAGGTGGCGCCGGCGACTCCACATGTTCTAGCTCCTGATGTCAGGACCATGAAATAGAGGTAAAAAGCACTGAAACACCTCTAAAAATAAAATACAAACACAAAGTGGATGCAAATAAAACAAATACTGAAACTTCAGGGGACAATGTCACAGAAATACAATTCAATAAGAACTATGTGGAAACAAAAGAGGCACAAATCTTAGGGAATAAGTAAACCATGGACATCACTATAAATGCTGCTTCACCAACAGCTTTACATAACATGGAACTTAACCCTATAAATCACCAAACTAAAAACAAAGGGGAACAACCACATACCTCTAAAGAGGAACCCTCAAAAACAAAAGAACTTATACAGTACAATATGGATGGGGATGAAACATCAGGATTGTACAGAACAGGACCTGGTACCCCAAAAAAACAAGCTAGTATTAAAGGGGAACTAATAAAAACAAAAAAAGAAAATCAGAAGTGTGCCATTTATGTTGATACACCATCGACAGCGCATGCTATAAAAACTATTGAAAAATCACCAAAAGAAATACTGAACTACCAGATTACTCCCAACTACCAAACACAGGGAAAATCTTCTAAAAAAAGAACCTTCAAACCAAACACAAAAAAAAAACAATACCCTAAAACCCAAAATCAAGATGCAAAATGGGAAGTAAAAGATAACATACCTTCTATATCTAGACAAGACCCCACAAAAAACACAACTCACCTCAAAGAAAAATACCTCTCAACCACCCAGTGATACTACAGATCAAGATCCACCAATAACGTTAGCGATAAAGACACAACTATTCACCTCTCTTCTCAGCAAAGATATACAAAATGCAATAACTGAAGTTAAAGAATCTGTGGAGGATCTAGCCAATAGAGTATCCACTAACGGATACAACAAATTGATGAGGTAATATCAGCTCATAACAGTCTGGTTAAAGCCCATAAAACTGTGGACTATGATCTAAAATTTATGTTTAACAGAATAGTGGATCTTGAAAAAAATCAAGAAGAAATAACATAAAGATAAGAGGAATAAAAGAAACCATTAAAAACAACCAAATCATACCCAACATTACGGACCTCTTTAACCACAAAGACTGTGATTACATATCTATCACCAATGCATATAGATTATCGAAATTTGCAAAAGCTCCAAAGCAAGCTCCAAGAGATATATTGGTCCAAACAAACAACCCCAAAATAAAAGACACTATCATGGCTAAATTAAGGAATAATATACAACTCCCAGTGGAATATAGAGGACTACAATTCTTCAACGATATCTCACCAATGACAATAATACAAAGAAAGGAACTGTCAGATACAACTTCACTCTTAAGGAAAGATGGAATTAACTACAGATGGGGATTCCCCACAAAACTCACAATTCTGAGAGAAGGACAAAACCAATTACTAAAATCCTGGAACCTATTGAGCCCTAATTGCTCACCAGCCACCAAAAAAAAAACCTGTATCACCTAAACTATCTAAGGAGTGGGAAATGGTAACCACAAAAAGATAACCGTAACTGCCTGACTTTGAACCCACAATAGAGAGTATAACAGATATTAGGCCTTCTGGCATGGAACTTTACCCCCATAATAAGGCAAAATTCCGAAAACCAATCGGAATACAATAGTGCACCCTCCATATATACTACCCAATCTACAAGTTTCAGTTTTGAAGTTAATGTTATTGTTTGAATTATGTTTTAACTTAAGATGCAAAGACAAACTAAGGTACAATGTTAACAAATTATATCATAAAAATGAGTATGTTGGAAATGTTAACATAAACAGACTATCAAAGGTTAAACATTACTGGTTTAAAAATGTGTATACAAATATGATATATGATCTAAACAGAAGATCAACAAACCAAAAAAGAAACCGGTATGGTCATTAAGATTATATCTCATAATGTAAAAGGGTTAAATAGTAAATTCAAGCGATTCTTGTTGTGGAGAGATGCAAATAAACACAAAAAAGACATTGTCTGTGCCCAAGAAACGCATTATAAAGACAACCACCACCCATCAATCCAGAACAAGAATTACAACAATGTCTTTTTGGCTAATGGTCCAAAAAAGAAAAATGGTGTTTTGATAGCATTAAGAAATATCCTAGCAGTAAAAACCTATGAATGTCTAAAGGAAAAAAAATGGTAGATATTTAATTCTGGTCTGTGAAATAAACAATGTAATGTATACAGTTGCAAATGTTTATGCCCCCTATGTGAGCACGATAGGTTTCTTAACAAAAATGATGAAAAAAAAACGGAAAATCGCTAAAGGCTCCATATTCATATGTGGAGACTTCAATCAAATAGCCGATGTACAAACAGATACTACTAATAAAAATAGTTCAACAATACAACTAAACCCATTTTTCACAAGTATGATATATGGAGGGCGCTAAACATCAAAGAAAGAGACTATACTTTCTTTTCAAATGTACATAATTCATATTCAGGAATCGATTTTGCTTTAGCAGATAAGTGGTTACTACAAAAATTAAAAAAACCAAATAGGTACAATTACCTGGTCAGATCATGCTCCCTACACTTAGAACTAAATGAAACACACAACGTCAACCATACAAGAACATGGAAATAGAATCCATACATAATAAATATCCAAAACCTAAAACAAGGAATACACCTAAAGTTAAAAGAATTATTCTCCTTTAACGATAAAGACGATATTAACCGTTTCACACTGTGGGATGCTCATAAGGCATTTTTGAGAGGAACTCTGATACAAATAGCCTCAAGAGAAAAAAAAGAGAAGAACATTACTAGATAATCTAAACACATTAGAACAAAGGAATAAAGCACAACCTTTTCTTAATATAAAACAACAAATAAAAAATAAAATACATGAAACTAACCCATACACTATAAACAACTACATAGAATCAAAGCAAATTCATACAATCAAAACAACAAATCATCCTCTCTACTAGCAAACCAACTTAAAAAAATAGCAATAAAATCCAGAATACCATATATACTAAACAAAAATAAAAACAAAATCACAGGGGGGCGGAGCCTGACTGTGAAAGGGAATGGACGCGTGGTGAGGGACCTCATGAACGGCCAGGGGGGAAAACAGAAGCTATAGAAACATAATCTCCTCAAATCAACCCCTAATACAGGTTTTCCACTGACCATGGGCCCCAGAAACAACTACAAGGACAATAAAATCGACCTGGAGCAGGTGATAACAGTGGCTCACTCAAAAACGCTAACAGAAGTAAAAGCTGAAGTTGCGACACTAGGAGACCGCGTGGTAGACCTTGAGACGCAGCAAACTTCCACAACCAAATACTGTTAGCAAATGGAGCGGGACATAACAGAACTACGTTCCCAGATCCACCAAATCACAGAATTACAGGAAGACGCCGAGAACCAGTCACACAGAAACAACTTACGCTTAAGAGGAATCCCCAAAAATGTGACAGATCTTTCCCATTACCTGAAGACAAAATAGCTCCCGATATCAAGGAAGAACCAATGACTTTAGATAGAGCCCATCGTGCCCTAAGACCACCATCAAATATGAACGGAGCCCCAAGAGACGTCATTGTCAGGCTTCATCACTTCCAAACAAAGGAAAATATTCTAAAGGAGGCCAGCATCCAAGGGCCCCCAGAAATTGATGATACAACTATTCATCTATTCCAGGATCTAGCCCCTAGAACCCTCCAGAGAAGAAGAGGTATGAAGCCGATATTGAACATTCTCATAACACACAAGGTTAAATATAAATGGGCATTTCCATTCCGACTGATAGCCACACAGGGCGACAAAACAGCATTAGCCTCTACGCCAGAAGAAGGACAAATACTACTTCAGAAGCTGGGAATCAGGGCAGATGTTCCATTACCACCTCGTAACGACTCACAAAGAATTGCCCCACCAGAACTTACCTGGCACTAAGGATAACCCCCCCAGTGGCAACTTCAAAAGAGAAACTCTCCTTCCAAAGAATATGGAACTAAACCCGATTATATGGACCGCTTCCAACTAGCAACAAAGATACCAAGCATTTACCCAAGGGAACAATACTATCCTCTCTAAACCACTCTCTCCTACCCCCTATTCCACCTGAAAAACAACAACATAAATAGAGTTATTGTCACACCTACAACTACTGGATTCAAATGACCAAACTTTACCCCCAACAAACGAAAAACCTAGTCACCAATAAAAATTAACATGACTCTTCTATACCTTAAAGGGGAACTGTGGTCCAAAAATAACTAGGTAAATTGATAGGAATTGCTCCCCTGAGAATTTTTGCAATTTATTTCAATTGTTTATTTTGCATAGATATTTACATTTGTGTGTGTGATATGCCAGCAGCACCAACAGGTCCCCTGCACTTCCTGCTCTGAAACTGTCAGTCAATCTGTCCTGTCTCCTCCTCCCCTTTGCAGCCCCCCTGGTCCCTCCCACTCATGGAGCCCATGGTCCCTCCAGTTGCAGGCCCCCCATGGCCCATTATCTTACAGCCCCATGTGGCCCCTGCCCACTCGTGGGTGCCGTGGACCCGCCCACTCGTGGCTGCCTAAGCTCTGCCCACTCGTGGGTGTCTAAGCCCCGTCCACTCATGGGTGCCGTGGGTTACTCAGACACCCCCCACAACTCTGTGGAATTAGCCTTTTCAGGCAGAGTGAGGACTCTGCCTGAAAAGGCTGTTTTCACACAGTGAAAGAGAAGGGCTGTAGATTCCCTTACCTACTCTGTCAGGACTTCACACAGCAGAGAGGAGGAGGGACTTCCTGTCTCCCTCACACACTGAGGGAGTCTGAGACTGTGCTCACTGGCAGCACTGTGCAGGAGAAGCCTCAGGAATGTCACAAGTCAGCCTCCCACCCATTAACTTTCTGGTCAGTCATTTCTGTATATCTTGGGATGTGGAGCACATAGAGAGGTGGTTGATGGCTCATTTTAAAGGTAGGAAACAGGTTTCATTTAAAATTAACTTGTTTGGAGACTACAGTTCCCCTTTAACCTCAAGATAATGTACTCTCATTGGAAATATAACCCGAACAAGAACTATAACAAAGACATTTTCAGGAAACCCATATTTTCCATGGAATAAAATAACTATACCCCATGCACTCCAGACAAAAACTACCAGGACTAATAAAACTTAAAGAAAAACCCTCATCAGAGTATATACCAATCTCTTCAAAACAAACTCCCTAATCTTTTTCCCCTCCCCTAAACAGGAAGACTACCTTATCTCCATATCAGTGTTCCCTCAGCTATTAGCCTAGGAAACGCACCATATTTCCATTTTCTTTTTTCCCAGGGCGACAAATGGCAACCCTCCCATATCCCACCCAGACCCCTTTAAGGTCTCCCCCCACCCGTACAGTGGCAGCTCACACTTGTCAATTGCTTCTAATTGATATTTATTGGGATCCTTAGATCCGAATCCCTATATGCAAAGTTTAGACACGTTGGCTAGTTTGAATGTTATTAAAATGTTTTATGGTATAACACAGCAATGTTTAACACTTTATTATGCTCTTGTTGCTTACTTATATCTTTGTTATTTCTGGCAGGTCTCTACTGATATAAACAACTCTTCGGTTGCTGAAGCAGATCCGGTCCTCCCTATTAGATATAATCAACAACAGGTATGTACTATCTTGCAGTATAACAATGCCCTCATCCCAGCCTGACAGCTTCCCGGCATTCCTAAAAACAAATTAAAATGAAACCAAACCAGCCAAATTCTTCTAGTCGTCTGTTTTCACACAATACTAAAGGGCTAAACAGCCCAGCTAAATGTAAACTCGCGCTAAAGTATTATGAAAAAATGAAAGGAGACATTATTTTCCTACAAGAAACACACTTTCTCAAAAACAGAGAACCAAAAATCTTAAGCAACAAATTTACCACAACATATTTCGCATCAGCCGATGTCAAAAAGGGCAGAGTGGCAATCCTAATCCATAAAAGAACAAACTTTCAACCAGGAAACTGTATCAGAGACAGTAAAGGCAGATATATAATGCTAACAGGATATATAGGATTCACCAAACTCAGCTTAATCAATATATACGCACCTAATGAAAATCAAAGAGCCTTTCTAGAAGAAGTGGAGACCAAATTACTTACCCAAAGCACAGTGAAAATGGTGATAGGAGGAGACTTTAATTTATGAATGGATCAGAAACTAGATCGATCATGAACGTCTACACATACAACACCAACAATCTCCTCAAAACCTTTAAAGAAATTTACCCAAACTTATAACTTATGGGACGGCTGGAGAATCTCACACCCAAATAACAAACAATATACATTCTACTCTAACCCTCACAATATATACTCCAGAATAGACTTTATCTTTATATCGGCGAATTGATCCCTCACATCCAGGAGGCAGAAATCCTCCACATGTCCCAGTCCAATTGACCCTAAAAGATACCTTGACCCATACACCAACATACACTTGGCGCTTGAATGAATCCTTTACTAGCAGAACCCCAAACAAAGACCAAATTAAGCAAAGAAATAAATAACTACTTTCAGGACAATATATCAGATATAGGCAGCCCATAAAGTAGTATTAAGAGGTCACATAATTAAAATAGCTTCACACAACAAATGAAAGCAAACAGAACAAATACTCTCCCTAACAAACCAAATAAAACAATTAGAAAGTCTACACTCCAAATCCCACAAAGAATCAGATAAGTTAGCCCTAACACAATTAAGACAACAACTTACACAAATTCTCTCAAACAACACAGATAAGCAATAAGACTCACACAACAAACTTTTTTTGCCCAAGCCAACAATGATAACTATATGATGGTACCATATCTAATCCAAATCTAGACATCAAAGACGAACTAATAAACTTTTTAGCACTTCTCCAACTTCCCCAACTCAACCAACAAGATTTCCAAAAACTAGATTCACCAATTACATGTCTAGAAGTAGAAAAAGCAATCAAACAACAAAAAACAGGTAAAGCTCCAGGACTAGATGGATAAGCATCGGGTTACTACAAGACAAAATCTTAAAAATCTTACAAAATAAAACCACAATACACCCAGATTTACTTAAAGCAAATATAATTGTTATTCCCAAACCAGGTAAAGATACTACATGTTGTCAGAACTACCGACCTATCTCCTTAATAAATATAGATATTAAATTGATCACGAAAATAATGTCAGATAGACTTAACAATATTCTACCAAGAATCATTCATCCAGATCAGTCAGGCTTCATTAAAGGCTGCCAAACAACAGACAGTATCAGAAGAACTATCCAATTAATGTCTTCTTGACACTTGATGCCAAGAAGGCATTCGACAGAGTAGAATGGAAATATGTGAAAACTATACTAAAATATTTAAACTTCCCAGCATGTTTCCTTAACCTCATCTCCGCCATCTACTCAAACCCTATAGCTACAGTACATAATATGGGCTTCCACTCAGAACCCTTCCCAATTTATAACGGCACCAGACAGGGCTCTTTCCCCTCAACTTTTTGCGCTCTGTATAGAATCGTTAGCTCAAGCAATACGCATAAACCCAGAAATACAAGGGATCGGAATAGGACCATCAGAATATAAAATTGCAATGTTTGCAGACAACACCCTAATATCCATACAAAACTTCTCAATCTCTTTATCTCACCTGTTTCAACTTTTAACTTTCTTTGGGGGCCTATCTGGCTTTAAAATTAATTCCTCAAAATTATTAGGATTCCCCATAAACCTTACAACACAAGATATAGCAGAAATGACACAAAAATATAACCTAAAATAGACCACATCACACATCCCATACCTAGGAGTTAACATAACTAATGACCTATCAACCCTATATAAATTAAACTACCCAACTCTCTTTAAACAAATTAACCAACTACTCCACACATGGTTTCCACTCATGGTTTCCATCAAATCTCACTTTTTGGCCGAATTAATTCTATAAAAATGGCAATTTTACCTAAACTTATATACCTATTCTGAGCTCTACCTATCCCTGTCCCGAAAAAAAATCTAACCAAATGCCAAAGTAAAATCACCAAATACATTTGGCACAACCGGAAACCAAGAATTAAACTATCCATTTTACAAAGACCCAGCAATAAACTAGGAGCAGCTCTTCCTTCCGTTTACAAATACTTTATCGGCATGATTAGCCCAAACATTACAATGGCACACACCCCAAAATATGACAAAATGGATTGAGATACAACAGAACCTGATGGGGAACACACCCCTACCAGTCTTATTATGGTCCAAACACCATCTCCAAGATAAAATCATGAACCCAATTATAAAATACACAATCAAATTGTGGAGACAATCAACCAAAACTTATGAATTAACAAATCCCCACACTACAATGATACCTCTATTCAATAACCCTGAATTCCCTCCTGGATGTGAGAAGGGGCAATGGTTGGAGTGGCAAGAGAGAGGCTTGGGATGGCTCTCACAACTAATACATAATAACCAATTAATCTCATGGGATCTAGCCCAATCCAAATAGAAATCACCAAAATCGGAGTGGTATAGATTTCATCAAATACTCCACTTCGCTAAATCCATTCAACCTATAAAATATAGCATGTAGTTTAATAAATAAAAATGTATAGGAGCTATACTTATGTAGCACTCATAACGAAATATCTATATTCTTTTTCTAGATGGAAATATATAATGAATATCTAAGATCTAAAACTGCATATATAATTTTGATCTCAAAACATATTTTGTTTAAACAATTGTTAACTGATGTATAACTCTTTTTCAAATAAACAAAACTGGAAAAAAAAAATCACAAACCCACAAGACGAGTTTGGTAAATATTATAGTAAACTATATAATTTACAAAATGACAACCTAACCAAACAACTAACTAAAATAGAAATTAAACAATTCCTAGAGGGTATGAGTCTTACTTCGATTACCCAACAGCAACTAGAAACACTCAACTTACCATTCACGGACCTAAAACATCAGCAGCAATAAAACAACTAAAACCAAATAAAGCACCAGGTCCAGATGGAAACACATCAGAATACTTTAAACAATTCTCAGAAACAATCACACCACATCTAACTAAAACATTCAGTTTAGCAGCGCAAACAAAATAATTTCCTCAAGAAAACTTGCAATCAACGATAATAACTATACCTAAACCAGACAGAGAACAAGCACATAAAGAAAACTATAGACCTTTATCTTTACTTAATAACGACATAAAAAATTATGCAAAAATAAAAGCAAACAGAATAAATCCCATAATATCAGAAATAATTCTACACGACCAAACAGGATTTATACAAGGAAGACAAACAACAGATAACAACAGAAAAATATTTAATATACTAAAATACACAGAAAAACTAAAAATCCCCGCAATATTGATAACAATTGATGCCGAAAAGGCATTCAATAGAGTGAATTGGAAATACCTAGAACAAACAATGATCAAATTCGGAATTCAAGGCACAATAAACCAAGCAATATTGGCATTATATTCAAAACCCACAGCCAATATTCAATGCTCAGGACTACTATCTAAAACAATAAACATCACTAATGGCACAAAACAGGGATGCCCACTCTCCCCCATTATTTGCAATGTCGATAGAACCACTAGCTCAAATGATAAGAACAAATCAACAGATAAAGGGAGTTCAGATAGGAACCTGTAATACAAATATATCATTATTTGCAGACGATATTATACTCTCATTGACCAATCCGGAAACTTCTCTAATACAAATTAAGAAAATAATCACAGAATATAGCCACTTTTCACAGTATAAAATAAATGAATCTAAATCATCAATACTAGCAATAAACAGATAATCACACCAAAATTAAAATACAAAATAAATTCAACTTCAAATGGGAAAACCACAAAATGAAATACCTAGGAATATTTATAAGTCACCCATCAACCAATACATATCAAGATAACTACGAACCTTTACTACAGGAAATATCTAAAGAATTAAATGGATGGAATACCAAATACCTATCATTAACAGGTAGAATAGCAACACTCAAAATGATGATTATTCCAAAAATGTTGTATATATTTAGAACCCTACCAATCCAGGTCCCTACCAACTTTTTTACACAAATCTTTTACAAACTATAAGGAACAACACAAAACATAAAATAAACATGAAAATAAGTAAAAGTAGAAGTAAAAATAAAAAAGCAGGAGGCATGGACATGCCACAAATACAAGACTACCACGAAGCAGCTATAATCGCACCACTGAAACACTGGTGGCAAAACACAAACAACTGCCCATGGCTCCCAATAGAAAAAAATCTAACCACACACCACTCTTTGAGAGCTCTGATGGGTAAAGTACTGTTTGATATTAAAATACCTGACCTACCTTATAACATACTACATTCAGCATTACAAACATGGAAAAAAACAATCAATAAACATAAAGAAGTCAAAAAGAGTTTACAATACTATTCATACCTTGATATTTTCAAGGAAATTATCCCCCAGTTCTCATGGCAAACCTGGAAAAGAGCACAGGAACTCAAAATAAAAGAGATATTCCCAGACCACGCAATGTTAACATAGATCCAAATGCAAACAAAATACCACTTCCCAAATAATATGGAATACAGATATCTACAAATAACCTACTTAATTAACACTATTCTAAAAAAAGACAAAACACCCATTAATAATAAACAATATTACAAAATATTATAATATCACAACAAAGAATCAAAAAGGAATATCCATAGTATACAGGCCACTGTATTACAAAGATTCATTAATAACACACAGATTTATGCTAAAATGGCAACAAGATCTAAATAACATTTTCATAATGGAACAATGGGAACCATACATACTGTATATAGTAAATGTGCAAACCACTGGAATATGAGTAAAAAACTATTATGCAGAATATATCTCACACCAAGTTTAATTTCAAAAAATTTTAATACAACAGATGATAATTGTTGGAGAAAATGTGGTAACAAAGGAACTCTGCTGCATATAATGTGGCAGTGCCCCATGATAAACAAATTGTGGAAATCAGTGTTTCTATATATCTCCCAAACACTAGGCTACCCTGTGATTGCCACACCAGAGTTGGCACCATTAAATATAGATATTGATATGCATGATCAAGCAGCTAGGACAATATTGTTCCACACACTATTAGCAACCAAGATATCAATATGTGCAAAATGGAAATGAGATATATGGCCATCATTATAAAGGCAAAACAATATGAAGAAATGTTTAGTCTAACAAATAGAACACATCATAAATTTATTCAAAGATGGAATGTTACGATATAAATAAAACGTCTATGTATGGTAATGAAAAATGTATGTGAAATCCAACAAAATCACTACAGTACCTTATTTAATACAATGTTATTTCTAACAATACTGTTATGTTATGAGTTATTGTAAAATTAATTAATCCTATGTATATTTTAACATTTTAAATTCTTAATAAAAAAACTATTCATTAAAAAAAAAAGAATGTTATCCGTGAATCACACGAATTAGTTATAACCTAGGGGAAAAAATAACTGTCAGGACATGTACTATATCTTCCGAGATAGGAGGAAACAAAAGTTAAGTATCTCTGGATGCCTCCAAGGGCTTACCTCCCTAGTCATGAAAAAAGAGTTCCCCGGTTGTCCAAATATGGCCTTTTCTGTGAAATCTGGTATTGGCGTAACAAACAGATGGGGAGATAAGATACCTGCAATGGCTTTTTGTGATTATGGAAGGAGATGGCCTACTGTGTGGTTTGAAAGGAGATGTCTTTTCCATCTTTGAGTAGTAGCGTAGAGTGAATTGGGCTTTCTTAGCAAATAGTATGGCAGACACCTCGGCAAATACAGATTAGTGCAATTAGTGGATGTGGTCTTTCAGATGACTGACATGGAGGACCGATTCTGTGTGCTTATTGGTCTGTAACACCTAGGATTACAGATATATTAGAACACAAAACCACCAGAGGGGCAGGGAGTATGTGGGCCACATGGTCTCCATGGTCCTCTCGAGATATCATGAGGTCATCAGCTGTCATTTTGGCTAGGTGGGCATGCTTGTGCTTTTCCCGTTGTTTGTCTTGTTTGGTGGATGACCAGCCCAGAAGTTAATTCCCCATGAGAAATGTCACAGGACTGAGGTTTTTTACCCAATATTGCGGGAGTAACACGAAAAGCATCAGGAATGCTGCTTTCACATCGTGTGCCGGAACCAGAAGCCAGAAAAATGGTTAAATAAAATTAAACTAATGTTAGCATATTAAATCTAATTGTGGAAGTGATTTTTTTATTTATGTAATTTTAAAAAAACAAGTTTTTATCAGGTAATCAGTGACATTTTTAATTTGAGATAAGTCCTTTAAAAAAAAAAGAATTGGGACCTTTTATGGTTAAAGGGGAAGTTTCCTTGGCTATAAATAATATACCATTTGCTTATTGAGTAAACTTTTCGGAATCACTGTTGATAATGTTGATAGCAAAGAACTGCATTCACATATGAACCAGAAGGTAGAACACCTTGATATAAAACCATTAATCTGTGTCTTACCTCTCATTTTGATACGGGCGCTGGGAAATTTACCTAAATAACATATGGTTTGTGCTTTACTTCACAGTATTCTAATATCACACAGTTTGGTCAACGACCATTTTTATCTGCACATGCTCAGTCCCTAGCTATGGCAGAAACTTCAGTTGGTCACACCCATTAATAATCTCTAGCCAATCGAGACTCATCATTATCACCGCTACAATGTCCTAGATGCACTTTAGGAAATGCTTACATGTCATATGAAATTGCTCAACACTTAAAAACTTTTGGAAGGATGTAGAAGACTTTATACATAAAGTATGTAAAACTTATTGTCAACTAAATCCTTTACTATATCTTTTTCATTACTCAGACCCACCACGGTTGATCAATCCCCTGGCTGGAAGCGAAAGACAAAGACATTCATTTAATAATTCTGGCCTCCAAAAGGGTAATCCTTAGACATTGGCTTAGAACAACGCCTCCAGCAATATCAGAGGTAATACAACACCTCACCCAAATTCCATATATAGAAAAACTAGACTCTGAAATCAGCTTAGATTAAAAAAAAATACAGAAACCATTTTCGAAACTTAGATTAAAAAAAATACAGAAACCATTTTCGAAATACTTAGAAAAACTTAGAAGAAACATTTTCAAAACCCGAAACTGAATCAATAATGTCTAAGTTCAAATACAACAATTGTAAAGCGGACCTACGCCACACCCTGGGGAGACTTAAAACCCAAACTTACATTGTGTATGAATTTCTTATATAGCGCTACATACTCCGCAGTGCTTTCCAATTATTTACTCAATTCACATCAGGCCCTGTCCCGAAGAGCTTACAACGTAATCACTTTTTATGTACACATGCCTACAACCTATCAGTATGTCTTTATGATTGTGGGGGAAACTGGAGTGCCCAGAGGAAACATACAGAAGCACGGGGAGAACATACAAACTCCTTGCAGATGTGTCCAATGGTGGAATTGAACTCAGGACATCATCGCTGCAAGGCATCAGTGCTAACCACTGAGCCACTGTGCTGCCCATTGTAACAATATCTTGCCTTTACAATATATACATTTAATTGGAACATAACTCCTTCTTAATTATGTAGAATGTCTATTTTATTGGATACAAAAGAATTGTACACTTGTATTGACATTACTGTTTTACTGTTTAACTGTTTTTCTTTTTATTGAAATTTTATTATAACAAACATGGACCTAAATGAAAATTCAAGAAACAACAGGATATGGAAACACTCTGATACAGAACTCAGAAATGTGAATATATCTACAGTACTTATTAATTTGGCTTGAAAAATTTGGCTGTTCTATTTCTTCTTCCGTTTTATTCTTCTGCTTTTTTGGACTGTATCTCCTCCCACAGGTGTTGAGCTAGAGACATGAAATTCGGTACAGACATGCGGGGCATATAGGAGAAGTGTGCTATCTTCTATCTAAGGAATCTGCGGAAGCGTTACAGCATTATCTGCAAATTTCTGGACGTTTTATCCCATAGACTATAATGGTAACAATCCTCAAATGTGGATACTTCAAAACAGTTTGTTTCATGGTTATAAATACAAATGGTGATCCCCCAACCCCCCCCCACACACCCCACAGACACAGGTACACCCACCTACTGACCTACCTTTTCATTCCCATGGAAGCCATATTTAAAGGGTAACTAAAGTCATAAAACAATAGATTTATCCTCAATAAAAGATAGTTTTATATGGGTAAAAACACAAAAAAGACATACCCCCTCAACCAGACCCAGGTACACACACCTACTGATCTACTTATCCGTTACAGTAGTAGCCATACTTAAAGGGTAACTAAAGTAAAAAAAAAAAAAACTACCGGTAATTTAGATTAAACATTTTCTTTATTGTTTCAGGATTTATGTGCCCAAGACGTCTGTGCAATGTGTAGAGATGGCCGAAACTAAATAGTTTTGTTCCGTTTTCGGATTCCTGGATCTCAGGAAAATCCTGAAGATCCGAAAATGAAACAAATTTTAGAAGATTTTTAAATGTACGGAGCTATTTTCGATAATTTTCGAAAATATCTTTGAACATTCGAAAATCCTCAAATACGATCAGAGACCACTTTCGAGTTTCCGATCGCATTTTAGAAGATTTTCGAATGTTCGAGGCTAAATAATCGAAAAATAGACTGGAACTATTTGAAAACACGATTGGAAACTCGAAAGTGGTCTCTGATCGTATTTTCGAGTATTTTCGAACGTTCAAAGATATTTTCGAAAATTATAGAAAATAGCTCCGTACATTCGAAAATCTTCAAAAAAATTTGTTCCAAAGTCCCGAAACCTGGAGGATCCCTCCAGATTCGGATGGATCTTTCTGATTTTGGAACCAAGGGGTTCCGTGTCAGATCCAGGCTATATTAACCATTTCGCTGCAATTTTACTGATACAGTTCATCTGTAATTTTAGCCTTTGCAAATAAACAGTCCCCTTTTGAGATGACACAAATGTCACCCTGGAATGTTGCTGTGTTTCCCTGCTTTAAGAGTTTCTTCACTGACAAAAGGTTGCTTTCAAGATAAGGCACATACAGAACATTCCTCATTTGTACCTTTCTGGTAATATTCTGAGATATAGGACAGTATAGAAAACCATCTCCTATTCTGCCTGATTTCATTATCTGCACATTAGTTGTGGCAATTTGTTTTGTTTTACTTTGATCTAGTTTAGAGCAGTTTTTTTTTATCATTGGTCATTTGACTTGCACCTGAATCAAGACACCTAACATATGCAGATGAAACACCAAATTTAGATTTAAATGCATATTCCTCGGTTTCTTCTTTGACATTTTTAGCTTGTTGTTTACTTTGCTTTTGCATTCTAGTTTTCAAGATTCAGCAATCTGCCTTTAATTGTCCAGGCATTTTACACACAAACATTCACGTGTTTCCAGCTACATAGTATTGTCTTTCAGCTTGGTCTGGTACAGCTTTCTGATTAAATAGAGCTCATTGCTGTGATTTGCTTTTCGCAGCTCCTCCCACATTAGCAGTTTCACAGTATATGTGTGTATACAGATACCATATGTATAATCTGATTATCATCTATGCACAGAGAGATTGCGCTCTGTGCTTTCTGATCTCTTCCTGTCCACTCATTGGTGGGATGTGCAGGCCTGGCTTCAGTTTTATATATTTCCAAGTACCATCTCTTATTAGCAGCATTTTCATCTTGAATTTCCAAGACTAGTAGTTCTGGTTTGTCGGATTAGCTATTGACAGTATTGCTGGTGAGGTATTGTCTGGAGCTGTGCCTAGGCACATCAACTTGTAGGTTCACAACAGTATTGAACAAACTTTATTTAGAAGAACATGCACAAACAGGTTATTGCATAATACCTAGCTTATGTAGCAATTAATAGAACACTGCCATCTAGTGACAGAACACATAATACAGATGTATACCGGTAATCCTGGTCTTTTTGCTTATAAAAACCAAACCTATAATCTAACAGCTATGCTATACCTTTCAGGCGGATTTGACAAGGCAATTTTTTAAAAATAAAATAGACATGTTTTACAACATTGAATTTAAATGCATTATGTAACAAAGTATTATACCATCTTGAGACCAAAATATATCATGCATCATAAATAAAAGATGTAAGCACAGCATTAAAGGGAAAGTTCAGTGGAATATATCATTATTTTTTAAATTCCTATTTTATAGTATATACTATACCTAGTTATTTAACATATTCTCTTACACTTATAAAAAACAGCTGATTTCATAAACTATGCCCTCCTGTTGTCATCAGTGAGCTGCCATTTCTGGTTCTGTAACGGTCCTTCTTTTTCCCAGAATGCACACTTCCATGGAATCTTCCTAATAGTCATTTTTACTGATTGGCTGTTGGATGGGTCAAACATGCTCAGATCTCTACTGAGCAACTAAATCAACCCAGGCGCTGGGTCAAGGGCAAGACCATTATGGACACCATTAAGGGTCCTGCAAACAGGAAGTCAAAATTTTGGAAACATTTATTTATACCAGGACAAAATGCAGAACGAGCAGGTTAAGGTAATGGGGATGGAAAAAAGATTCTACTTTTTTTCTTTAAGTATATGTATTTGCACTGAACTTCCCCTTTAATATTAAACCACTGTTACCTAAATGCTGTGGCTGAATAGCAGTGTAACAATTTAAGGTTCTATACATTAAAACTGTTGTACTATACATTAAGAAGAGAATTGAGGGATCTTTTTTTGCAAGCAAATACCAATACAAATATTTCTTCCATCTTCTTTCCTGAATGGGCAGAATATTAAAATGTGATTTTAATTTAGTATAGTATAGTATAGTATTGGATGTTAAACCAATTCATACAGTATGTCCCTCCAGTCCAATATTTTTAGCCCCATACAATATTATACTATCTGTACACTTGAATATATTATAAACAAAAATTTTCTGGTTGGAGTCAGGAAGGAATTTTTTCAACTTCATAAATTTGGTGGGTTGGGATCAACAGTTAGGCAGGAAATGAGGATATTGCTGGATGGGTTGGACTGGATGGACGTATGTCTTTATTTAGCCTCAAATACTATACTATACATTACTGCGCTGAATGAAAAGCCTTCCAACTACATCAAGGTAACCCCAGTCTGGAAGGTCCTAAATTTTAGGCTATGTTCACACTATGCATTTTTGTAACGCAGCGGAACATGCACTTGCGATTTAGTGCGATGTTCTGGTGCTTAAACGCATATTGGCAGCCATTGTTTTCAATGGCACCACTGTTGCATGCAATGCACTGTATTGTAGCACAGAGGTGTGAACAGTGCCATTCACTCCTATGAGCAGAGAGTTTTGGTGCAATGCTTCCGCAGAAACGAAGCCTTCACCCTTTTTACCCTAATTACTTGCTTTTTCTTAGAAGTAGTATTATTAAAACTTTTACATTTCTCAGACTTGTGCATTGGAGAAGTGTAGCAGGATTTCCCTCCCTGCCCACTGGTCTTTTATATTGAGGGAAGAGGCCTCCACTCCAATGCTTTCTTTTAAAGGTATAGGTACCTGAGATGGGGATGCTTCTACCACTTGGAAGCTTGACCTATCTTATACATATAATAGAAGGACTGTGGGAGAACTCATTTGGCTAAATTACAATTAAATTCTGTGGAAGTGCTACTGATCGGGTCATACAAACCAAGAAATGATAATCAATGCTCCCGCTCTGGTAATTAATCCAAGGCTATTATGCAAACTTTGAGACACACAAATACCTCTCAAAGTAACTGGAAAAGTCTACTAACATCCATGAAACTCTCCCTTTCCTCTGTCCGATCATCATCTTCTCAATTTTAATCTTGTGTCATCTGTCCCGGGCGTAACCCCTAACAACCAAACGTACAGATGCAGGGACCTGAGTAATCTCGACCCCCATTCGCTCTCGATCCCTCTTCAACAACTTAACTCTATGCCCTCCTTCCCTGACCCTAACCTTGCAGCTGTCCACTACCATATCACTGTTTCCAAAGCCCTTGACTCTGTTGCTCCCTTATCCACCTGTCGCCTTAGACACAAGAACCCCCAACCGTGGCTTACGGTCCAGATTAAAAAAGTTAAAATAGGCAATCCCGTATAGCCGAGCGATGCTGGCGCAAGAGTTGCAAAAATGATGACTTTCTCGAATTTAAAAGTGCCCTTTGTCGGATCAGAGGTGCTTTGTCCCTAGCCAAACAAAACTACTTCTCTTCACTCATATCTTCCCAATACCATAACCCCAAACAGCTCTTCAAAGTATTCAACTCCCTGCTCTGCTCGCCACCTCCTCCGCCTACCGCCTGTCTATCGGCTGATGAAATAGCCTCATATTTCACAGAGAAAATTAAAAACATTCAAAGTGGTTTTCCTGTGCACCATAGCTCCTCCCTACAGCTTCCAACCACTACCATTGCTCTGCACAATCTCCCTTCCTTGCTCACCCCCTCCATCTCTACCCCTACCACTGCAATGTCTAGCCTCCCTTCATTGGTTAATCCCTTTACTTGCCCCCTAACGAGCTTCACCACTATAACAAAACAGTGTCTTTCATCTCTCCTATCCAGGACACATCTCACCCTGCCCCCTTGACCCCATTCCCTCTCATCTTATTCCCCTGCTCTCCTCCTCCTTCATTCCAGCCCTAACCTCTCTCTTTAACTTTTCCCTATCCACTGGTATTTTTCCCTCTATATTTAAACATGCCGTTGTATCCCCTATACCTAAAAAACCCTCCCTTGACCCGTCTGCTCTTTCCAGCTACTGGCCTGTCTCCCTTCTCCCTTTTGCTTCCAAATTACTGGAAAGATGTCTATGCTGACCTAGTTAATCTCCTGTCTGCTAACTCTCTCTTTGACCATCTCCAGTCAGGCTTCCGCCTTAACCACTCCACTGAAACTGCCCTCACTAAAGTGACCAATGATTTACTTAGTGCTAAATCTAAAGGTCACTACTCTTTGCTCATTCTTCTTGAACTGTCCTCTGCTTTTGATACTGTTGATCACCATCTACTTCTTCAGATCCTGGCCTCCTTAGGTATCCAGGACACTGCACTTTCCTGGCTATCCTCCTATCTCTCTATTAGGACCTTTAGTGTTTTTCACTCTGAAACTAGCTCCACTCCTCGCCCCCTCCCTGTGGGGGTCCCGCAAGGCTCAGTACTCATCCCTCTTTTTTCTCCATCTACACCCATGGCCATGGAAGACTCATTAGTTCATTTAAGTTCCAGTATCACCTGTATGCGGACGATACCCAAATTTACATCTCTGCCCCAGATCTCCCTACACTGACATCCCAGCTCCCTGACTACCTTACTGCCATCTCTGCCTTCATGTCCTCCCACTTCCTCAAACTAAACATGGACGAGACTGAACTTGTCCTTTTCCCACCCTCACGATCTATTCCCCTCCCTAGCCTTACTATTAATATTAACAACACGCCCATATCCCCATCTCCTCATGTCCGCTGCCTGGGAATAACACTAGATTCCGATCTTTCCTTCAAACCTCATGTCAATTTGCTTGCCAACTCCTGTCGGCTCCAACTCAAAAACATCTCCTGCATTCGACCCTTCCTCTCGAAGGAAGCTACAAAAATCCTAGTCCATGCCCTAATCATATCCCGGCTAGACTACTGCAACACACTCCGAAGGAGTGTTGCAGAAACTGAACATATTGTGCATCCCCTATACATCTGTATATGAGTGCAACACTAATAGGTGAATGATGATAGTGCTGTGTAACTCAGAAAGTATGGCTATACTGCCAAATGACAAGCTATAGACTTAAGTTAATTTAAATATGATAAATATACTTCATGTTGATCAAGCCATGTGGATACTTTATCAAACATGGACCCACAACTTCATTGGTAAAAATAAATATGTGTAATGTTTGGTGACACTGAGAATAGAATTAATGTGATACCGATTCAACTTATACCTTTCCCACTCCCACCCATAGGGCCCCTTACCACCTTCTTTACTTGGTTTAAAGTTAATATAAATACGATAAACATATTTCATGTTGAGCAAGCCATGTGGACATCCTATCATATATGGACCCACAGCTTTAATAGTAAAATGAATATAAGTTTCAGGATCTTAGCAGCATTGTGAATGCTGCTGGTTGTGATGTCACCCAGAGACTCTACTTCTGATTGGACTTTGCTACAGAGGGGTGTATATCTTTACATGATTATGTGGAAGTTGTTTTCTACCTGGTTTCATGTACACAGTTATCAGAGAAAGTTTAGTACTTATAAACACAGGCAAATTTCCGTGGCATTTGGGGGAAAAGGACACAATGGATTTCTGATGATTGTTTATTTTATCCTTGCATCACAGGTGGCCTATTTTAATGATGACAAGTCAACTGAGAAGGAGCCCTAAGGAGCCAAAGGACCCAGAAATACATTGCCCAAGTTACCAAACCAGCTTCCACCTCCTCTGAAACATGACACCATTAGATTTACGTCTGCTACTTGACCACAACAGGGCTTGCCAAGGTCAACTCCAACTATGTCATCATCCTATTAATTTAGAGAATTGTGTCCTCACATTCATTATGGTCTCACTACCTGGGATGATTCACTTGCTCAGTAGAGATCTGAGCATGTTTAAACTATCCAGCAGCCAATCAGTTTAAATCACTGTAGGGAACACTTCAAAGAAATGGACAGTTGCAGAAGCTGAAATGGCAGCTCACTACTGACCACAGTAAATCACCACAGCAAAGGGTATGAAATCAAAAAACAATGAAGACAACATATAGAATTATATATGTATGTGCAAAAACTGCCTTTAAAGGGCATGTCCAACCCTTTTAATAATTTTTGGTATAGTGTAGGTCTCCCTCCCCCAGCCCCATCCGCTATATTACTTTTTGAAGAAACTCCCCCGATCATTACTTACCTTGCCTCTCTCCTCCGGTGTACTGTCCCGGCCCTCTGCTTGCATGAAACAGCAAGCAGGGGGCCAGACCGGCAGCCGTGTCCATGATTGGCTGAGAGGAGACAAATCACGGGCGTGGCTTCTGGCTATCCAGAAAGCCGGGGGAGAGAGGTAAGGTAAGTATAGTTCAGGGAGTTTCTTCAAAAAGTAATATGGCGGTAGGGGTTGGGGGAGGGAGCCCTACACTACATAAAAGGGTGTTTATGCTAGGGGGAAGGAGAGCAAAACGGGAGGGAGGGAGGGCTGCAGTGCGCATGACAAGATTCTCTTGGGGGTGGACATGCCCTTTAATACATCGCCAACCAGAGTCAAATCTTCTGGTTGAAAATGGAAAAATCTTGGTCAAAAAGTAAAAAAATCACACCAAAACTGAAAAATATCTGTCAAACAGATATTTAACAGAGCTTGCTTTAATTGGGTTCCAATCAGATTTTTGGAATTTCAATACGTTCCATGGGACCACTGGCAGAACAAATGTTTCTTTCCTCTAGTTGTGATTTACAGATTAAAATGAAGTTACTTGATACTGATATAAACTGATAATGATAATGTTTAGAGGGCTTTCTTTGAAAGTTTCCATTAGAACCCTGAGTCTTAAGAATACAATTAAAACCTGCTTTTTTTTGAATGTCAACATCACTTCCAAAAAATTTTTTTAATTCATCATACCACAGCAGGACAGAAGAAATGACTCCCGGATTAACACTGCAAATTACATTTTAGAGTACTCTGGTGTTTAAAGATTATAGTAATGCTTTTAAAGTGATTGGGGTAAAATAAGTGCATTCCTTTAAGCCTTGTAATAAAGAAAGATAGATATATAAATCACATTTTTTTCTTATGATTTGACACACACTTGGAAAGCACAGCCTTTCTTTATGTATTCTAATTTATTTCAACCTTCCTCTGCTTCTTGCAGTTTGATGATTTTTACCTATCCAATTCCATTATTTTTTTCTTAAATCTTTACTAAATGTTTAAAAAAATAAAATAAATAATAACCTTTACATATTAAATGGATTAGTTGGCTCAAATGTTTTCCCGACTAGAACTGGCAGCTATTGTTTGGAATGCAGAATGAATCTCGTTAAAATGCAATGCGCTCTGAAGAAATCTTTTAAGAAAATTGCCAGAATTTGCAACATTACCAAAGTACACAAAAATATGACAATGAAAGCATCACAAACTTAAAGGGACACTATACTGAAAAATTGTCTTTGCCTCATCTTAATCTATAATTGAATATATGTATGCCTTCTATCCAGCACACATTTTGTTTAGGAGCAGTATCCCCCCCTTCCTCTTTTAACCACTCCCACTTCCATCCAACCTGACTTTTTTCCACAAACCAACTGTCAAGCCTGCACACAGCATACAGCATTCTAACTGTCAAAATTCCAGCTACAGTAAATCTACTCACAGTAGTGAGTAGATTAGTTTTTTTGAGAGCAAGGAACTTGATTGACAGCTGAAATATACATTTTAGATTGGATATCTAAAGAAATAGGGGGCAGATCAACAAAGAAATGATACAGTGGTGGTTGGGAAGAATTATAGTTTCCAGTTATGGGAAATTTAAAATAACCTATTTTCGGTATATATGCCCTTTAAATACTGTATAATATATAAGGAGGTCTAGCACGTCAGCTTTAAACAAACTTATTTAGCCCACCCTTGTGGCTAAAGATTATTAGTTGCAGGTATACTGTGTTGCCCCAGTGACTATGAACCCCATTAATAGACAAAAGCACAAAGATAGCAACCAAAGGGTCCAGATTTAATTTTCTGAACCTGGCAGAAAAATATAACACAATAACAGCAACAATAAATAATTATGCAAACTTTGTTACCTTAATATACATATCTTAATATTCATGTTACAGTTTTTTTGGGTACAACCTAATTTCGTAAAATATATTAACTGCAAGTATTTTAACTGTTGAGTTAAGAGCACAGTTCTGATGGAATAGTAAAAGTTATCTGTCACTCTTATATTCCAAATGTCAAAGAGGGTCACTGTTGCAGATAAACTTAATATAATCCTGCAGTCTGTAATTTATCCTTAGCAGGGTTTAAACTTGTATTGTTAAGTTCCCTGTTAGCAGTGATAGAAATAGTTTTTCCTTTGGATGTCCCACTGCAAGCCAATATAGACAGGGTACTTTAATCAGAGGAATAACTGGTTGATTACACAGGGGTTTCCTCTGGTAAGGGTGCACATTCTGACAGTCAGATTGATCAGTGATGGGTGATTACCTTGAACTAGTGGCCTGTTCCCCACACAAATCCAAAGTCACCTTACTGATATTCAAAGGACACCCGGCTCCAGATCCACAGCATGCACTACAGGTAAAGTTCTGCAAGCACCTCAGAAGGACCTCCAGCAGGATTCCATCCAATTCACATAGACCAAGGCCTGTACAAAAGCCTGTGCAACACGTGGCAGCTCTCCTCCTCAACAGTACCAACTGGAAAACTACCCTCCTTTTCCTGTCTTGCCTGAGATTACTCCCTATTTGCTTTCTTCATAGACTTCCTGTTGCAGAGCCTCTTGGGACATGTAGTTCATCAGGTAAAAGACTAGCATAGCAGTAACAGTTTCAAATACATAGATATTACAAAATATACGTCATATACTAATTTTTACACTTGGTAGGTACATTACACATATGAGCCTGGGTCAGGGTGTCACTAGGGTTTTGTTCTGTGACTAAAGAATTGTGGGAGACACGAACCAATCTATGGGATGCTAGAACAGTCTCTTCACTGCTTTTGCCCAACAAGTTATAGGTCAATCTTTGAGGGGGTCTTATCTTCCTCGGCTCTCTCTTAGTCCTGTTAACTAATTGCGTATCATTACAGTCTTTTACATTTTGGCTTGTCTCTGAAGAGCTGGTTTAAATTTGTTCCTCTGAACTAGAATCATTTATAGGTGGTGCAACAATAGGTTCCATCACTGTGGGAAGGAAAAGTTCATTCTCCAGTGGCTGTGAGAATAATTGTGAAGCCTCTAAAGTTTCTTCTAATAACTCTGTTGTATTGGAAACAAATTCAGGTGCATCGGCATTCAGGTCACTAGCAGTCTCGGAAAGAGCTCCTTTTGACGCACAATCTGAAAAAATATAATCTAACCCCCAGCCATCCTCATTATCGTCTTCATTTGGCTCATAGATTCAGTGGTTGAAGTAATTTGCCTTTGTAGTCTCCTGGACCTCCGTGGTTTAGAATGGCTTTGACTCATTGACTGTTTATGTTTGGTAGCCCATGACAATTCCCCTAAAGGGATGATGTGATTTCTGTGCCAGGTCTTTATAGGACCATCTCTCCCTTCTAGACGAAGTTGATATACTGGAAGGTTTGGTAGCTGAGAGCAAACTATATATAGTTGTGATCCCCACCTATCACTTAGCTTGTGTTTTCCAGGGACTCCCAGGTTTCTCAAAAGGACACAATCTCCTGGCTGTAAATCATGAAGTTTCACTTTTTTTATCATATCGAGATTTATTTTGCAAATTTTTCTTCCCAGCTGCTCTTTGAGCCATTGTGTAGGATTGCTGAAGGCTTGTTTGCAATCTCTCTACATAGCTTTGATGGGATTTGACTGGGGTGTCATCAGTTGTGACCCCAAAAGCCAGATCAATTGGTAATCTAGCTTCACGTCCAAACATTAAGAAGTAGGGTGAGTAACCAGTGGCATCATTCTTTGTGCTATTGTAGGCATGAATGACTGTAGAAATATAGCTACTCCAGTGGTTTTTTTTTCCATTAGTACCCAACATGTCAAACAGAGTTCTATTAAAACGTTCAGGTTGAGGGTCACCCTGTGGGTGGTATGGGGTAGTTCTGGATTTCTGGACTCCTAGCTTTGCTAAAAGGTCACGTATTAGCTTGCTTTCAAAATCTCTACCTTGATCAGAATGAACTCTTTTAGGGAGACCATAATGAATAAAAAAACGCTCCACTAAGACTTTAGCAACTGTAATTGCTAGCTGATCCCGGGTGGGAAATGCTTGAGCATACCTGGTAAAATGGTCTGTCACCACCAATACATTACTGATGCCAGCCTCATCTGATTCAATAGACAGAAAGTCAATGCACACTAGATCCATAGGGCTTTGACTCTCCATGTGGCCTAGGGGAGCGGGCCTTGTTGGCAATTTCTTTCTTTGTATACATCTAAGACAGGAATGGCAGTAATCTTCTACATCTTGCTTCATACATGGCCAGTAAAACGTCCCTCACATGTCCTAGAGTTTTTATAACCCAAATGCAAAGCAGTGAGGACAGTTTCTTTGTGTTTCAGTGGTAGCATCAATTGCCATTTCTCTGTGTTTGTTGCACTTGAGGCTCTTCTGTACACTAAACCATGGCGTAAGTGCAGTCGATCCCACTCTTTAAGAAGCAGCCTTGCTAATGGATGCACACTACTTCGCAGTATCTCTGTGTTCTGCTTCCTCAAGGCCTCCACAGCCAGCCGGCAGAGACGATCCTCACTTTGATCTCTCTGAGGTCTCCTTTGCTAAAATATGGCATGGTTGATGTTTCAACAGCAGTAACATTACAGTAAAGCGGGGGAATACCTTCAGCAGTTGTACCAATTTCCTCTGCCAAACTTCCTTTCTGAAGTCTCCAAGTTACGCCTTGACACATTGTTCTCACCCCAGGGGCTGGAATCTCAATCCATTCATCATCTGGCTGTAACTCTCCATGAGGCCTTCTGGACAGTCCATCAGCATCTCTATTATTTTCGGCCTGGACGGTATCTTAGACTAAACTTATAGTGTGCTAATGCAGCTAGCCATCTATGTCCAGTAGCATCCAGTTTTGCAGTAGTCAATACATAAGTCAGTGGGTTGTTCTCAGTCTGCACTTCAAACTCTGCACCATATAGGTAATCATGCAATTTATCTACCACTGACCATTTAAGTGCAAGGAATTCAAGTTTGTGAGCAGGGTAATTTTTTTCCAATGGTGAAAGGCTTATGCTGATGTAAACTACTGGCCTTAACTCATTGTTGTGTTCTTGATATAAGACCACCCCACCAAGACCTTCTCTGCTGGCATCAATGTGCAGTGTATAAGGCTTAGTTGTATCTGCATAGGCTAGTACTGGTGCATGAGTAAGACAATATCTTAGTATGTCAAAAGCTTGGTCACATTCCTTAGACCATTTGTCTTCTATAGACTCTCTGGCCCATCTCTGGCCCATAGACATCTTAATCTGAAGGTTATCATCTGATTCTTCTATATCAGAGTCATTCTGAAGTAGCTGGTTCAGAGGTTGAGCTACCTTAGAAAATCCTTTTACATAACTCCTATAATACCCACAGAATCCCAGGAATGATCGAAGTTCTGTGAACGTTCTGGGCTTTGGCCAGGAAGATACAGCTTCGATTTTGCTTGGGTCAGTAGCTATACCTTGTGATGAGACGATATGGCCCACATAACTGACCGATGGCTGACAGAATTGACACTTTTCTGGAGACAACTTAAGGCCTTCTTTTTCTAACCGATCCAGTACCTTCAGCAATCTCTCTTCATGTTCTTTCAGTGTCTTTCCAAAGACTACCAGGTCATCAAGATACACCAGTACTTCAAGTAGATGCATATCACCTACTGTATGCTCCATGAGGCGTTGAAATGTGGCTGGGGCTCCACAGAGGCCTTGGGTCATTCTATTAAATTCATAGAATCCTAAAGGACATATGAATGCAGTTTTTTCCTTATCCTCTGGGTGCATAGGGATCTGATAGTATCCACTTCGCAAGTCCAACACGCTAAACCACTTACTCCCCACCAAACATTTAAGGACATCATCAACTCTGGGAGTGGTATATTGGTCTGCACTGATTCAGGGTGCAATAATCCACACACATTCGGATTGACCCATTCTTTTTGCGTACCACCACTATTGGGGATGCATAAGGACTTCGGGATTCTTTAATGATTCCAGCGGTTTTAAGCTCCTCCAGGTGTTTCCAAAGATCCTCTAGGTCACCTGGAGCAATACGGCGGGATCTTTCCCGAAAAGGTTTGTCTTCTCTAAGACCGATAGTATGCTGGGTGGTCGTGGAGCATCCCATTTCAACATCACTGGTGGAAAAAATATGGTTGTAAGCTTTCAAGTGATTACATAAACGGATTCTCCATTCATGGGGAATACAAGGGTTGTTGAGGTTATACCGTTCAGCATGTGATTTTGTGGCTTCTACTTTGTCTCTTAGTATGTTAGCTGTCGGAACAGGATTAGCTGAATAGACTTTTTCCTAATAGTGAATGTGGGCGTAGAATTTCAGGCTCACTGCTAGTATTTTTTAACCCAATTGTCACATTACCCTGATTATGCTTAAGACAGTCTATAGGTAAGGTTTCAGAAATCAGTTCCACACCAGGGAGGTCTACCCCTGGTCCACTTTCAATCATCAAATGGTTTTCAGCATTTTTACAGCATATATTTACCCTGGCCCTCATACAAGTTATTTTTCCAGGGGGTATCACACGTTCTTTTGTCTGTAGGAACCACACATTTCTAATTTCCTCTGGAGGAATTTCTATCTGTTGTGCTAGAGAGGCAAGGACTGGCTGCAGCAGAGGATGAATTGAGATTTTCTGTTTATCCTTCAATCCTAGATACGGGGTTAACATTCGCCTTACCAGGTCAGAATTTGTTCCTATCACCACAGAGTATTCTTGGGCTCCTGGAGGCCTGGGGCATACAACAGCCAGTGCCTCAAATACCTCTTTGGATCCTGTCACTTTGGGTGAAAACTCTAACTTAACAGTTATGTGCCCATCATAGGGAAATTTGGTATTGCTGAGACCCCATATTTCTAACTGTGTCAACTTTTCTAAAGGTAGATGTGACAGATATTTCTGGTATAAATCTCGATACAGGAGTGTAACCTGGGCTCCTGTATCTAGTAGTGCTGTAGAGTAGATGCCTTCAACTTGTATAGACACAACTGGGTGGCCCTACAAGACCATTGGGAAGCTTTGTCTTTGAATACAACTTTGTTCTATCTCGTTTGGCTTTCTCATTGCATGAAGAGGCACTCTTTAAATCTCCAGAGTATACTTTTCTGGCATTAACACCCTGGTGTATGAAAGCTTCATGACTTCTGCCCTTTTGTAAAATCTGGGGGTAAATGGTTTTAACTTGTGATGAAGCATCATCTTCTTGGCTTCTGGCTCTGCCTAGCTGATTTTGTGCACCCCGATGGGTCCCTTTGGAGTGCTTACTGTACAGGCACCCAGCTGGCTCCTTCACTGGGGCCCTCTGGAGTTTCCCTTTGCCTTTTTCTTCTCTGGATTCAGTTGTTTGGATAATTTTTCAATTACTCTCTCTGGGTTTGGTTAATTCTCACACCGAATTCTGTAGTGCCCTACATCGCCACACTTTTAGCATATCACTGGGTTTTCTGAATTGGTGGATGGGGTGGCAGCAGTTCTCTTTGTAGCAGTTGAATTAAACATAGATCTAGCTTCTTCTAAGGTAGACAACCGGGTTTGAGACAATTGTGTCACCAACTCCGTTAACATTTCCACCTGCTCCCTTATCTGAGCAATCTCATGGCTGGGTTCCTGAGGATGTACAGCACCAACTGTGACTGTATGACCAGAGCTGACACTTCCCGTAGCCCCTTTTGCCTCTAATCTAGCTTCCTCTTCTCTGACTTCTTTTATTAGCTGATTATACATAAGCATTTCACCCTCCCCCTTCATTCGGAGCTTTAGCATAATAGGGTCAAGGGGTTAAGCTCCCTGCAAAATTTGTTTCACTCTTACTTTGTCCACCCTTTTGGGATCCAACCCTTTTTTTAACAATATCTGGTGGAGTATCTTATCTAAGCGACGTATATAATCAGACAGTTTTTCTTCAGGTTCCTGGTAGGTATGTTCAAACTGGTAAAGTAGATCAGCTGCTTTCTCAGTTCTACCAAACACATCTTGCAAGGTTTCTAAGTAGTCATACGCAGTGCAATCTTGTTTGCTTAACTTTAGATTGCGAACTGTATCGGCTGCTGCTCCCCTCAAACTCTCAGATAGTCTTTGCTTTTTGGGATTCAGGAATGTCCCATTCATCTAAAGCTTGCATTGCCTGTTCCATCCAGGATTCATAGTCATCTTCTCCTATAGGTACAGGTTGAATTCCTGAGAAGAACCGTAATTTACGATAGCCAAATCCAGTATAGGGTGAACTGTACTTGGTGCACTTCTCCACTAGGCTGCCTAGAGCAGTGATGGACTCAGGCCCAGCAACTATGGAAGTTGAGGGTAGCTTTGCCTCTTGTGATTCTACAGGACACTCTGTAGATGGCCCACACCTTGGAAGAACTAGTTGGGATTTGTGACCCTCTTTACCGAACTCTATAATAGAGGGAACATCTAGGCTTGTGACTGGAGAATCCCACTCTAGCAAAATATTTGTAGTGATCACATCACTTTTTCTGTCTCTTATAAAACAACGGCCCTTGGGGATGACTTCATCCATTAACTAATAAATATGTCTATTAGTGAGATCCTCTGTTGGAAGAATCAATGCCAGGCATTGTGCAGGGTTGAGGTTTAGGGTATGGCACCATACCGTGACTGACGGTGGGTCCATAATTGTTTTCTGAACTTCTTTCCTATTAACTTTATTTTTGTGAGGGGGAAGTGGGCGGGGTCACTGCTAGTGGGCAGGGTATAGAATCCCAGATGAGCCCCCAAATGTAGCCCACCCTTAAGTGTGGCTTAAGATTTGGAGTTGCAGGTATACTGTGTTGCCCCAGTGACACCCCTATGATCCCAGTTAATAGACACCTGCACAAAGATAGCAACCAAAGGGTCCAGATTTAATTTTCTGAACCTGGCAGAAAAATATAACACAATAACAGCAACAATAAATAATTATGCAAACTTTGTTACCTTAATATACATATCTTAATATTCACCTTACAGTTTTTTTGGGTACAACCTAATTTCGTAAAATATATTAACTGCAAGTATTTTAACTGTTGAGTTGAGAGCACAGTTGTGATGGAATAGTAAAAGTTATCTGTCACTCTTATATTCCAAATGTCAAAGAGGGTCACTGTTGCAGATAAACTTAATATAATCCTGCAGTCTGTAATTTATCCTTAGCAGGGTTTAAACTTGCATTGTTAAGTTCCCTGTTAGCAGTGATAGAAATAGTATCTCCTTTGGATGTCCCACTGCAAGCCAATATAGACAGGGTACTTTAATCAGAAGAATAACTGGTTGATTACACAGGGGTTTCCTCTGGTAAGGGTGCACATTCTGACAGTCAGATTGATCAGTGATGGGTGATCACCTTGAACTAGTGGCCTGTTCCCCACACAAATCCAAAGTCACCTTACTGATATTCAAAGGACACCCAGCTCCAGATCCACAGCATGCACTACAGGTAAAGTTCTGCAAGCACCTCAGAAGGACCTCCAGCAGGATTCCATCCAATACACATAGACCAAGGCCTGTACAAAAGCCTGTGCAACACGTGGCAGCTCTCCTCCTCAACAGTACCAACTGAAAAACTGCCCTCCTTTTCCTGTCTTGCCTAAGATTACTCCCTATTGGCTTTCTTCATAGACTTCCTGTTGCAGAGCCTCTTGGGACATGTAGTTCATCAGGTAAAATTTGAGTTTACCAGTTCCTTTCATACAATAAATGATGGGTAGGTGTGCACAGCTCATGTACAGTTTATGCATTTAAATATTGTACTGACAGAATAAACAATATTGTGTATAAAGTGCTACACTTACAAATTCTATAACAGACAACAGACAGTTGACTACAAGCAGGAAAACACTCTTGGTCAGTGGTATTTGAATACTAAGGGGCATATTTATAAACGATCGCTATTTTCACCATTTCGCTATTGTAGGACATTGCAATGGCAAAAGGCGTTATTTTCACTGGATTTATAAAAATGCGTGTTTTTGCGGCATGTGACGGTAGTACCAGTGATGTGCACTGACAACTTCACCTTATTCATTGTGTTAAGTCTGATGTACCAACGAAAAGAGAAATTGCTCTCTAGCGTCAGCCATAACTAGACATGGGCTGCAAGCAAAGGCATAATTATAAAGCAAAGAAGGTAACATTTTAGAGCTATTTTTGACATTTTTAATTTAACGCTTTTTATAAATAGGTGAAATTTCACTTTTTTGACACCTTTTCTGTATTTTGTTGCATTTTTTGCAGTTTTGCCAGAAGTTTCGCCATGCATCGTTAAAGGGCATGTCCACCCCCAAAACTATACTTTAACCCACCACTGGCCCCACTGTGTAGTGTTTGAAAAATCCTTACCTTACATGCCTGCTCCAAATGGTTCTCTGCAATGTCTCTGCAAAGTTCTTAAAAGTGAAGAGCAGGAGCCTGGCTGTATCCCAAAATGTTTCTGCCTCTTGCCTCTCCTCAGTTAGAAGTTTGGCATGTGCAGTGAAACCCTCCCTCTCCCTCACTCCAAACCCCTTTTCTGTAGTGTAATGGTCCCCATCCCACCCCCAGTCGCTATGTTTATTCATAAGAAAAATTACCCAAACATTACTTACTTATCTTCATTCCCTGGTGTTCTGTAATGCCTGCAGCTGCGTCCGTTATTGGCTGCCTCTTAGCCAATCACAGACGCAGCTGCAGGTCCGGCGCCCTGCTTGCAGTTCCAGCAAGCAGAGGGCCAAGTTAACAGCACCGGTGTTATGAAGTAAAGTAAGTAATATTAGGATTGTTTTTTTTTTTACATATAGACAAAGCATTTGGGGGTGGGATAGGGACTATTACAACATATAAAAAAATGGATCTGAGAGTGGACATGCACTTCAAGGCATTTTTCATAGCATTAAACAAAAATCTCAGCTGTATATATGAAGTGCCAAAATGTGGATTTTTGTCTAAGGTGTCGTAAAAGCTACTATGGGGATGGCCCAGAAATGGGTTCTTTTACTTACTGGAATGTTCCATTAACATGACTATTTCTTGCACAGCACTATGGTATGTTCCCATATTAATGAAACTGGTTTGATAATTATCTGCAGTTTGCTGAAAATAAGCAATACAAAAAAATTAGTCCTATTAATAAAAGAGAGAAAATTCACCTGGGTGAGTTTTACACTATTTATTATATCTTTTGCTGAAAAAACACCACATGTGTTAGGCTGTTTTAAAACAACAAAGAGAGGTGTTCAGTGTGTATTAACCAATTTGACACTACTTTGAAAACTTAACTTTTTGCCAGATTTTCATCATTATTAGTGCTACTTTTTGCCACGTAATTTTCGCTTCGGATGAAAATTCGCCTTTTTAATAACTATGACGAAAAGAAAAGTTGAAAGTTTAAAAAATTGTGGCCTGGCAGAAAAAAAAATAGTGAAAATATGTCCCATAGACCCTCATTTGATTTTTTTGGTAAATAAAGAAAATCGGAACCTTAAAAAAGTGATTTTAGGAAAATCGGAAATTGCAGATCGTATAATACTGGAAAATAGTCTAACACCTCCCTGGGTACTTATTAGTATTGAGAAACACTCCACAATGTACTGACACCTTCCATGGACCTATTGGCAGGCTAAATAAATGGCCACTTATGCATTTTTGCCACCTCAGACTTAACGATTTTAAATGGCTGAACTTAACGCAATAAAGCCTTTTTCGTCATTTTATAAATATGATTGAGCAGTTACTGCGGTAATGTATGGCGAAAAGCTGTAACGGCATGTAACGGCATAAAGTGGTGGCAATGACTTTTTGCCACTTGTTATCGACGCTTTATAATAATAAATAATTTGTCAAAAAGGCTTCAATGACGGTTGTGAAAAATTTCATGAATATGTTAGATTAATAAGCTTTTTTCATTGTGGTTTATTTTGTACTCTTACATTCGTTATGATACAATTATCAATATATCGAATCACTGTAACTTCGAGCCAGTGTGTGGTTAGCTTTAATTTGGCATCAGTGTGCATTAATATAATAAGTATGTGTAGGCATGTTTTTAGTTATAAATAGTGGTTTATAGACATATTAATATAAGGATTCACATCTGCCAGATGTAAAAAAAAACTAGTGAACTACGGTACTTATATTTCAACCAAAATTTTTAACTTATTTACTTGAAAAATAACTTGAAAACTGAGGGTTGCAAAAAAAACTATTGTCAATATTTTGATCTGATAAACTGAGTAACACATCAGTGTCACCCCCCTTTCTGTTACCCACCTACTTAAATTATAAGCTTTTTGAGCAGGGGCCCTACTTGTGTTAAGGCACAACACACTTACAATATATTACGGTATTTATCCTTTATATCTTTTCCCCTTTTCCCCTCTACCAATGACTCAAAGAAGAGGGGGTTCAAAGAATAGTATTGTTGTCCTTTAAAGCAAAGTTTTCCACATTAATCTGTAATATACAGAATATACAAAAATTGTAGTTTTAATTAGAATTATGTTCTTTCACATTTTCCATTTCAATATATTTTTGACAAAATAAACAAAGAAACAGTCAACTAATCATGTTGTAAAATAATTTTAGCTCAGTTTATATTGCCCGCAAACAATACAAACCACATTGTTATCTATTTATGACAGCCAGAAGTTTTGTTTTTACTAGATAAAATTCGGACTGAGACTAGTTGTTTTCAGAAAGCAGAGCAGTGGGGGAAAAAAACAATAAAAAGAACACACTGACACTAATTTCTATCCTACTAAAACAAAAATATCGGCTTTCACTCATTATTATGTAATTACTCATAGGGCGCTCCTTCTATTGTACCACAGTAATGCTGTAACTTACCACACTGAATGCTGCTGGACTAGCACTTTAATTATTTGCACTTTGTATTACTTGCTCTATCTACCCTTGTAAGTAACATGTATGTTTTCCTTATGCATATTAATGCTATGGAAGATGTTGGTGCTATATAAATTTACAATATTAATAATAATAATAATAATACCAAATAATATAATTATTTTGGAAGCGGGTAAGCAGTGCTAACGCTCATACGGCAAGTGTCTGTTTACTGCAGTTTAACAAGTTACACCCTATGTGATGAGGCCCAGGGGAATTCCACCCAGCCCTACCATTATAGGAAGTAGGTTTCCTACTTATATTGAGACTGTAATTTATACACTATGTAGTGTTGAAGTGGCTTAGAGATTATTTGTATGCTTATCTATGGTTCTCTGTGTACCCATGCATGTGGTATGCTGTTCAATTCCAGACATGTGACAGATTTATATTTAGTAGGAATTTAACTTCTCTTTGGGGTTTGTGCAATAATTCAAATTTTGAATCATCTTTTACCATAGAAAATATGCTTAAAGTGTGAATGTTTTTAATTTATTATGTATGTAATTGAATTTATTAGTGATGTCTGTCTATAGGAGATTCTATCAGAAGCCTATGCTATACTGATGATGGCTCAATAAAGCCATAACCAGTCTGTGTCTGGCTCTCTGGTTTTAAATGCTTTAAAAACCTTTTAATACATGTAGCATAGGGCTACCATGGAAACATGGAAATTACCCAGAAGACTCTGTTCCTTATTTGCATGTATCCAAAATGGAATTTATCATTTCCCCCTAAACTGGGACCTAGTCCTCCCTTCTCCATCTCTATTGACAATATGGTCATTAACCCAGTTGAATCTGCACGCTGCCTTGGAGTTATCTTTGACTCCTCTCTTTCCTTCCATCATCACATTAACAATGTTGCTAGGACCTGTCATTTTCTCTTTCGCAATTGCAAAGATCCGCCTTTTTCTCTCTCTTTCCATTACTACTTGTAAGCTCTTCAGGGCAGGGATCTCATTCCTAATGTGTCGAGGGTGTTGCACTTACCGTATATACTCGAAGTATAAACCGACCCGAGTATAAACAAGGTACCCAATTTCAGCTAAAAATCCTAATAAAGTTGTTGACTGAGATAAACCGTGGGTAGAAAATTGGCATTCAAGATGTTTGGAAACTACAACTCCCAGCTAATAAGCATGCTGGGAGTTGTAATTTCCAAACATCTTGAATGCCAGTGAGGGTGGCATTCAAGATGTTTGGGAACTACAACTCCCAGCATGCTTTATTAGCTGGGAGTTGTAGTTTCCAAACATCTTGAATGCCACCCTCACTGGCATTCAAGATGTTGGAAACTACAACTCCCAGCTAATAAAGCATGCTGGGAGTTGTAGTTCCCAAACATCTTGAATGCCACCCTCACCCTCCCCCCCCACCTAGTTCAGTACCTGTGGGCTCTTCTCCCTGTGGGCTCTTCTCCATCCAAGCAAGGGCCAGCATTGAAGAATCCTGGGCCAGCATTGAAGAAGCATCTTGGGCCAGCATTGAAGAAGCATCCTTGGGCCAGCATTGAAGAAGCATGAAGTTCTCTGCATTCCGGCAGCCGCACGATCTTCTCTGCACTGGGCGCCGGCTGACGTCACTGCCCGGCGCCGGGTTGGCGCCGGGCTGTGACTCAGGCGGCGCGCCAGTGCAGAGAAAGATCGTGCGGCTGCCAGAATGGTAAGGTAAGCTGTGACTCGAGTATAAACCGAGTCTGAGTTTTCAGGCTGATTTTTCAGCCTGAAAAACTCGGTTTATACTCGAGTATATACGGTATATCCATTTATACATAATTTATATATATGCTTTCATAACCGATGTATGAAATTGTATTTAATTTAATTTTTATCTATCTGTATAATGGCTTGCACTTAGCCCCTTGTTTGTATAGTCTGTAATTTAAAATGAACAGCGCTGCATACCCAATTGGCGCTTTATAAAAAAAATTATACATACAAGTATGGATGAAAGATCTACACTGTTATATCGCTAAAGGTGCATAAGATCCAAAAATACATTGTTTGTGGGTTATTTCCAAAGTAAAGAAATTTACTAGCTAGCCCCTAGCTAAGTCCTAAAGTTAAAGTGCAATACCAAAAAAAATAACATCACCCCATTACATGTCCACACTTCCAGCAGCTGAAATCGCTTACTCACATTTACAACCATGCTGCCCTCCCCTAGATATCCCACAGCAAAGATGAGTGCTAAAAGCCCACCTCCTAGATGGCCCAGGGCATCAACCTCTCTCCTCCTTCTCTGCCAGTCAAACAAACTTAAAATGTCCTGTTGCTAGGATACAACCTACATAATCAAGCTGATCAACGGTGAGTAGAGGGATGTTTTCTCGCATGCTAGCTTTGAGTGACAGATAGATTGCCTTTAACTTGGCCCCAAGCTCTCAAAAGTATTTTTGGGGAGATACATCCATTTCAAATATATATAAAATAAAACCTCATTTCCTGCAATATATTGTAGCCCAGAGAATGTATTGTACAAAACACAGACATTGTGAATACTCTCTAAACACAGTTAAACACTGTTAGTGCAATGTCATAAATCCCTTGTACAGCTAGGTGTTGTAGAAATTATTGCTCCCAAATACTGTATAGCCACTTGCATGAAAATCTGAATTAAAAAAGATCTGCAAATGTATGTGCCATATAAAACAATCCCTTAAAATTTTAAAGAGAGACACACATCTAAAGATTTTTTATACTTCAAGGCAGAGATCACAATTACATAGAGAATGTATTACTCATGACTTCCTTGTAAACATCAGTGATCTATACATATATACAGTAATATATAACACCACACTCCAAATATTGATTGCAGATTATTTATTCACAATGTAGCCAACTGTGCTCAGGCAACGTTTCGGGGGTATTATCTCCCCTTTATCAAGCCCACAGTATAACTGTGATGCTTGATTACATCACTACAAAAATTCAAAATTATTATATTAGATTGTATTAAGTCATTAAATCATCCAAATGTCCTTTGTGCCTAAAATGTTAATACGGCATGAACAGATAACATGTTGACATACAACATATAATGTATTTTTAATACCCCGGCCAGGGGGAATTTTTCTCCAACTTCTTATTCCAGCCACAATGCTGAACAACTATTTGTCAGCAGTTGATGAGGAACAAAAAGTGGCAAAGATGATAGTGAAGACATGAATACACATGGGAAATGGCTAGAAAGTATAGTCCCAAGAATTGGTATACGCCAAAGCACTAAACATAAGAAGTACAGGTGCGTGAGAAACATGGACAAAAAGAGGTTATTTTTCTATATGAGTCTATCTAAAACAATCTAATATAATAATTTAGAATTTTTGTAGTGATGTAATTTTGAAAATATTGTCTGTTTGATCTATGGGTATTCCCTTAACATGGGCCTTTATGTGGGCTGCATACTGTGGGTTTTGTATATATGGGCTACATTGACACATTGTACAGCTTGATATGTGACACTATATAGACTTAGAGAACACATTTTGACAAATAGGAATCAGCACCAATTTGGTCCATAGGCAAGCACTATATGCCTATATGCCGACGCTACTTACATGATGACGTAACGCTACGTAACGTGATGACACAATCACATATAATGACGCCCCGTCACCCCTTAAAAAGGACCTACGGCTTAGGTGTGCTTTAGGCCGCAGTAGAAGCTTTTATTAGCGAAACGCGTCCGGTCCGTTCATTCCTTGGGTGGTCCTTATATGGACCGGTCTCCTTGTTTTTCCCCCTATGCTGTGGGTTCACGATGAACCAAGCTATTGTGCCTCTGCCTGACTGCTGACACTTGTCCTGACTGAGACTCATGTAAAGCTAAGTATAGGATTTCTACTAGGCACTAGACACTATATTCTACTTTATATTCTACTCTTATTAGATTACTTTGGGAAACTCACACTTAGGATTCCTTCCCAGGGAATTGTTGGTATCAGCCATGTTTTAAATGTTTTTAACCTTTTTGTGAATGTGTTCACTGATGTATTTGTTATATTTGGAGAAATAAAGATTGATTTTTTTGTATACTATTTATGCCTGTTAGAGTGAGCGATTCCTATGGGCCCTTTTTCTCTTCTCTTTATTATTCATATTGGATTCCCTGCCCATACGCCCCCTCCCCATTTGTGTGCTAAGGGTCTTATTTAACAGGTATATTTATAAAACTATTACCAGGTGGTGCTCCGGTATTTGTTTATAAGAAATGCTTCCCCAGTACCTGGATGAACAAACACTTTCGTCTTGATGACATGAGCACTGTCTACAATATATTATATTAATTATATTGCATATAATGATCTTCATATGCTTAAGCATGGGAAAAAAAACTAAAAATATTGTCACCCCTAAAGCTAGAAATGCTATGACATATAAACACTAAATTAAAAGAGATATTAAATTTCATGGATAAATTGAAAATGAACCATATTCATATAACATGTTTTGGCAGATATATGTCTGAAGGGGTAGAACAGCATAACCTTAAATAATCATATAACCTTGTTGGTATCAGATAACTGGAGAAAATAAAAAAATTAAAAGATAAATTGAATGTGATTAGAAAGTAATGCTCCAAATCTCTAATTGCGTGTGTCAGTCCCTGAATTTTTACCAAAGAAGGTATATAGGAATTTACAAGCTTTGTCATCCTAAATATTTCAGCAGACTATTTGGCTCAGTGTGATAATTATAATTCTTGCATAGAACTGGCAGGGAAACACATTTGTCAACCAATAAGATTCCATTCCCTGGTTGAGTAAAAATATTTATAGTTGGCACACAGAATGAACTCTGTGTCACTTTATGGAGGGTTTACACATCATTTGTCAAGTATCATGAACAAAGAAAGGAATGAATCATGTATAAACACAAACCATACTATATCATCTTTACTTTTACAAGCCCATTTTACTACTAGGAATTAATAAATAAAAATAATTTTAAGTAAATGTTCATTGCTTATTAGTGGTCACTCTTTTAATGTTTAAAACAACATTGTATGGTCAGATACACCATCTCTTTAAAGCAGCCCGTACACCTTAGAAAGTGTTATTTATCATGTCCCTATAAAAAAAATCTTGGTTCTCTCATGAAATCTCTAAATACATTCTCCTGTGGTATTAAATTATTTCTAAAATCACAGTTCATAATACACATGCCATCAACCACACACGTAAGTATATCATTAGATGCTGCATGTTTTGTGCCAGGTGCACTGCACAAGCAATATAAAAGAAGGTTCACAAGAGAGCCTCAGTAGTAACTCTACTGAACAAACATTTATTGTGGAGAAAAAAACAGCATATTTTGAACAGTCAGTTGTTTTTCAGGTGCAAGTAGAACCAATACTGGTTCGAAACATGTTGTGTCTATCGCCACAATAAATGTTTGTTAGCAGAGTTACTGGTGAGGCTCTCTTGTGAACTTTCTTTTATATTGCTAATTTTTAAGGGATTGGTGGATCCTTTGCACAATTAATTAAGGTCATACATAGCGTTATGTAAGCCTGAGAAGAAGAATTCCGTGTAAGCATTACACAAGCAGTACAACCCCACATGCTTATCTGATATTACATTGGTTAGCATGGGGTTTGCACTGATATAAAGTATAGCAGCAAGCACAAGCCGTGAGTAGGTGTAAATATTACCCAATCGAAGGCCCTCCGTGCAACACCCGTTTATCCATGAGGTCGGGGGGAACTATGGTCCAGAATTGAATGCTTTATAAATCAGTATAATATCCTTACCACTCCAGTCTTCCATGTGTTAAGTTTTAACACAAATCTGCCCATATAAATAAATGCCTACATTGGACCTTACAGGCTCTGCCATCTTTGTTTACTGTTTTGTGACCCCTTACATGCCAGCATACTGTAATGCATATTTTCTGCATTAACATGAGAATTGGGTGGCGTGCTTTATCTCCAGAAGGAGTGGAGAGAGGATTGTGGGTTTGCTACCCTGACATTAAATTTGTTGGTCAGAGCATCGCCGATTGCCGCCAGCAAAGAGGAAGAGCCACTCTATGGTATAGTTCTCCTCACTAGAGATGAATGAAACTGGACAGTTTCATTCCGATAGCAGTTCCGCAGAACCTAAAGTAGTTCTGAAAATCTGAATGAATCATAATTTTTTTTAGTTTCTGATAGCATTCTTAAATTTTTGATAGACATTATCAAATTTAGACATTTTCTTTTTTTTAATAGAAATTTTCCACTGATATTTTGGATTTTTTGCTGAAAAGTTCAGAGAAGAACAAAAGAGAAGTTATAAATTAAATGTCCACAGATAGATATAAAAGGACTAGACACAACATATGAATAAAAAGGAGAAAAACAAGAACAGAAAGGAAAATGTGAAAAAGTATGGTGAGAAGAATATATCTGTTGTATTCAATTAGATCAACTGGACTTGAAGTTTAGTTCTTGAAGACGTTTCGCTAGTCATCCGACTGGCTTTCTCAATTCAGAATGACTTGTACAAGAATCTTTGGCAATTATGTACCTTGGAAAATCTCAATTAGCATATCACAGCCAAGTGTTAAGGGCGTGATTGGATAGTGGGTATGAGGTGTTATAGGAACGCCCAGAGTAAGAATGGAAGTACCAGATGCGTAACTACCAGGAATGGAAGCCAAGGGGGCCACAATCTTCTTATTTTTGCTATGACAGATTTACGGTACCTCCCAGTAAACTGTGGAAGAAGCATGGATAGGGGCCCCATTATAGTTTTACTGGGGGGCTCAGTGATTCCTAGTTACACCACTGGTAAGTACATATAGAATATTTATCTTTTGCTAGGAACATAATGGAAAAAACAAACAAAAAAAATGACCCCTGACCAAATGCATACACACATGCAATTATTGGCTGAAATGGCCATTCGTCATGTGTTCGTCATGTGCATGTACACGTCATGGGTTGCTGATAACATTGTACGTGTGTACGAAGCATTAGTTACAGAATCTATTAAGATATACGTAAGATCCAGTCCCATGCATACACTGGTACAGGATGTACATAGAATGGGAATGGTTCTTAGTAACTAGGGTGTTTGTGTTACAATTCCATATAGGGCCTATTAATTTGGCTTGAAAAAGCCAGAGACACGAAACGTGAAGCGTGCTAACTTCTAGCTAAGGAATCCATGAAAAGTGTTGATGTGTTATCTGCAATATTTTTGACATTTATCATCCATTTACTTAAATGTATGTGCAATTAAATTAATAAATGCATTTGTGTCGCAGACATAATCAGGGCTGATTACCTTTCATACATACACAATAAAATATAAGAATAAATATAAAATATATATACAATAAATCTATAAACAATAAAAATCTATAAACAATAAAATATAAACAATAAATATAAAATGCATGTTTTTACTCTTGTAGCATACAAATTGTTAAACTTTGCCTTTCTTGTTTGGATAGTGTGTCAAATGCCTTGCTAAAGTCTAGAATTGCAAGTTGCTCGTTCCTTTGTTGCGACCATTAATATGACTGTTAATACGTTGCAGGTACGGTAAGTTAAAATCTGTGGCATGCTGCAGTCGCACCACTAAATTAGTGTAAATTCCTTGCTAACCCAATAGTATACCAGGTAGCATGGGTGTTCCAATATAACACGATATATCCTCTACATAAGTATATGTATTATTTTTGTAATAATGTTCCATCAAATATTTGCTTTATTGATGTCATTACATTCCCCAATTAAGATGCACTATGTAATGGATTTGAAATTTCCATTCATCTAGAAGAGGTCTTTTTTGGAAAATAAAATACATTTGGTAATGGTAATAGCCAGAGAGATTACCTATTAACTTACCAAATTAGAATTTTGAGAACTCTAGCAATACAATCAGGAAATTTTTCTCCTTTACTGTAAGTTTCAAAAACACCATTGCCTGCATAAAAGTCAACTTCCTGCTGAACATTTGTCTGTTTTACTTTTTGCTTTCTCCTTCTAACTCCAGATTTTGCTCCTAAATATTATACATTATTTATATAATATACCATGATATACCATAACCTGGATGAATGAGAACCTTCACAAGCATTATACATTATTGTCTCCAATTCACATTTTTCCTGTCTTCTAGCTTTTAAACTTCCATATTTTAGTCATCTGTTGCCTGCCACTTCACTACCAATTTTACAGTCTGCATCCTTAAGGTGCACATACATTAGAGCTTACCTGTAGACCGACCCAGCGACATTCAATCAATTTTGCAGGAACCGCCTTTCTGGGTCTTCTTCCCAACCAACACATGATTGCAGAATGAATGGACTTGCAGAATTGATTGAATATCAATTCTCTAATGCATGGGCAGCTCCTGTTTACAAGCCTAACTTTCTTATTCATGACTTTTAGGGGAATATGCAATAAATTTGCCTATAGTAACTGATCTACACTTGTAGTTACTTATAGTAACTTTGCAACTGTTATTACATTGTGTGAATGCAATTGGCAAGTTGTGATCTCTTGCATGGCTTTAAATCCACAATTGAAAATGCTTTCATTTTGGTGCAATAATCATTGCTAAATTTATTGCATTGCTTGCAATGGCACAGACAATGTAAAATGAGTACAAAACAATTGCAAGCTCGATATTACATTGGTTTGCATGGATTTTGCACTTATTTTTACACTGAGCACAGTATATTTCATCTCCCTGGTAGTCTGGACTTCACTTTGATTCTGTTTGCTCCTTTGGATACCACAAATTTACACTTTTTGGGAGATTTATCTGGAGCCTCTATCACTCCTTGTAAATCTCCCCCAAAGGGGGATAAATCCTAAAAGGGATTATTTTAGCACAAATTTGCGCTTCTTCAAAAGTTTTATAACCAATTGTTACTCCTTTTGTTTTACTATGTTCTTTGGTATAAGCAAGGTCATTGTTCACCTCCAGGGTGGGCCAGAGAGTATAATTACACATTTTAGTTATTTCTTAGGTTTTTCCCCAGTCTTCTATAAGTGATTGCATGATATAGTTCCAGATGGTTCTCATTATTCTACATTATATTGCCAATGAGTAATCAATGGTATCTCATGCAATTTAAGTGGATTAAATGATAAACTGAAACTTATTATAGTATTTTCCTATTTTAAAAAAATATAACCCAGATATTGTTTGTTTACAGGATACCCACTTAGTATGGGGAAACAACCAAGCTTTTGCACATACTGCCTGGGCTTTACATACTGTAGCTGTTGCTCCTCCTATGCAAGGGGTGTGTTGTTCCTACTACATAAGAGAGTGCGGTTTCATATTTTTAAAACACAAAAATATGAACTGGGTAAATATTGTTTTGTAGCCCTGGCTATAGATGATTGTCAATATGTGCTTATTAGTATTTATAACACCTGTCCACCCTCATACATGCAGCAGCTTACTAACTTAGAAATTTACATCTTGCACAGTGCCTCTGCTGTTAGGACTTGGAAATGCCTCACTTTTTGATTAGCACTATTTCCCATCCTGATGCTATTCATAAAAACCTAGGCTCAGTACCCGACAGAAATAAATAGGACACCTTTAAGGCTTCATGCCTCACTGCATGCTGTGCAGTTTGCAGAAACCCATTGCATAGCGGACCCTATTCTTGGCAATATTGGCAGGCTACAAGACAATATGAATCTTTGCTTTGTAAAAAAAAAAAAAAGCTAAACATAAGTAGTTTTTTTTTACTAGGCTAAATTTTTATTATTCAGCCAGTCAGTTAAGCTTTTGGCCTTCCTAGCACACAATGACACATAGCAGTTGACTATTTTAGCTCTAACTCCAAACAATACTATACTATGTATTAAAGAACACTATAAAAGTCTGCATCCCCTTTTTCTGACACAGAGATTATTTTGGCTATTAGTGACCTTGTCTCAGGCAAATCTTCCAGCCCAGGTGGGCTGCTTATAGAAATACGTAAATGATACAAGGACATATATATTTCCACAATTGCTAAATATGTCTCAACAATTATTTGCTGCTAGTCGGCTCCCCCATACCCTGTATGAAGCAGGCATCATTTTATTATTTAAGCCAGTAAAGGATTGTATTTCCCTGCTGAATGATACAGGGAGATTCAATAAAAGTTCTTATCCTTTAAAATGGTGCTAATTTTGCCCCAACCAATCAGATCTTATTTAACATTTGTAAGCTAAAATCTGATTGGTTGGGGCAAAATTAGCACCATTTTAAACGATAAGAACTTTTATTGAATAACCATGATAGTTGCTAAACAGACTCCAATTCGTAAAAATGTATATCTAATAATATCTAATAAAGGCCAAAGGTTTTAAACCAAAACATTGCCTATAATGTCTACATGAACACTCAATAAAGGCTTCTCTTAAGTGCACTGAAATTTTCTTTGCATTCTATATTAGTATAATCATAGAGTAGCACCAGGGTTTAAAAAAAATACATGGAAGAGAGAGAGAGAGAGTGTGTACTTCAATTAAATATATTAAAAGAAAGTTTAAAGGAATACCAATGGCAAAAAAGTACCTTGTGCATTTGTTCCAGCTCAAGTTGAGGTTGAGAAGCCAAATGTGAGGAGGTTGCCATTATTACGAGTTTTCCTGTATGCTCTGGATATTTTTGTATGATTAAAAAATATATATTTCTCTGCATACTCTGGAGTCTAACATTATTTGGTACCTTAAGCCTACCTTCATACTTCAAAGTACAAAACATGATGATTTCATAAAATATTATAACATCATATTAAAAAAAATATGCAAATGCACCATTTACATTTGTATGCAGATTGTGTCAGTACATTTTTGGGTTGGAATGACAAAGAGAAGTGTGAGCAGCAGTGCATATTGAAAATGGACTAGATAGGAATGCGTTAGTGGGAACATATACTGACGCAATCCTAAGAAAAAATAAATCTTGCATTTTCCAAAAAACAAATAAGGTCAGAAAAAGGCATAGAACTGCACAGAAATGACTTAAGTATGAATGAACCCTAAACAGCTGCAATTAGGGAAACAAATACAGCCTGACAGATTTAATACCCAGTGATGGAAGCCAGCAGTGGACGTGTGCCTCAACGCAGCCTTACTCACTGATGATCCATTCCTATTCCACTCCTTTTATGGAATAAGGATTAATATCTTAATGTGGCCAACAAACAAAGGGTGGATAAAGGGGGAAGAGGTATACAGTAAGGTTTTGTAGTCATGGAGCATCTTACAGAGGATGCACATGTAAAAAATATTCTGTATTGTACAATAACAGTATTTCAAGTGATGATCAACAACCAATCCAAACTGAGAAAATTATGTCCTTTGGACTGATGGTTATGCAGGAAAATCTCTATCGAAGTGTAGTCCCTGCTTCCAGTAAGTTATAACAAAACAAACTGAGGCGTAAAATATTATTTATACTGTAACTATTTCAGAGAAAAAAATAGTTTATATAGAAATATAATAATATATAACAGGAAAAATAGCAGAGTTTAATATTCATTTAGGTGAATGTAGAGGTGTAACTCAAAGTGATTCCTACAAAGCTGAACATTCTTTGTCTGAATAGAGGTTTTGATTTACTGTAGGTATTGTAATGGCTGAGAGGTAGTGAACGAAACACAACAGTTTAATGTGCACTTTTGTCACATCTACCAGCAGTAGAATACAGTCAAACAACTAGGCCATAATTTAAATGCATTCATAGATGAAAATGTATTTTACAGTATATTACTTTGCTTTACTTCTGATGGGTTACCATGGGTTAATGGTAAATCTCATATCTAGCATACTGTGCAGTATATTTTTTTTATGAAGAATATTTGGAGGTTTCTTCCTTTTGATTTTCACCTTATGTCACATCACAGGAGAAACTATATCATAGGCTCGCGTTTGCATTGCATTGCATTGACCAGTATTAATACGCTTCTGGGCCCTCTATTATACCTTAAAGGAAATGCCTTTATATACTGTGATAGGCATTTATAACCCCTTATGTAGTTTTGTTGTTTACATTTTAAAATAAATAAATGCAAATTTTTTTCAAATATAAGGGCATTTATCATGGTTTTCTAACAAAAGTTGTTTGAAATGCAGTCTAAACTTCTCTATTTATTGTCCTTGACACCTATTGTGATGCATACTAAGCAGATATATTTAGTAAACCCCAAATATATGCTAAGTGTGGCCATATTATTCCTGAATGATCAGCTGCTATTAGAAGATAAAGCATTGTTTTTTTCTTTGCTGTTTAGTTCCCTCTTGTAATACAATAGACACAAATTGTAAACCAGCTGTCATTTTTGCGTTACAATAGCAATAACTGTCTATCTTTATATGACTCATACTTTTGATTTAGCTTCAAACCTGCTGAGTTTTTAAATAGAATTTAAACAATAGTTGCTGGAAATGTCTTCTCTTGCTTCTTTTTACAACCTTTAAACTAGAATTTTGCTGGGAGACTTGAAAGTATTTTTCTTAAATGGCATGTCCACCTTTAAAACAAAAATCTAGTCACTTGTCATTTATTTGCCCCTAGCCCCAACTGCTATGTTTAGCACTTTATTGCATGCATTTCTAACCAGATATTTAATTGCCCCTGTTCTCTGTCTCAATTTCTGGCAGATGTTGCTGGCTTCCTCTGACAGAATGGAGTCAATAAATATCTGGTTAGTAATACATCCAATAATGTGCTGAATATTTATATATTATATGTTATATGCTTATTGGGACTTTCAAGGGTACTTAATTGCCAACAGATTCTTGTTCAAATCAAAATGAATTGAGAAAGCCAGTCGGATGACTAGCAAAACGTCTTCAAGAACTAAACTTTAAGTCCAGTTGATCTAACCGAATACAACAAATTTACAATGATCGATCCATCATAAACTGTATTTGTCACAGGATAATCAACATGCAATCTTTGCATATTTAATTCAATATATTTTTGAATATTTAATTACAATAACCCTCAGGGTACATTTAAGTAACCATATTGACTCTAAAGGTATGTTAATACCTTTTTTGAACTTCACATATAAGTCCTGTTGGCAGAGTGATTTAGCTCTGAGTGATTTCTTTGTAAAGTGTTTGTCTGTTTTTAAGCGTTTAGAACAAAAAAGGGTGGTTTGCAGTCTGAGTGAATCCACTAACCTAGCACAGTTTTATTTCTGGGAGAGTGAGCAAGTAAATAAAATAACTTTTTGTTTTTTTTACTGCTTACTACTGGAATAAGGTGGTTGGGGGCTGGGAAGAAACAAGAGAGAGGTTTTTTTTGTTTGTTTCTTTCCTCTCTGATTGGATGAGGGTGTAGCTAATTGGTTTAAATGGCCTGAGCACTGTAGTGTATTTGGTTTTGAACCTCACATATAAGTCCTGTAGGCAAAGTGATTCAGCTCTGAGCGATTTCCTTGTAAAGGGATTTTGTTTTAAAGGGGTTTGTCTGTTTTTAAGGGGTGTGTTAAGAAACAAAAGCGTTTAGAACAAAAAAGGGTTTAGGAACAAGATTACTGTCTCTATTGTTGTGTATTGCTGTCTCTGTTGTTGTGTATTGCTGTTTTTATATTATTGTGTATTGCTGTTGCTGTGCATTGCTGTTTTAGAATGGACAGTTTTGTTAGGGCCATACAATGTGCATCCTGTCCCATATATGGGATCTTGGAGCAGCTGCTCCAAGGTACCTATGTATGTGTCAGATGTGAGTGGGTTGCCCATTTAGAATCTGAGGTGCAGAATTTAAAGGGGAAGCTTGCAGCATTGCAGGGCTAGGCAAACCTGGGGGAAATGCAGGTAATGGCAGATTTGTAAGGGACATCGTGGGAAATAGGGGACAGAAGGGTAGGGTTGCTACTTCTCTGCTAGTCGATTCCAACAGATTTGCTGTGTTAGGTAAAGATGTGGCGGTCGATGGCTCAGAAGTAGCATGTATGGAGTGGGCCATTCCCTTGAGCACCCAGGTTATGGACATCTCTAATGCAAGGGAGGGCGAAATAGGGACTAGGAAGGATAGGCAGGTGGTAGTGGTAAGGGACTCCATTATTAGAAAGGTAAATAGGGTAATCTGCCACCAAGACCGTACATGCCGAACAGTGTGTTACCTGCCTGGTGCTAGGGCTTGACATGTGGTGGATCGTGTAGTCAGATTATTGGGTGGGGATGGGAGTGACCCAGCAGTCTTGGTTCACGTTGGTGCCAATGTCAAATCAATGACACTTTGGGGCATATTTATAAAGGTTCGTTAACTTTTCGTGGCCGTTTTCGCGGACATTAACGCATAAATCGCGTTTAACGCGATTTATACATGTCCGAAAACGCCCGCGAAAAGTTAACGAATCGTTAACCCTTCGCGGCGATACTTACCTGTTACCGCCGCTTCTATTTATAAAGCGGCGGTACTGGTTTCACTCTGCTAGTCAGCCGATACTAGCCTCCCGCAGCGGGGATGGGCAGGCAACTCACGGCGGGTGGTCGCACCCGCCCCAGGAGACACGCCCACCCCGCCCACACACCCCGCGGCGGCGGAGACCACCCGCTGCCGCTTCCCAGCAGCCCCTCCCAACCCGTTCCCCGCTCGCGGCAATCTCGGAACGGGAGGCTAGGAGGGGCTGCCGGGAAGGGGCCGCAGCATGTGGTCGCGACCACCCGCCGCGCCCCCCCTCCCCGGCAACCCCTCCAAGCCCCCCGCCCCGGCCGCTCCCGGGGAGGGGAAGGGAGGGAGCCGCTGGGAGGGGTGGAGGCTCCCTCCAGCGGGGCCCTGAGAAGGGCCTTTTGGGGCTTAAGGGGGTCCCGCAGCTCGAACTGGGACCCCCTCCCCTTGTAAGGGCCTTTGCGGCTCTGATAAGAGCCCTTTGGGGCTTAGGGGTCCGGCAGCTCGAACCGGGACCCCCTCCCCGGCCCTATCAGGGCCTTTGCGGCACTTACAAGTGCCCTTGCGGCTCTGACAAGAGCCCTTTGGGGCTTAAGGGGTCCCGCAGCTCGAACCGAGACCCCCCTCCCCGGCCCTTATAAGGGCCCTTGCGGCACTGACAAGTGCCTTTGGGGCTTGGGGGTCCCGCAGCTCGAACCAGGACCCCCTCCCCGGCCCTTGTAAGGGCCCTTGGGCACTGACAAGTGCCTTTGGCGGGGGTCCCGCAGCTCGAACCGGGACCCCCAGTGTGCGGCTCTTAAAAGAGCCCTTGGGCGACGTCTTCGGGCTGGCGACACCAACCCCACTCAGGTCGCCGATGCCAGGCAGACTCACTGCGGCCGACAGTGAGCCCGCTGGCACCGCCGGCCTCAGCGGAGCCGAACTTTCCAGAAATCTGATTGGTTAATGTAAAGCAAGTATTAAAAAATTGACCAATCAGAAACGGATTATGGATTTCTGCAAACCTATATAAAGAGGAGCTTTCCGCCGCAGAACTCAGATGCCATCGCAGTAGATGGCTGAAGAAAGAAGCGGCTGGCAACATCAGCTCCGCTGAGGCCGGCGGTGCCTACCTGGCATCGGCGACCTGAGTGGGGTTGGTGTCGCCAGCCCTAAGACGTTGCGTCGGATCAAGACGCCGGCAACATCGGCCTCGGGGGGTCGGCGGCCTCGGCGGAGCTGATGTCGCCGGGACTAGAAGAAAGAAGACGCCGCCCAAGGGCTCTTTTAAGAGCCGCACTGGGGGTCCCGGTTCGAGCTGCGGGACCCCCGCCAAAGGCACTTGTCAGTGCCGCAAGGGCCCTTATAAGGGCCGGGGAGGGGGGGTTCCGGTTCGAGCTGCGGGACCCCTTAAGCCCCAAAGGGCTCTTGTTAGAGCCGCAAGGGCACTTGTAAGTGCCGCAAAGGCCCTTACAAGGGCCGGGGAGGGGGGGTCCCGGTTCGAGCTGCGGGACCCCCTAAGCCCCCAAAGGACCTTCTCAGGGCCCCGCTGGAGGGTGCCTCCACCCCTCCCAGTGGCTCCCTCCCTTCCCCTCCGCGGGAGCGGCCGGGGCGGGGGGCTTGGAGGGGTTGCCGGGGAGGGGGTGCGCGGCAGGTGGTTGCGACCACCTGCTGCGGCCCCTTCCCGGCAGCCCCTCCTAGCCTCCCGTTCCGAGATTGCCGCTGGGAAGCGGCGGCAGGTGGTCTCCGCCGCCGCCGCGGGGGTGTGTGGGCGGGGTTGGCGTATGCCCCGCCCCCTTAGGAGAGGCGTCGGGAAGGGATTTTAAGTCCCTTCGCGGTGATACCCCCTAAGCCCCAAAAGGCCCTTCTCAGGGCCCCGCTGGAGGGTGCCTCCACCCCTCCCAATGGCTCCCTCCCTTCCCCTCCCCGGGAGCGGCCGGGGCGGGGGGCTTGGAGGGGTTGCCGGGGAGGGGGTGCGCGGCGGGTGGTCGCGACCACCTGCTGCGGCCCCTTCCCGGCAGCCCCTCCTAGCCTCCCGTTCCGAGATTGCCGCTGGGAAGGGCCTGTGGGCGGGTTGGCGGGTGGTCGCGACCACCTGCTGCGGCCCCTTCCCGGCAGCCCCTCCTAGCCTCCCGTTCCGAGATTGCCGCTGGGAAGGGCCTGTGGGCGGGGTTGGCGTATGCCCCGCCCCCTTAGGAGAGGCGTCGGGAAGGGATTTTAAGTCCGTTCGCGGCGATACTATACAGTATCGCCGCAAAGGGGCTTAAAATTACCGCAGCACATCGCGGCCGCGATACATATCGCAGGAATGGCGCTCGCCATTATAAATACGGTGATAGCGCTATTTTCGCGGCCGCGATGTGCGGCGGTAATTTTTTGGCGCTATTTTCGTTGCTTTATAAATATGCCCCTTTATTTCCAAGGGTTAGGGGCCAAGTTAAAAGTGAGGACCTCAAAGGTAGTATTTTCAGAAACACCACTGCAGCCACGTGCTATGTAAGGAAGGCAACGGGAGCTTATAAGTGTAAATGCGTTGCTAAGAGTAAGGACATGGGATTTGGGTTTTTCGAGAACTTTTAGAGTGGTCTGAATTCTCTGATGGCTACAGGCACTTTAGTAGAGACGGATTGCACCTCAATGATGATGGTGCAGCTGTTTTGGGGGAGAAGATGGCTAGAGGGATGGAGGAGATTTTAAACTAGGTATGGGGGGAGGGTACATTGGACTACACAGGGGTAGATAGAGGGAGTAGTGATCAGGGGACTAATAAGATAATAGAGGGTGGAAACGGGGGAGCATAGAGGATAAGGAGGCATGTATGTCCAAGTTTGGAAGTAAATTGAATGATAATCTAAAATGTATGTTTACAAATGCAAGAAGTTTGTCGAAAAAAAACTGGAGAACTAGAACTAATTGCTTTAAATGAAAGAAACATTGCTAAATGATAAATATTGAAGGATACCCCTTATTTAGACATAACAGAGTTAATAGGAAAGGAGGAAGAGTATGTATGTCTGTATGTAAACAAGAATTAAAGCCAAATTTAAAAGATGAGTAGGTAAATTAATTGTTGTTATATGTAATAAGACAGCAAATGCCGGTGAAGATGTGGGAATGAATCTCCATATGCAGTTGGCGAAGGCTGCTGGTATGGGGCATGTTTTGGTTATGGGGGATTTCAATTACCCTGACATAGATTGGAGTAAGGGAACTGCCAGCACCTCAAAAGGTATCAAATTTTTAAATTGTCTTTATGAGCATTTTCTTTCACAAATGGTAGAAGTTCCTACTAGACATGATGCGTTGTTGGATCTGGATCTAATAACCCCTAATTTTGTAGATGAGGGTAATGGAAAGCTTAAGGAATAGCGATCATGATATGGTGTCATTTAAAATAGGCTGCAAAAAACAAAAGTGGGTTGACAAAAACTTTTGACTTTTGGAAAGCTAATTTTATGTTGTTAAAGGAATCACAGCGGTCTTGGTTCACGTTGGTCCAATGACAAAGTTAGAGGTGAAGGTGAGTCCCTTAAAAATGATTTCCAAGAGTTGGGGGACAAGTTAAAAGTGAGGACCTCAAGGGTAGTGTTTTCAGAACCACTACTACAGACACTAGGGAGGCAAAGGAAGCTTAGGAGATGGGGTTTTGGTTTTTTGGGAACTGGGCTAACTTCTCTGTTGGCTACAGGCTCTTTAGTAGAGATGGACTTGACCTCAATGATGAATGATTTAAAAGATGAGATAGATGGGGTATAGACGAAGCAGAAACAATATGGGTGAAGTATCTGTTGTAATCAGTTAGATCAACTAGACTTTAGTTCTTGAACACGCTTCGCTAGTCATCTGACTGGCTTTCAATTCAGAATGACTTGTACAAGAATCTGGGGGCAATTATGTACCCTGGAAAGTCCCAATTTGCATATGACAGCCAGGTGTTAAGGACCTTCTGAATGCAAGGTGATTGCATTGTGGCTAAGAGGTGTTATAGGAACGCCCCGGGTAAGGTGTCAAAACAGCATTGCACATGGCAGACGTTTCAAACCCCCCCACATCTATTTAGGCTTGGTTTCTTATTTTTCACATAAATGGCCTCCTTAACACCTCTCTTGAACCAGTCACGTTTCTTTGCCAATATGTTAACATTACAAACTTCAAAGGTATGTCCTTTTTCCTTAAGATGCAGGTATACGGCTGAGTCCTGACCTGAGGAATTGGCTCTTCTGTGCTGGGCCATACGTTGATGCAGTTTTTGTTTGGTCTCCCCCACATACAAATCAGAGCACACTTCACTGCACTGCATATATAATGTCGCTTTTCTTGTGTTTCGGTATTGGCTCTTTCAGATGTACCAATTGCTGGCTTAGTGTTTTCTTGAAAATTGAACTGATATGTGTGGGTTGGTTTTCTGTACACCTCTACTTCCAGTTCACCATTCTCCCTGACTTCTACCAAGCAGTCTAAGAAATCCAGTGTGTTGTTTTGTACCTCTTCCCTTGTAAATTTGATGTTCTGGTCTACAGAATTGATGTGTTCTGTGAAGGCTTGTACTTCCTTCTGGTGGATTTTAACCCAGGTGTCATACATGTATCTGAACCAGTGGCTGGGTGCTATGCCCTTTAAGGTATTAAGCGCCTGTTTTTCCACTTCCTCCATCTAAAGGTTAGCCACAGTGGGTGAAATTGAAGATCCCATAGTACATCCATGTTTTTGCTTACAGAACTTTTCCCTGTATTTGAAATAGGTGGTATTCAGGCACAAGTCCAGTAGGGAACACACCTGTTCTGGGTTAAGATCAGTTCTTCTGGTAAGGGTGCTGCCTTGGCCTAGCCATTTTCTCACCATATCAACAGCTTCTTGGTGGGTACAGGTGAAGAGAGATGTTCACATCATAGGACACCATAGTTTCTACTACTAAACAGGATGCATTGTTGGATCTGGTGATATAAAATAACCCTGAGTTCATTTTGGAGATGAAGGTAATGGGAAGCTTAGGGATTGGTGATCATGATAAAGTCCCCTTTATTATAGGCGGCAAAAAACAAAAGTGGGTTAACTAAAACTTTTAACTTTAGCAAAGCTAATTTTATGTTTTCAAAGGAATCACTTCTGCTCATAGACCGGGGTTTTGTTCTTACGTAAAGATATTGAGCAGAAGTGGGCTGCTTTTAAAGGGATATTTTTTTAAAAAATTAAATTTCAAAAATTTATAGCTATAAGGATGAGGTGTAAAAAAATTAGGTCCTCTCCTGTCTGGCTTAATGCCCAGGTAAAAAGGGAAATGGGGGGGAAAAGGCTTTTATGTTGAATTCGGAGGGAACCGAACATGCTTCCAGGGAGCATAAAAGCTGTAATATGGAGTGCAAGTATGCAATTAAACTAGCAAAAATAGAAAATGAAATACGGATAGCAGAACAAAGCAAGTTTAACCCCCACATTTTTGTAACATATCGATAGTAAGTCTTATAATGTGCTAAATAATTTCCCCCCCTCTTTTCACAATAGAGAATCCTAGTCTTATAGTAGGGACTGTAATAATATGAAAGGTATAAATGAGGAATATTCACTCTGGCTGACAGAGAACAAACAATTAGAGAAAGTTAATATCAATAAAGCCGCAGGACAAGATGGAATACATCCTCGGATATTAAGAGAGCTTAAGCAAGTTTTATCTAGACCACTGTTCCTTTCAGATTCACTTATGTCTGGTGATATGCTGCTGGATTGGAAAAAAGCCAATGTAATACCAATATTCAAAAAATAAGTTGTTCCCAACCTGGAAACTATAGACCTGTAAGCCTAACATCAATGGTAGGGAAGTTGCTGGAATCTTTGTTACAGGAATCATATCCTTGAATTTGTCTCCAAAACTGATCTTATTAGTAGTAGTCAGCATGGATTTATGAGAAATAGATTGTGCCAGACAAATTTACTTGGTTTTTATGAAGAAATGAGTAAGAATTTAGATTCTGGCATAACAGTAGATGTAGTATACTTGGATTTTGCTAAAGCTTTTGATACTGTGCCACATAGGTGACTAATATATTAACTGAGTGCTGTTGACCTAGAATAAAAACATTTGTATATGGATAGAGAATTGGTTATTGGATCGCAAACAGAGAGTGGTGGTCAATGGAGCTATATCTACTGTATGTGTGCTAAAGCTAAATTGGAGCGCCTCAGGGTTCCGTATTGGGGCCACTTCATTTTAATCTGTTCATAAATGAATTAGAAGGGGGCATTAAGAGCAAGGTCTCTGTCCTTGCTGATGACACTAAACTATGTAGAGATTTGGAAACTTCAAATGATGTGCAATTGCTGCAACCTAGATAGATTATCAAAATGGGCAGCAAAATGGCAGATGAAATTCAATGTTGCAGTGGAGAAGGACAACTAAAATAATAAAGGGAATGGAGGGGCTTGACTATGCAGGCAGATTAGACAAGTTATGGCTGTTTACATTGGAGAAGCGATGTTAGCGTGGGGATATGATCACTTTATACAACTATATTAATGGGCCATACAATAAACCCTCTGGTGCACTATTCACTAATAGGTCAAATCGACCAACTGGGAAGAAGCGACCCTACCCTTCCGTCCCCTACTTCCCCTGGTGACCCTTACAAATCTATCTTCCTTTACCACTTTATCTGCCCCATTTCCACCCTCCAGTTTACTGGCCCTTGCCAGTACCTGTGATTCCCCCAGATTTGTCAAGCCCTGCAATGCTGCAAGTTTCGCCTTTTGATTCTGGACCTAAGATGCCAAATGGGCAACCCACTCACATCTGACACATACATAGGTCCCTAGGGATGGCTGCTCCAAGATCCCATACAAGTGGCAGGATGCACATTGCATGGCCCCAACAAAACTGTCTGTACTAAATAGCAATACACAACAAGAGAAACAGCAATACACACCAGAGAAAAATCAGTCTTGTTCTTAAACCCTTTCTTGTTCTAAACGCTTTTGTTTCTTAATGCTCCCCCTTAAAAACAGACAAACCCCTTTGAACAGAAAATCCCTTTGAAAGAATTTCGCTCAAGAACTGATCTCTCTGGAGAAATGACTTAAATGAGGTTCAAAACCAAAGTTTCAACAGCCCTTAGCCAATTTAAACCAATTAACTACACCCCCATCCAATCAGGGAAAGACCCCACCCTACAGGTAACAATGCAGTTGAACACAAGTGTTTATTTGAGAAACCCAGTGATTTGAGTTTCCTTACTTATTACTCTATATTGTATTGATTACATTTCTTTAAAAATAACCACAAGCTTGAGTCCTTGCTCTATGGCGTATAAAAAGAGCTGGCATCTAATGTTACCATGATGTGTCCTTGTTTACATTCATATTTTTTAACAACCTCTAAAAACAGTATAGTTTCTCTAAGATATACTGGTAGAGCTTGTACTAAAGGGGTTAAAAATGTAATAACAAAATTTGACAGATTATCTGTCAGGGAGCCAATTCCCGATTGCGAGTCATTACAATCTTTATGGATTTTCAGTAGATGTTAAAATAATACTGTTCTTGGCTTTAGGGTGAGTATATATTTATATTCTTTCTCTGATATTATATCTCTACATTTTGCCTCATTTAATAATTCTCTTCGCTCAGTCTAAAGTATATTTATCCATAGGATTTTTCTTTAGCTGTTCATATGTAATTTTTTCTCCTTTGGTTTAAAAACCCGTATTACATAAACTTTCCCCTTACCTTTTTTCTGAAAGTGTATTAATGTTTCTATTACTCTAATCTGTATTATTTATCCTTTCAATCCTCTTGTCAATAGGGGAATGTTCCATCAAAATTTGTTTCTTTTTATCTATATGCATGAAATATTTCTTTAAACTCACTTCCCTCATAAATTTCTGAATCCCAATAAAGATATTAAATATATCCATATTTTTACTCGGGGAAAACTTTAATTGGGCTTCGTTAGTATTGAACTCTCATGATGATAGATTAAATATGCCCCTTTCTTTAAGTATTATGTTTGTGACTATCTCACCCACTTTCCCTTCTGTAACATGGTTCTTCCTCCCTGGTCTTCCTCTTTTTCTTTATCCTCTCATACTCTTCCTCTTTTCCTATGGTTTCTTTTCTCCTATTCTACTTGATTCTCCATAGACTGTTTTCTTTTAGACCCTAAAATAAATTCCCATTGTTAGAATATTTTGTTTTGGGGATAGATGTCTTGGTATCAACTCGAAACCTTATTTTAGGGAAGTTTTATGTTTGATATTGATTTGGATAATTAAAACTTTGCTTGGTTGGTTTGATTAAATCTTTATTTATTATCCTTCAGTAGAAGGGTATTCTGGAATAGACGTCCTAAATAAGTTGGAAAATGTGCAGTGGTAAAGCAACTGGATCGAGTGTGGCAGAAGTTGAGAGACAAACTCTTTCTGACTAGAAGCGTAAGTGAGGGACAGAAGCTATCACAGGACTGTCAACAAATAGCAACAGTTGGCCTGTAAGGGGACCACTAAGGAAAGTACCCATGTGCTTATCAACCCCTGGGCCTAACACACACTGCCAACAAGCCTGTCACTCCTGTTATATATAATATCATCCGAAGAACAGGAACATAACATCGACAGTGCTACCCACTACTTACTCAGTTATATACCTCTTCCCCATGGAGCCACAAATAATATATATTATGTTTGAACTTTTAGTGTATTGCCCATTCTTGCTAAACTAGTCATATCAAATAAAAATTTATTTTTATGTATAGGTGGGTGGACTGGCTGCACTCTTGCTCCTCAATCAGCTACCAGGGTGCTATTCCAAATAGGTAAATGCAGTGGATAAATAGCGGAGCACTCTTCTGGATTTCAGCAAATTAATTATACAAAAAACACAACGGTGCTTCAGTCCTCTCAGGACCGTCATCAGGATTACAGTGATCTCATTTCCTTAAGGATTTTAAAGACAAGGTAATAAACTTTTCATTAAAATCTGTTAACCCATTAACCCCCTTTCTGAATATTCATTCCAATTTTTATATTTTTTTAAGATCTTTTTATAAATTCTAGGACATCTCATTGGTCTTAAAAAGTGATATTTATAAATGGTTTTGCTATTTCCCCTGGTTTCCATTACCACATCCGCTATAAGACTGTTTTACCTTTCTTATTCTGAAAAATCTTTATTGAACCTAAAGATTAATTTCTTTCCTTCCAATCTTAAAGCATGGCCATGTGTCTTCTGATATGACCTATTTCTAAATCTTTGTACATGAAGCCCTGCGGGGCTGTTTTGGAAGGTATCGGTAAGTTATGGATGCTCGTGTGTCATGAGTTTGCACCACGATTGCACTTCTGTACCTTAACAGTGTACCACAAAGCTTATTATGAGACCTGTTTAGTTTCTAAATACGTTTAGAAGGATACGATTCTAACTAAAACATATTAAAAGTTACTGTTATAAATACTGTAGTTCTTGTGGATCCAGGGATCCTTTCCATTTGGAGCCAAGAATGAACTTTTTTTCCCTTCATACTGTTTTTCTTTTTTGCCTTCCTCTGGATCAACTGTTAGGAAGAAATCCTGGGTAAGCTAATATATTGGACTATATTGACTTATGTATTTATTTAACCCCTAAAAATGATTTAAAAAAATCTTACTTATATATTCAAATATAAACCAACCCGAGTATGAACCAAGTAAAATTGATTAACTCGAGTATATTATAGTATAGCATAGTATTTGAGGTTGAATAAAGACATACGTCCATCCAGTCCCACCCATCTAGCAATATCCTCATTTCCTGCCTAACTGTTGATCCAGAGAAGGGCAAAAAAAAAGGGGGGGGATTCCTTCCTGACTCCAAGTGGCAATCGGAAATTTCCCTGGATCAGCTCTACTTTATGTATCAATACCAGTAACTTGCAACATTCATTGGGCCTCATTTACCCAGAGCTGCAAATTGGTCCAGCCATTAGCTGGTATTAAATTGTGGAGTTAAAAGTGGTGCAAATCCTTTATTAAATAGATTGCAACGTTTGCACCAGTTGTGAAACTGGTGCAGCCAGGGCAATTATGGAGTTAATCCTATTTAATATTGGTTAGCAAGAGTTTAACCCCTCTTTTTAGCACAGCACACATAACAACGTCCACTGGAAGACAGTTCCATAGCTTTACCGTTCTCACAGTGAAAAACCCTTTCCGAACTTGAAGCCTAAACCTTTTTTCTTCAAGTCTTAAGGGATATCCACGTGTCCTCTGACATGCTCTATTGGTGAACAATGCCCCAGATAGTTTATGTATGTATACACAGTAAGCATATCCCCACGCAAGCACCTTTTTTCCAGCGTACATAATTGTAACTTATCCAGTCTCTCTTCATATTCAAGCTCCCCCAATACCCTTATTAATTTATCTGCCCTTCTCTGAACCCTTTCCATTTCAAAGATGTCCTTTTTGTACACAAGATTCCACACAGGACAGCAGAATTCCCATACAGTAGTCCCAGTACAGTATGGCTATTACTGTATGGGACTACTGTATAGGAATTTTGCTTTCCATTTAAAGGACAACTAAAGCCTCAAAACAATACAGAATCAGAAGGCAATCTTTAACAAGAGATACCATCCTCCTGATTCTGTATTGTTTTGAGTTAGTTGCCCTTTAAATGTAGAGTAAATCCCAAATGGTAACCCCTAATACCTTGCCACCCTAGACGTTCGGAGCACGCTTTAGTTGCTGGGAGTTGTGGTTTCCAAACATTTGCAAAATGATTCAGGATAGAAATATCTTTGTTCCATCCTATCATTCATGCTTAAACAATTTATATATTAAAACATCTTTATTGATGGATTGAAGACATCAGGCTACATAAGTAGAAATCAGCACAAGGGGGTCTGGCGCATTTCACGGAGTCACAGCCGCTTCCTCATTCAAGGCAAAAGTTTTTTCTGAGAGCCACTTTGTGACAGGCTGTGTGCCACCACTATACCACTGAACCCACACCTTTCTTTTCACCTTGCTTTTTGTTCCTCTTCCTCGTGCACGCACCATGCTCCGGTAAAAATCACACCAGAGTGGATACATTGTGAGCTGAAATATGGTAAGGATGTTCTATCAGGATACAAAATATTATTTTTGGAGGTGTACATGCCCTTTAAGCAGGTCATGGTCTTGCAGACCTTCTTGTAGACCAGGGTAAAGCATGGGCAAGACTGCTGGCAGACTTTACCTCTTCTCTTGATAAAGTTTTGAGGTATGCTTAGAATTGTGGCAATATGCGCTCTCCCCTATTATTAAAGAAATATTTAGTATTAATTCCCATAATGAATTTGATAACCTAATTTAGCTGATGTTGATTGAAAAACTAAAAAAGCATTCACATTGTTTTTATTTTTAGTATGTGCTCCAATCTGCCAAAAATAAAAAAGATGTGTTTTTGATTTAATAACAATGATATTCAAACATAAACATAAGTAACTTTAAATAGCCATGATTGTTTAGGCTGCAATGTGGTATTTACTTTTGTATAATGTCTTTGATTCTATTAATCTCTACTGTTCTTTCCTTGTAGCCAGGTGTCGGCATGGGCAAGTATGGCTGTTATAATCTCAGTACCTAATTTTAAAATTGTATTTTGTTCATGCTGATTCATTTAAAAATAATAGTAATCTAGCAATTACAGAAATGTCTGCCTAGAAATGTAGTTGTAAATATGTTTGTAAACTATATAAGCATTTTCACAGCTGCTATGTGTTGATAGATCAAGCAGTTTTCAAGTGGCACAAAATCAATTAAAATACAGCTATGAAATACAGTTATGAACAGCAGTGGCTATGCAGCTGCCGTTACATACACATGTTATTGGAACTACACAGCCACTGGTGAATTGCTTGCGGACCCTTTTCCAAGTGTCGTTCAACCGATCATGCTAACCGATTGACAACCCGTCCCTGTAGTGGCTGCAGACAGCCACAAATTTCCCTGAGTTTGCTTCTATCTATGTTTTTAAAGGGTATCTCCACCCCCAAATGGATTTTTTTTTCCTGTAGTGTAGGGCACCCCAGCCCACTCCCAACCACCATGTTTTCGTTAAAAAAAGCCCCAGAAATCAGCTTACCATCCTTCATTCCCATGGCTTTCTTCGCTATTGCTACTCCGTCCCCAGAAGTAGCTATAGGGGATGGACCAGCAACCAATCACAGACATGACTCCTAGCTATGGAGAGAGCTGAGGGAACGAAGCTTGGTAAGTCTATTTCTGGGGATTTTTTTTTACATATAAACATAGCGGTTAGGGTTGGGGGGGTTGCCCTACACTACTGAAAATATATTTAATGCTAAAAGAACCATGCAGCTTTAAGGGATCTGGCCAGAGTACTCTAAGAGGACATGGAATCAGCAAGTACCGAATGACACACAGACAGCTCCTACACTATTTGGAACTTTGAACAGGCACTGCAGGAGAACCATATGGAGCTGAGGAGTAAGTTAAGATTTTTTGAATACTACACAGTGAAGCCAGGACTTGTGTAAATTTTAGTTTTGGGTGGACATGCCCTTTAAAAAATCTACATAACTATTTTTTGCAATGGGCATTGCTATTTGAGTTGTTACAAAAATGCTGATTCCGTTTGGTAAGACAGGGTTAATTTGCAAATAGGCACAGTAAGAAAACTTTACTGGACTGGTAAATTGAGTAAAAGGTTATATGTGACAGAGCAATAAGGCTCTGCCCTCCTTATGCTCTAATGAGCAGGGTCAGATTAAAACTGAATGTCCCCCTGGGCAATGTCGTGAAGGGCAGAAATAATAGCATGTTAATGTATACAATACACACATACATATATATATATATACCTTGACGTGGTTGAAAGGCTTTTCATTCATGTGATCACAGTAATGTATACTAAAACCCCTTTGTTTATAAAGTATGCCAGTGTGCAGATAATATGATATTGTATGGGGCCTAGGAATGTGCATTGATTATCTTTTCTATGTTTATATATATATATATATATATATATATATATATATATAATATATACAAATTCAAAAAATATGCAGCTCAAACCTTAATTCAAAAACACTTTCTGGTGTGGTGCAAAGGAGGAACGGCAATTTATACATTACACAAAAGTCTCCAGCACTCAACTACACATACAATTATAAATGAACAGGGTAAAAGAGTTAGACATGGATGCAAGCAATGAAGGCAAATCACCTGCACTTTTAGTTCAAATGGATACCTTTAGTTACATTGTTTGTACAAACATGCTTAGCTGACACGCCACTTCACGGCAGTATCCCAGTGTCAGTCCTAACCTAGTGAAAAAATATATGTTCCCTGGGGCTACCAGGTCATACCTGCTTCTCTCTTTATCTAGCATGACCTTTTCCAAGGACTCAAATGAGCTTACAAAGCTTCTCTATCTTTTTAAACCTTTTTAAACTTTTTAAAGTTCGGCCATGCCCTATTGTATGCTTTGCTCCCTGTATAAATGTATTCTCCGCCCCTTTAAGGCAGTCCAGAAAGAAGGTTTAAAAAGGTTTAAAAAGGTAGAGAAGCTTTGTAAGCTCATTTGAGTCCTTGGAAAAGGTCATGCTAGACAAAGAGAGAAGCAGGTATGACCTGGTAGCCCCAGGGAACATATATTTTTTCACTAGGTTAGGACTGACACTGGGATACTGCCGTGAAGTGGCGTGTCAGCTAAGCATGTTTGTACAAACAATGTAACTAAAGGTATCCATTTGAACTAAAAGTGCAGGTGATTTGCCTTCATTGCTTGCATCCATGTCTAACTCTTTTACCCTGTTCATTTATAATTGTATGTGTAGTTGAGTGCTGGAGACTTTTGTGTAATATATATATATATATATATATATATATATATATATATATATATATAAGGTGTACAGTAGGAAACAGTAATATGGGTTAAAACTAATTGACTACTTTACAACTTCTGCAGCAGTAACAGAATCTTTTGAAGTTCCTGGATGCTAGTGCATAGGTTGTCTTGTTGATAGCCCAACTCTGCTTCTAAGTATACTGTAAATTAGCAAACCCCCGATTCTTTAAAGAATAGCAAATCCTGTCCCCCCTGCATTTAAAGATCTCTCTCCCCCCAGATCTCTTCCTCTCTCTCGCCATACAAAAAATAGAAGCCTAGTGCACATCAAATTAATTTGCTTATATTTTACTTTACCATTGTATTCGGACTTAAAAAGCCTGGATAAATTAAAACAATTAGTTCAATAACTTGGACAAATTATTTTAAGCCCAGCAACCACTTCACGGTTTGTTTTATTCTGCTGGGTCCTAGCTTTTAACCTTTTTTATCTTAGCAACTTTTTACCTTCTTAGGAGACGTAATTATCAAACTTTGTCTTTATAACAATACCTGCCTTTTATGAGATGAAAGTCCCTGCTGCTCTTTCACTTGCTTTCTTGGTACTAACTCTCCAGCTTTCAGTACTTGAGCACATGACCCACTGTAGGTGGAGTTCACATTTCACAGAGTTTGGTCAAACCCCCAATGCAACAAGCAATATATATAGAAATAGGATAGTATACATCCACGAAGAGTGCTGTGACCAAACTAGTGACCAAATTTCTTCAATACATACAAATACAATAGAAGCCTAGTGCACATCCAATTAATATGCTTATATTTTACTTTACCATTGTATTGCTACTTAAAAAGCCTGCCCTTCTCTATGGATAAATTAAAGCAATTATAGGGTTATTCAATAAAAGTTCTTATTGTAAAAAACGGTGCTAATTTTGCCCCAACCAATCAGATGTTAGCTTTCAAATGTTAAATAAGATCTGATTGGTTTGGGCAAAATTAGCACCATTTTAAACGATAAGAACTTTTATAGAATAACCCTGTTAGTTCAATAACTTAGCCAAATTATTTTAAGCCCAGCAACCACTTCATGGTTTGCTTTATTCTGCTGGGTCCTAACTTTTAACTTTTTATCTTCTTGGGAGATTTAATTCTCAAACTTTGTCTTTATATCAGTACCTGCCTTTTATGAGATGAAACCCCCTGCTGCTCTTTCGCTTGCTTTCTTGGGACTTACTCTACAGCTCTAAGTACTTGAACATATGGCCCACTGCATGGGCGGCACCTCAGTGCAAGCAAATGGGTCCACAGCTGAAAACTCTGGTTTAGTATTATAGATAAGAGCATATAAGAATATAAAGGGCATTTATTGTAATTTTACATAATATAATTCTTTGTACTGGTTTTGCTTTGTGTGAGCAATATGGCAGCTCTTATTTGTACATCATACATCATTTTAATAGACAGTTTCTGAAATTTTTGATAGGTAAAATATGTTTTTTATTCAGGTAAAGAACTTAATCTAATTTAAAGGATAAGCCAAGTCAGCATAATGTAATCCAATTCTAAAATAGGGACACCTATTAAAGAAAGATAAAGGAAACACCATTAAAAGTATCTGTTGTATTCAATTAGATCAACTGGACTTGAAGTTTAGTTCTTGAAGACGTTTCGCTAGTCATCCAAGCAAAACGTCTTCAAGAACTAAACTTCAAGTCCAGTTGATCTAATTGAATACAACAGATATACCATGACCTGGATGAATGAGAACCTTCACAAGCATATTTCTTACCATTAGAAGATACATTCACTTACATCTAAAGGGCAGAGATTAAATGAGTATTTTATTTATCATAATAATATTTTTTTGGTCCAGCATGAAATATTATAAATATGCCAAGATATTGTTTATAATTATTACCATTTCCCTCAAAAATGCTTATAATAACTTGAAAAATTAGAACATTTTAAAATGTCAATATAATAATGAATAATGATATTGTGACAGTAACAGGGAGATGTTATGTGTAAAATGGAGTTATAATACATAAGGCTAGGCATTTTCAATTGGAAGGTGCAGTGGCAAGAATTTATATTACATTCACTCATGGATGTCACTGAGTGACTTCCTGTATTCTACTGCCCCTCACACTGTCTCCCCTCCCTGTATTAGTTATTTATATAGGAAAAGGACTCCTTACCTGTCTGGTTCTGGTGAATACTGCATTGCTGGAAACCGAAAAGGAAGAGGAGCGAAGAGGGTAACTATTACATCTGGCTGTAAATACTTAAAAAGAAAAGCAAACTGTAACTGAGAACATACACAATATGAAAAAGATGGCATTTCCTCATCTTAGACATGGCAATATTTTGTCACTAATATCTAAACACTATTAGCACTTTTATAAATACTGTATGACAGGCCTTTTTGTGATGTGTGTTGATAACCAATATGCGGCATATAGACTTACCCCCACTTTTTCCGCAGTTTTATAATTTGCGTTAATGGCTTTTTAGCATGTCAAAACGTAACACTACTTATCACACCTTTATAAATATGCCCCTTTATTGTGCATATAATTGTTCCCTTCCTACAATGTCATTTAAAAAAAATAAAAAATAAGTTACTCAGATGCCAGCAAACATTTGCCAAATGTCAGATTAGCCAGAGTTTAATGTACTGTATGATACATATGACACTTAAATATACATATTTCTTTCCATTATCCTTTTGTCTAAAATAAAAATATATTTAAAAAGTGTATAGTTTAAGCAATATAATGACATTCCATTGTGATAGCTCTTAATAATTTGCTATTTTTAACAGTTTACAAGGATGATTACATTACTACCTCATTGTGTGATATTAATACTGTGTGAACAGCCATTGTTTATATATCAGCTCACTACTAAAAGTGTGTGTATGTGATTTTACAAAGCCTCGCACTTTCAACAGACAGACAAAAGTAAATATTTTGTTCTTTTATTTTTGTTGGAAAAAAATGACCTTTTAGAAATTTAAACAAGAAGGACATTCCATTGGCAAACCAAAGCAGCTGAAAGAAATTTAGAGAAATCATGTTCCTTTGCATGAAGAATTTAGAAAGTTTGTCCATGCTAAAAATCTGTATCAACCAATCAGACTGTAGTAATCTAATAATATGCTAACTTCTGATTGATTGCTTCATATTAATAGCACAGACAAATTTTGCACCTTTTATATGCATTTTATTTTTTTACCATTCCTTTATTTTGCACAAGCTTTCACTCATCAGGTCATGAAAGCATTTAGGGGCTGAAATGTGAAGGAATAATTAAAGAAATAAAATGAAATATTTGTCTGGCTGTATCCATATATTGGTATGTGTAAATGTTCTTGATCACGTCAATTGTTATAAAAATGCTTTGCATAGGTCAGAGGAATATAAAAAAAATTAAAAAGAAAGCAGCACTAAACTCCCCTTTTCCACTCATAAAATTAAACTATACATATAGCTGCAGCACCCCATTATGTTTTACTTACCCTCCCCAAAGATACACCTGAACATACTTACAAGACCCAGTCCCTTGATGCCTGGGTGCCACCTTCTGTTGCGAGCGGATTTCGAGTATGCACAGCAGCAGTGAGGCTTCCTGGTTGCGGCTGTCAGCTATCAAACGTGACGTCACAAGCACGCCTTTGACAGACAATCACGACCAGGAAGCAGAGTGACAAAGTGCAGTATGGCGGCGAGATAAGTATTTTCAGGGGCATCTTTGGGGTAGGTAAGTAAAATGTAATTGGGGTATGGTGGGGGGCTGCAGCTATATTTGAAGTTTAATTTTATTGGTGGACATGCCCTTTACAATTTATTTGACAGAGGTGACCCTATCCACTGTATTAATTTTTAAACCTATCCAAAGAGCCATCATATTCTGCCCCCAACATTTACCTACAGAGCTCTAAAACCTACTTGCGATCTAAGTGCAAGTATATATAAAAGGCAACAGAAAGTCAGTCCAGTTATATTTTAATAATAAAAATTAAGAATCATTGAGTTGTAAAGGGAGATTATGGGAAATGTTTATTCAGAGAGAAAACTTTATCAGTGCACATTTGAGTCTTTATGGTGTGTTAATTGCTGAAAGAGTGATTTTCCCTTTTATAATACAACATGGAATACTTTAGTTTGGCAGAACTTTGTATTGACCACATGTATATATATCAAACTGTAATTCTTTCACTCAGTATTGCCTTTTAAAATGTTGCAGCCTTTCTTGTTCCAGTCCTTCAACCATGTAGATAGTGCAGCATTGCTTCCATCCCTTGAGTAAATCCTTCTTTGGTTCTGTAAGACATAAAATACCAGATTCTCACCCCTGGGATACAGCTGACACTCAGAAGACTAGATCCATTTGCTGCTCAGTTGTTTCTAGTATGGCCCCACCCCTAACAACATTTTCAAGAAGTGTGTCCTGCCATTAGAAGAACAACAGAGGAATTGGAAGCTGCAAGGAGGGGGCAGACACAGATTGGAGCAGCATGGACACCTAGAAAAAGCGCCACCTACAGATATGAGGACCTAGCATTTTAGGGAGGGAGGGGGGATTGATTTTTGCTTTTATACAGAATCAATTATTATTATTATTATTATAATACAGTTGTCCAAATTATTTTTTTAATTTTGGAAGAAGATAATCTTAAAAGGTGTAATATTTGTAGAACTGCTGTGGGAATCTCTGAACATCAAAGTTAAACAGTACCAAATATAATTTATCTAACAAAATATCCATTCCAAGCTCACAATTCAAAACTCCACCAACGATAATAAACAATAGGAGAGATACACTTCATTTAACCTTGGCTTGCTTTGTTTGCTAATGTTTTTAAAACATTTCAGACATCAAACTAAGGATCTCTACTGCCTAATTTGACATATTTTCTACATTCTAGATACAATATGCAAATATATATTTTTCCATGATGTCATCCAACCAGGCTAAAAATTCTTCTTTCAAATGAAACACAAAACACTTGGTCGCCTAAGGCTAAACTATATATATACCAGCTGTTTTGTTTTTAAACGTACACTTCCTCGACCTTACACCGATTTAACATTCGATCTGAGATGAATGTCGGAACAATTTCAATGTCAAGTAAAGCAGCAGTTTTACCTGTCTTCGCTAATACTTCACACAGGAAGCTTTGCAATAAAACTATAATAAATTAAATATAGTAGAGTAAAAGAAAATATAAAATACCTGAATAGAGAGTGAATACTGTCCCATTACAAAAAACAAAATGCCTACAATATGCGGTTCATAATATAAGCCTATACATTATTTTTAATACTCGGTTTCAAAAGGCTTCTTTAAAATAATTGACTAGATATATGAAATACTACAATCACCCTAACTATACTAATTATACTGACTAAAGACAATGATAATATGTTGATTATGTTACTATGATCTGTACTTTGGCAGGGGGAGGGGGAACCAATTGGATTAAATTTGTTTTTAATTGTTATTAAAGCATCATTTATATAAAAATTCCCTAACATTCTCTGAAAAACAAAGGAAACTGTATACTTACACACTATCTGAGTGCAATGTGTTAGGGGACTTTTTGCTCTGTTCAAGCGTCTGTTCAAATGTAGGCTTGAGAAAGGGCACACGCTGGTCCAAAAGAGATATGTTCAATTAATAAACCTGCTCTAATCGCAGCTTTAGTCCTATGCATCTGTATATTTTAAAGGATAAGTAAACTGTAAAAACAACTTCAGTTAAGTAAAAAAGTTGTATCTTTAAAAGTAATGTTGGCTAATTTGGGCTAATTTTTTTGTTCTACCCCCCCCCCCGAGCCTAGCTTTATTGCTTCAAAATTTTAAGTCCAGAGGCCATAACACAGGAGGCGGAATACAGCAACTTTGAAGCAATAAAGGTAGGCTCTGGGGGTGGGGGTGGTGGGGGGTGGTGGTGGATAGAACAAAAAAACAAAATTAGCCAAAGATGCAGCTTTCTACTAAACTAAAGTTGTTTTTACAGATAACTTATAACTATTTTCAAGCATAAGCTAATGTGAAAATAAATGCAGGCCTTTCTGTAGTGAGAGGGTAGTTTGTAATTTCACTTATCTTTAGAAAGGAATTATTTAGATAGGCAAGAGACACACTGTTAACTTGAGATTAGCCATGGGAAGGTCTTTAAAGAAAACTGCTAAAAGATGAAAGGTTGGGAGGTACAAGGCAAGGCACAGGTGCAGGGCTGTTGGGAAAAGTGGCATTGTTGGAAGCAATAGTTATTTTACAGTAAAATATAATGGTCTTTAAAATCCTGGCATTTTAGTCTACTGGGAACTATTACCTATGCAAAAATGACATTGCTAGTAGGCATTTAACACATTACACACACACCCCTTTTTATGATTTAGTGTTTTAAAATAACTTCTGAAATTGTTATGATGTAATAAAGCTATACACGAGAAGCATCGACAGTCATTTTTTTGGATGATAGAAACTGTGATTAAAAAAATAAAAATAAATGCTATCTAATAATGAATCCTAAGAAACAAACAGCACATGCAGAGAACATAATTTTTCTGGTGGTAATATGGGTAAATTATAGCATTTAATATTTAGAAAAAGATCTTTTTCTAGAATGACCCTAAGTCAAAATCAAGTAGAACTGTCATTAGAAGTCAATTGAATAACAAGATAAATAGAAATATAGAGCCATTTGTAAGTGCAAGTTTTTTATTGGCTGGGGCATTCTTAACTGTACAATGGGGAAAGGTAACCAGTAGTTCTCCAGATGTTTAAAAACTACAACTCCCAGCATTCCTTTACAAGCATTCTGTAGTTAAGTAATGCTGGGAGTTGTCGTTTTCAAACATTTGGAGATCTTCTAGTTGTACAACAAGGTTAAAAAGGCCACACATTTTCAAACTTCATATGAGTGTGAAACAACTTGCTGTTTTGCTGTATTGAAGAAAAAGTATGAAAAAGTATGATTCCATATTTACTCCATATACATATGGCCAAAATCTATGACTGCAGAAACAATTTAATCATATTTCTAGTTTATGTGGGAAAGAGATTAGTGGAGCTAAATGGCAACTAGTCACAAATTTTTGTTAACTATCCATCATTTGCATTTTCAAATGATAGTTCTCAGTAAGGGCAATATGGTTCATGTTTATTCAAACCACATTTAACTCGGTTTAATTCTTCATGAAAAGTCTGTGACTTTTATGTGGTTTTTTTCACTTCTTGTAATTATAAAAACCCATCCAGTTTTCCTGTCCCTTACTTTGAAAGTACAATTTTATTTAAATATTTTAATTAGTAAGCAAAATACAAAAATACGATAGATCCTGATGTCAACTGATTATCACTCCATGTATGGTGTCCATTGACAAAATCAACCTTTTTTGCTATTTGGATAAGAGAAAATTTCAGACAACCACTATCGGCTGATAATATTGATCTGTCTATGGCCAATACTATAATGATTTGGCTAGGAAAGATACTCAAGGGGCCTCACTATCTATACCATAATACCATAATGTATAGATTGACTGTTGCCCTGTTTTTTGGGGTTTTTTTATACAATGCAAGTTCATTGGTAGGTGCCTATAGGGGGGCAGTCTATCCATAAATTATATATTAGTCAGTAAGTCCCCTTGAGTATCTTTTCCAACCAAATCATTCCAGCAATCCATCTTGGGCCATGAGAGTTTTCCATATATGCTTTTTGATACTTGGTATGTATTGATGTGGCAATTCATAAATAAATATTTTATATTTATTGTTTTATATTTTTGTGTGGGTTATGGGTAGAGATGAACTAGAACTCGAACTTGAATCCGAGTACGAGACAAACTTTTCAAGTTCGAATGGACCTGGACTTTTCGAACTATCCCGGTCCGGATTTCCCCGACTTTCGATCTTTCCGGACTTTCAATTATTATCAAATCAGTCGAGGGTTCGGTAACCCTCGAATCTGGACTCACGGGTTCAGTAACCCTTATAGAAAATCGAATGCGGGAGATTTTTTTGAAAGTTCTGGATATTCATACGTGTCCCCCAGACCATTTCCCAGGTCCCAGAGACATTTACATTAAGTTACCATTGTTATTTTAACTGTATTTCATTCAACGTTTTCAAACTATTTGACTCTCATTGACTTATATATATGGGTATGTTTTCAAACGTTCAAACTTTTATCAAACATTGAAAGTTCGAAAACGAAATGAACTTTATGAAGTTCGGTCTGCTCTAGTTATGGGTTGTACATGCAGCAATTTTAGTACAACACTATGAGGGTAGGTTTGTGGGGCTGGGGATTGACTAACCATTCAGTAAATCATTTTTCACAGGGGGAGGGATTAGCATCCTGATGACAGCCAAAAGATAGCTGAAACATTGAGAGTGTTATGTTAATCTGAGAATTCTGACTCCAAATGGCAATTGGAAAGGATCCCTGGATCAATCAGAACTATCAGGGTTATTCAATAAAAGTTCCTATCGTTTAAAATTGTGCTAATTTTTCCCCAACCAATCAGATGTTAGCTTTCAAATGTTAAATAAGATCTGATTGGTTGGGGCAAAATTAGCACCATTTTAAACAATAAGAACTTTTATTGAATATCCCTGTTAATGTATTAATAATAGTAATTTTCAATATTTTTTCTTTTTAGAAACTTATCCAGACCACTTTTAAAGATATTCAATGAAGTCGCCATTACCACATCTGATGGAAGACAGTTACACAATTTATTTCTAATTAAAAATAAGCAGACCTAATTTTTTTTACACTTATTCCCTACAGGTATAAATTTAGAAGTGTAATAATTTAATAGCTCTTTAAAAGCAGCCCACTTATGTTCCTTTCCAAAGAACATATATATCATCCCAGTCTATGAGCAGGAGTAGCATAAAATAAGCTTTTCTTAAGTTAAAAGTTTTTGTTAACCCAGTGAACATTTTTTTTATATTAAATGACAATATATCATGATCACTATTTTCTATGCTTTCTATAACCTTCATCTTTGCAATAAGCCCAGGATAATTTACCATATTTAACAAAGCATCCTTTTTAGTAAGAATTTACAATGTGTGAAAGAAAATGCTCATATAGTAAATTTAATAACATGATACCCTTTGAGGTGCTGGCAGTTCCCTTAATCCATTCTATGTTGGTGTAATTGAAAGCCCCGAAGACCAAAACGTGCCACATGCCTGCAGCCTTTGTCAAATGCATATAAAGGTGAATCTCCACCTCCTTACTGGCATTTTGTGGCCTGTAACAAACACCTACAATTAATTTACCCACCTTCTTTCTTTCCGTGCACAGCTCAACCCATATTGTTTTAGCCTTATCATTTATACCTTTTACCTTTTAGCCTTTTAAATTTCTCTTGTAAAACATACATACATGCATGCATACCCCACATCCTTTCTTTAATTAATTAATTATTTCATGTCTAAACAAGGATATCCTTTCACATTTATTTCCCAGCCATGTAAATCATTTAGCCATATTTATCACATCATTCTTTTCTTTTAAGATTAGTTCTTTTTCCTCATTTTTCAGCCAGACTTATTTAATTTGTAAACTTCAATTTTAGATGATCATTTAATATATTTCTACACTTTGACATACCTTTTTCCTCCCTAAATATTATCTTATTAGCCCCCTCATTCCTGACCCCTCTATCTGCCCCAGGGTAGTCCAAAATAACCTTCCTGATACCTAGTTTGAGGAAGAATAGTTACACCTACAGCAATTAAAGGTTAAGTTTCCTGCTACATAGTAGCTCAAAACTATAGGAAAAAGTATAGGAAAATGCACAGGCAGTGGAAAGTCAGTGGAAAACCTGCAATAACCAAATAATACATCAGTTAGTGTGGGTTTATAATATTTATGAATTGCCATTATATCTTTTTGACTTTACACATCCCTTACTGCATTATTTCACTTTACATCTCACTTGTTGTCCATTTTGGAGTGTGTGCTTAGACTAAAGCATGCAATACACTATAAACGTACCAAACTTTACCACAAAATTCTTACAACCACCTCGGAAAAAAACCAATTCTAATTATGGGGGGTGACGCAATACTGGCGGGCCAAAAGGCGGGTGATTTAACCAGAGCCACAATCGCTCAGGGTTAATCTACCTGCCCAAATTCATTTTCGCATTTGCCACTTTGGATAAATCCCCACAGCGATACTTTAATGGCAGCTTTTTAAAAGTCTTGCAAATCGAGAGCAAACTCGTGCGCCGGCTTCATGGTTTTTTTTTTTTGCAATACCTACTCAGTCGGTGCAAAGAAAGGGTTAATTCTGTTAGATTTACTCCAAGCCCCATGTGCTTTGGGCAAATCTACCAGAACAGATGTAACAGAGGCTGCATGGCAATGGGTGAAACTCACCCAGCTGCTGATAGCTGGTGTTTAATATTTGTGCAAAATGAGCCTTGCAGCCTCTGATAAGTGACGCCGAATGAGAATTACTTCAACATTGACCATAACCTCAAAAACCATGTTGTTAGAAGCATTATTTTTATGAATCAAAATCATTGTATTAGACTAAAAAATATATAATATTATTGTATTTTTAATGTATTAATGTAGTGGGATGAACTTATCCTTCAATTAAAGAATTAAGGAACCGCCCTGATGTACTAAATCCTGTTTTTTTCATTTCCAAATGACCCATGTAACCAGAGAAACAATGAAACTTATGAAAGCTCAGATGAGGCTACAGCATCATGTAATTCGGGAGAAGAATCCTCAAGCAGTAGTGAGATTGAGGAGGACCCCAAAACAAAAGTAGGTAAAATCAGTTGGTGCCTTTGTGGAAACTGTAGAACAATGCCAACTGAAATTGAAAGTATATGCTGCCAGGAAATAGAAATACCTGAAAAATCCACATGCATAATTTAAAATGAAGAAATAAAAAATGAGTGCACTGAAAATCAAGGAGTCGAGTTCAATTTCTGATTCTCGAATACAACTTTGAGAAATTATCCAAATGATGCTGATTTAATATAAAAGTAGTTGCTGAAAAACTGCCCAGTGCTCACCTATGATCTCACTCTGTTAAAGGGAGGTAGGAATAAGTGACTGCTCAACCACTCTGATTTACTTTATATAGTAAAATGAAAATTGCACAGAATAATTATCAAATACATGTTAAAATCCTATTTATGTAATCTGCTTTATTACAGGATTATAAGAAAATGCAAAGAATATGTAGTTGAGGTACTCCAACAGGACTTAACGCAATTCGAATTGATATTGCCAGAATTTATTAACACACAACATGTTTTGGACAATAAGACACTTCATAAGAAAAACAGCTTATAGATAGAGATGGGATCCGAGTCTGACTCGGACCCGGATCCGACATGGAACCCTGTGGTTCCGAAATCCAAATGTTCCAGACGGATCGTTTGGATTTCGGGACTTTGGAGCGAGTTTTTGTTTTTTTTCCTAAAGTTTGAGCTATTTCTGAAAATTCTCGAAAATAGCCTTAAACGTTCCATAATACTCCAAAATACGACCGGAAACTCGAAAATAGTTTCCAATCGTATTTTTGGGGATTATGGAACATTCAAGGCTATTTTTGAGAATTCTCGAAAATAGCTCGAAAGTTTGATAAAAATAGAAAACTCACTCCGAAGTCCCAAAGTTCTCTTTTTGGATCTTTGGGATTTTTCCCAAGATCTGAAAATGGAACAAAACACGTCAGTTTCGGCCATCTCTACTTATAGATCATTTAAGTGATATGGTTTATTACTTCATGGGGGGAAAAACATAAACCAATACCATCATGCATAGTGAATGCTATTCGGTCTGCCTTGTTTTTCCTTGGGCACTGATCCACAGTTTGCTCTTGTTTTGTTATCTATTTTGTGATTGAGCAGCAAGTGCTGTTATTACATATACTGAGTCTATACGGTAAGACAACCTGAACTTAAGCATTTTGCTGTGTAACACCTCTAGTGCTTTCATATGGCAACAATATTCAATATGTGTGATGTCCTTTAGTAAATTTGGAGCAGTCACAATATTTTGAAAGATCTGTCCTCTTACTTCTGGCAAGTTTCTTACTTCTTCACACTCTTTAAAATGGGATTTTTCAGAAACTTGTGCTTGTTCGGAAAAACACCATATTAAGTGGGGTGCTATGGGTAAAAAAATATAACTGAAAAAGGAAACAACAGGTTAAAAAAGACTTCAACCTACAAGTACCCCATTATACTGCCAACAGGGAGGCACTCCACCAATATAATAAGGGAAATAGACCACCCTGAATAGGGGATTTCACTATAGATATAAATGTGAAAGGTGAGGTTGTTCGTTCATATAAAAGATAAATCTTTAATGATAACAAAATGAATATAAAAATTTCACACATAAAAACCATAGAGATACCCCACATAAAAGTTAATGAATACAGAAATAGAAAGGGCTGAGCATCCCCAGCCCAGCTAAAACAGTGACTCGCAGTAAGAAGCAGTAACACAAGGTATAAAATAGATAAGCAGCTGAAGAAGCTATAAACAACAGAAGGAAAACGTTATTTTCGCCACGGCAGTAACTTTTAGGCGGTAATAACAGCCATTTATAAGGGCCCTTAGTCTTCACCGGTGTTTCCCGTTGCTGTGCAGAGGCACGGACTCCTGGACTTCAGTCACACTGTATTTATGAACTTTTATGTGTGGTATCTTTATGGTTTTTATGTGTGAACTTTTTATATTCATTGTGTTAGCATTACAGATTTATCTTTTATATGAATGAACAAACTCACCTCGTACATCTTTATCTATAGTGATATCCCCTATTCAGGGGGTTCTATTTCCTTTATTGTATTGGTTGAGTGCCTCCCTGTTGGGAGTATAATGGGGTAGTACTTTGGTTAAAGTCTTTTTCAACCTGTTGTTTTGAAGCTACTCCAAAAATATCAAGCGATTATTTAATTTTTTTTTAAAACTGGATCCACAGAATGATTGCTGCAAATTGAACTTAAATGGCCTTCATTTGGTTGACTGCTCCATTGAAGAAAGTGTTGTCCATCTTGGCATTTCAATGTAACTGAAGGCATGCTGCCAAATACTTTTTTCTCTTTTTTAATAATATTAAAATTCTAGCAACCTAAGCTTACACACCTGGATGTTGATGAGGAGATGAGGAATTAGTATTTCTGTATTGAAGCAAAAAGTCTGACAAAAAGTGAAAATTATGGCTAGGGTTGATGGCTTGAGAATAATTCTTAAACCTTTGGCAATGTAACAATCAGTTTAAAAATGCCAAGGATGAATTCTGTATTTCTGTTTTTTTCCATCTAAATTTTTTGGGACATTATGTCAATGTCCACAAAAGCTTGACCTGTTTGTTGTAGCCATCTTTTAATACTTTCAAGGTTTTTAAGAAATGTATGTAGGACAATATTTGGCTATTTTAACTTTTCTCCAGTTATATAAAGATAACCCTTCACTATGCAGGCAGGCTTACTGAATATATATTCAAAGAGATAAAAAAAAATTGTATTAGAGGAAAATTAACATATTTATATTACATGTAAAAACATTACAGATATTAAAATATGTAAATCTTCTGATTTACACTTTTTTTAAAAAAATTATTATACATGTGGATTATGATGTTATGTTGTCATCATTTTTTAGTCAGCAACAATCTGTATAGCATGACATTACACTGTGACACAAATTGTTGATCCAAGTAGTAAAGATGCTTTTGACACATAACACGTACTGTATGAATGGGGATCGATGATAAACACCAAAGAAAAAGTGAAGGTGCCGTGCACACAGTCGATATTATACTGCAAAATAACTTTTTTCCCCAATCAACAAGAAGAGAAAAGTATCTGCCAATGGCTATCGTTATTTATAGCTCTAGGCAACCCATAATACCACCTATACTGTAGAATGAATTAATGAATCCAATTCATATCTCATATCAAAAACATTTTTATTGCACCACCCCCATCAACATGCAACGTCTACAGATGGTAGTGTATCTCAAACCCTTATGCAGATCCCAAATCCAGATGTGTTTGAAATAAACACGTGACTGGGAAGGTGTGCTGTTGGACTTAAATCATAGCCTGCGGGTATTCTAGATTTCAACCCTAGCCAACATACATAGGCCAATCATGTGCTAGCTCACATGTACACTCCTGTTCTCAGTCCATTGAACCATATGGAGCTTATCCAAGTGATTATTTCAGGAGTCCAGTTCTAATACTGACACTGCTCTGTATCTTGGTATATCCAACACAGTGCTGGACGGGTGTATATTAAGAACACAGCCACTGCCTATACATCCAATTTTGGGAACGCAGCCATAGCATTCATCTGCGGGAGTACCAGAAGTGACACTCTCACAGCCATAGCAAGCCTATTTAACAGTAGCTGTGTTGCGGAGTGTAAATAATTTAACACCAGCTCTCTGCTACAGGAGAGACTTGCCTAGAGCAAGTGTGGCTCTGGGTGAATATCTCTGTTGGTCTTTCTTTCATCTTCGGATCAGTCACTAGTCTCCCCATTCTACATAGCTGACTATAGGGTATGGCTTTCTTTAAGTGTGTTGGATGATGAAAGTAGGTAATATACAGTATAGCTCAGAGCAAAAAGCGTGGGTACTCCTGAGTCTCCTGCTCAGGTATGGAGCAAAAAACTCAAAAGAGGAAATCACTAACAAACAATATAAATAGAACAGTACCCTACTGGTGGTAAAACAGTAAAACTCAACAGAGAATAGAGATAAAACATATATTTATATAGATATCACATAAGAACGTCTAGATACAATATAATAACAAGCTGGCCAGCTCAAAAAAAGATACAATATATAAGAAGCTCAAAAAGAGCTACAAAAGAACTCTATATTAAAACACAGACTGAGTATTAATATAGTGTACCGAAACAATAAAAGCAATTAAGGGTAAGCAGCTGAGAGTCCGAAATAGCAGCCTAACCAATGGAGCATCCACATAATATGGTATCCTCCGTTAAAGTGAAGTCACCAAAGGTCCAAACAGTGTGCGCACACTTAAAAAAAAAAGCGAGTCAAGAAAAAGTGTAACAATACTACCTCTAAAGCTTCCACCTATTGCAGACACAGACACCGAGCGGAGGCAAGCAAGCCCACACACTTTAAAGTTCCTGTGAGTTTCGGAAGTACGCGTCACTGCATACACTTCTCTGCTGCAGCAGCTTGTTATTATTGTTATTATATTGTATCTAGATGTTCTTATGTGTTGGATGATGACTCTGAAAGTGTAATTGTTGGTTTGTATCTGTTAGTTTTGTATGAAGTTTGGTCTTTATCTCTAATGTACCATTTTAACATCCAAAAACTGGACAACGTGTCCATCACTTATTATTGAATATTTTATAGTGACAGAACATGATAATGCGTTTGTAGAACTGCGATAAGGTGGACATGTCATATCACCATATGAGGACACAACGGAGGAGATGCAATAAATTTCGCAATCACAACCTAACAGCACTTGCTCCCGCGATGTTAATACATTGCGAAAACACATGCGGTAAGTTGCAACCTTTTGCGCAGCTTTAAAGACACAATAGAAAAGGCGTTAATTTTCATGCAAAAAGCTAGAGCAAAAAACGACGCAAAATTTATTGCATCGCTTGCACTGCTCAAAGTAAAAAGAAATTGCAACATGGAGCAGGCAGCGCAAGCCCCTCGCTAACACATTAGTACATTGGTTAGCATTAGTTTAGCGCTTATTTTTCCATTAGCGTGGGATATTGCATCTCCCTGAATGTGCCCAATAGAGATTATATTGATAGATGTGCTCATCCTCCTATATATATGGAAACAAACAGTTTATATATCCCTTATATTATATAAATATATTTATGTCTTTAAAGGAGATTGCATTGAGTTTTTAGGAGATACCAATGTGGTGGGGGGTATAGGATATTGCATATAGGAAAGTTGTATATGTATGTGTGTACTACTATTACACTATTACCATTTAAATGACCACCAGTAAATATATATAAAGAATAGCACTGACTTATATTAGGTAAAACACAAAATATACAAAATACATAAACTTACTTACAAAGCTAAGATCCCTATTTCAAGGAAGTGTAATCCAAAAAAAGTTTGTCTGCTACACATGTGATGTGTATTGTAATGGACATATACACCAAGGCTCCTTATATATCACCTCCAGCCTCCAGAGGGTCAGTGAGTAATAAAAGACAAGACATCCCTGCTCTCTATGGCTAGGAGGAGAGAAAGTGAAAGTAGATTGTGGTGTGTGCTTTGAAGTGATATTGAATATAACACAAGATCCTGTGTATAAGATAAGACCCTGTGTATAAGACCCTGGTACCACCTGTAGGGAGGACAGATTATTGGACAGGCAAGTTACCTTATTGGATACAAACTCTGAGGCAACAGATAAGTGTACACCAACTTACAAGGACACACAATATACAGGCCTGGTCAATATTCAAAGTGGTGCACCATAGACAAGGACACCCCTGATTATTGCACATGTTATGTGGGAACCTGTTTATGTGCATTGTCTGCTTTGTGCCAGACCACCAGAGTAACCCACTGTGTGCCATGCTGCCCATAATCCTTCCATAAAGCAGTAATCTGGTACAAATTGGTGTCAGCGGTGCTGGTAATACCATTTATTCTCCCTATTTTCTCTGTATGTTTGTTCTCTGTATTAAGCTATGGAGGCTGCTACTGATAGTATTGATTTAAATCGTCCCGTCCTTGTACCTGCAGATGAAATTCCCCAATTAGACTCCGTAGCTCTACCATAATTCTTTAAACTAATTCTTTTATTTCTAATATGTAAGAGTCATGCCCTCTACGTATATGCAGGGGAATGTATTTCCAAATTACAACTCACATCAGACTACTGAAACACTGACAGTTTAGTGTCAGTTTTATCTAAAATGGACTTGAAGAATTCCTGCTTGCAAAAGCTCCTTTTGCATTTTCTTTGTATTCAATGAGAGATGATGTGCTTAAATGGACACCCCAAAGGAGATCTTTTTCTTCATCATAGGCCCTGGTCTTCATTGTTGTTGCCAACTCTGACAGCTTTATGAGCTTGTGCAGCTTCAGTGGAGGTGGCTAAAGAAGCACCTTCAAAACACTGACCGTGACAGACTGCTGCTACTGAAGGACTGAGTACAAGAACAGAGGAGCCAGTGACAAAGGGGAAGTTTATATTAATGATAGTCATTGAACTACATTAATCACTACATCATTAAACACAAAACCTCCAAATAATTTATAATAATAGTGCTGGTTTGATGTTACTAGATGGTCAGGTCTGCAGGATCTACCTGTATGAGGGCTAGTTGTTTCTTCTGCACTACTGGTGGATTTACACACTATAAAATTAGCTTTGCAGAGAAGACCATCCAAACTATAGCTCATCCAAAGTGAAGCTATCATAAGTGAAATTGGAGTTTAACAAGGGAGTTAATAATCTGACATCTCTCTCTCTATCTTCCAAGAGGTATGCATTTTACCTACATCCTCTGTATAACTGTAACTCATAATTGGTATACATTTTCATATCTAATACTGTGTATTGTTTTTATGAACTGTTTATGTTATTGACTCTAAAATATTTTAGATAGGGTCAAAGTTAGTTACTTTTACCTCTGTCTCCTTACAAATGAGTTTATGTGTCTTTAAGAGATGGTATCTTCCCTGTTAGTCCATGTTGCACAGCTGGTGATCACTTTGTTGTGGTAATTGCACTGTGCCCTGTGCCTGTTTTTATCCTCATAAATATAGAAGCCGCATAGGGGATAGCTTTGCAGGGAAGACCATCCAAACTGAAGCTCATCCAAAGTGAAATTGGAGTTTAACAAGGGAGTTCAACAAGGAAAACGACAAAGAAAACACTACCACTACCTGACTTTAAAGGTTTTTCAACAATGTATACAATTGTGCTCTGCTTATGCCTTATCTACTCCCTGGCTCCAAAATCTCCTTCCCATTCTTTCCCTTCCTATACCTTTTCTATCTTTATCTCTGCCTCTCTTCTTCCATCCAATTATCAGTATTCCTTCATACTGTACAAAATGCAGTTCATTTCGCTAAGTCCAAACATCCCAGGAAACTTCAGTATAAATCCTTAACCCACCTCCACTCTCTGTTTATTATTCTCCTTCCTGTTGCTGGGGATAATGCTCCTAACCCTGGACCCTGCAACATTTCCATCTGTCATCGTCCTCGGCTTTCTACCCCTCCCTAGTTATTACTTTAGAGGCTCTAACCTTTCTAATATTATAACCGTCCCTACTCTTTCACCTTCACTTCTTGCTTTTTCCTGTGGCCTCCTTAATACACACTCTCTTGCTAACAAACACACTTTTATTCATGACCTGTTCTGTTCTAACGCCTTTTATCTCCTGGCTTTTACGGAGACTTGGATCTCACACCATGATACTGTGGTTGAAGCTTCGATTACGCATGGGGGTCTATATTTCTCTCATTCCTCGTTCCTCAGGACAGGGTGGAGGGGTAGGTCATTTACCCCTATCTGCCGCTTTAAACTTGTTTCTCTTCTACCCTCTGTTGCTTTTTCCTCATTTGGAAGTCCATGCTGTCCAACTTTTCCACCCTTTATGTCTTCAAGTAGCAGTCGTATACAGACCTCATTCTGCTTCAGCCCCAGCCACTTTCCTTACAGAGTTTGAAACCTTGCTCTCTCTTTCTTTCTTTCCTCCGACTGTCCGGCTATAATTCTAGGTGACTTCAATTGTCACATTGACAAGGCTGAGCAATCCTGGCCCTCTCGATTTCTCCACTTAACTTCTTTCTTCTCCCTGCAGCAGAGGACCAACACTAGCACACATAAGGATGGTCACTTCCTGGACTTGGTTTTTACTAAAAATCTTTCTGTCTCACAGTCTTCTAGTAACTCCTTCCCACTCTCAGATCACGATCTAATTACTTTCTCTACCACCTACTCTCCCATCTCCTCTGACACTCCATCTACTGTCATCCGAGCCCACCTTCCAGCTCTATCCTCTTCTCTCAGTTCTAGTGTTGCTGATTCTAACCCTAATATATTTGTATAACTCTATCTTATCTACTACCATTGACTCCTCTGCCCTCCTACAAACTCTAAACATTGCCCCAGTAACCCCAGTCCTTGGCTCAACTCAGATACCAAGTTCCTATGCTACTGTACTTATGCAGCCCTTGTTTGCAACACCCAAGCCGAACCAGCTCTATCCTCTTCTCTCCGTTCTAGCCTCGCTTCCCTTATGTCTGATTCTAACCCTAATACATTTGTATATATTACCAAATCCCTACGCTACTGTACTCGTGCAGCTGAGCAGCTGTGGAAAAAGTCCCACATTCAGGCAGACTTTAACCACTACAAGCTAATGTTGTCGTGTCTTAATTCGTCTCTTTCAGCAGCAAAACACTCCTACTTATAGCACACTTATAGCACACTTATAAACAATAACAAAAATAACCCACATTGTCTATTTTCACTATTTAACACTCTTTTGCAACCCTCGTCTACTGGCACTCTTCATTACATTAACGCTCCTGAGGATTTTGCAGACTACTTTAGAAATAAAATGAATGATATCCGCACTCTAATTCCCTCACCCCAGGACAACTCTCAGTTTTTTTTGCCTGCCCCACCACCTGCAGTTCTGGAATCTTTCACCCCTGTCACCCCTGGAATGTTTGACCTCCTGTTGTCCTCGCCCCTTAAAATGTGTACCCTAGATACCTATGCCCTCCTTCTTACTCAGAAACTGCGCTAAAAACCTTTCCCCTGCTCTTGCTCACATTTTTAAATTCCTCCCTGACCTCTGGGATTTTTCCTGCTGCCTTTAAACATGTGTCAAAACCTCTTCTTAAAAAATCCTCTCTGGACCCTACCTGTCTCTCAAACTACCACCCTGTCTCCCTTTTACCATTTTCATCAAAACTCTAAGAACGTCTCTACACGCATTATTAAATACCTCTATGCTTATAATCTATTGGACCCATTGCAGTCAGGATTCCCATCAGGTCATTCAACTGAAACAACATGTTTCGGACGTGAAGTCCTTTATCAAGTGTACAAATCCAGTGCGCTACACTACATATATACACACAATACAGGAAATTACATCACAGTCCCTCCCACCACCATGTGAACAGATCCTCCAATCAAATCATTCTGTTGTGTCCAATGGTGACCTCCATCTAAATAGAAAAAACAGGAAAAACAACCATACAAATATACATAAGCCTTGAATATGGTACTGCTATATGCCTGCCATACAATTATATCCGTAAACAAGTACTGCCCAAATAGCCTACTGAAGGTAAGATAAGATTTCAGGTCAGATAACACATTGTGTGATCAGTATAAATACAGCCTAAGGATTGTAGATACTATTACCTTGTAATGACTATATCGACTATGTCATCTATAGGCAGCCGGATTATCTGTGGTGGAAAAAAGATATATTAGAAATGTCTATAAATAACATCTAAAATGGCTTATAAGTGAGAGACCATGAATCGTTAGGACCTTTTGGTACCAATGTACATAGGTGCCTTATCCAATAACATTCTTTTTGGAGTAACAACTTTGTTACATTGCCCCCTCTAAGTGGTGTGGTGACTGTTTCTAGTACAGTCCACTTAAGTTGGTTATGTGTATGCTTGGACTCCAAGAAGTGCCTAGAAACAGTAGTATCATAATGGGTATCAGGTTTGAAATTCCTGATGTCTCTTTTATGTTCTTTTATGCGCTCTTTTATTTCCCTGGATGTTTTTCCAATATAGCACATCCCACATGGGCATTTAATTAGATATACAACCTGTTTGGTGTTACATGTTGCAAATTGTTTGAATTTTATGGATGCACCCTTTAGGGGGTGAGTTATGACATCTCATTATTAGAAGATTATAGAAGAACAACAGATACACCCCATACATGGATGGGTCCCTTTTCTTGGGATACCTTTGAACACCTTTTCTGGCTTTCTCAGATCAGCTGGGCACAACTTGTCTCTCAAGGAGCTCCCTCTCTGGTAACTAAATTGCGGGATCTCTTTAAATAGTTTACCATAGGTTTTATCCTGCTGGAGGGCCAGAACTGTTTAATAACTTTTTTAATATGTTGGCTCTGTGTGCTGTACCGTGAGACAAAAGGTATCCTATTCTGATTGGTGTGCGATTTCTGTTGTTGCTTATATTGCAAGAGATCAACCCTTCTTATCTTTCTGAGCTCTTTTTGTACTTTTACTAATTCCCCAGGGGGGTAACCTTTTTCCACCAGTTTCTCATACACCTTTTTGGTAGCTTGTTAGTATTTGGCCTCATCTGAGGCTATACGTCTGGCACGTATGAATTGCCCTTTCGGGATAGCTTTAAAAATTCTTGGTGTATGGAAAATGCTGGTATTAAGAAGGTTGTTCCTATCAGTTGGTTTCGAAAAGAGAGATGTCTTGATACAGCCTTGTTCTAAGGTTATATTTACATCAGGGAAATTAAATTTGAGTCTCAGAGATCTGATATGTAAAGTGTATCAAGTCATAACTCACCCCCTAAAGGGTAGCCATAAAACTCAAACACTTTGCAACATGTAACACCAAACAGGTTGTATATCTAATTAAATGCCCATGTAGGATGTGCTATGTTGGACAACCGTCCAGGGAAATAAAAGAGCATATAAAAGAACATAAAAGAGACATCAGGAATTTCAAATCTGATACCAATTATGATACTACTGTTTCTAGGCACTTCTTTGAGTCCAAGCATACACATAACCAACTTAAGTGGACTGTACTAGAAACAATCACCACACCACTTAGAGGGGGCAATGTAACAAAGTTGATTCATGGTCACTTAAATGTTACTTATAAGCCATTTTAGATGTTATTTATAGACATTTCTAATATAGTCTTTTTTTCACCACAGATAATCCGGCTGCCAATAGATGACATAGTCGATATAGTCATTACAAGGTAATAGTATCTACAATCCTTAGGCTGTATTTATACTGATCACACAATTTGTTATCTGACCTGAACCCATATCTTACCTTCAGTAGGCCCTTTGGGCAGTACTTGTTTACAGATATAATTGTATGGCAGGCATAGAGCAGTACCATATTCAAGGCTTATGTATATTTGTATGGTTTTTTTTTTTTTCTGTCGTGTCAATAAAGCACCAAAAGATATCCTTTGGAGTCTTCTTTGTCTGGAAGCACCTGCATACCATTTTTTCCAATTTGACTAAGCTAAGATGTTTGGGACAGTGCACAGCAGGATCCAGCAATAAGAGGTGTTCGAGACACTGTCTATTGTTTATTCAACTGAAAACTCTCAAATAACCTACAAACTGCCAAAGCCAAGGGACAGTTCACGGTCCTCATTCTCCTTGGCTGCCTTTGATACTGTGGACCACTCTCTTCTTATGCAAATTCTATATTCTCTGGGCATCCAATATCAAGCTGCGGCATGGTTGTCTTATCTCACTAACAGATCTTTCTCTGTCTCTTTCGCTAAAAAGACTTGTTCTCCTGTTCCACTTAGGTTGGGGGCCCTCAGGGCTCGGTTTTAGGACCCTTGCTGTTCTCCCTCTACACTATCTCTCTGGGAGAAATAATCAGTTCTTTCGGCTTTAAATCTCATTATATGCTGAAAATACTCAAATTTACATGTCCACTCCTGCACTAATCCCTGAAGTTCAATCCCAAATCTCTAAATGTCTGCTCTCTATCTCTTCCTGGATGGTGCATAGCCACCTTAAACTCAATCTATCTAAAATGGAATAAATAATTTCCCCCCCTTCTCCATCTCTATTAACAATATGGTCATTAAAGGGCAAGTCCAGCCCCAAAATGAAAACTTACATACAGGTAAATCACCCCCCAAAACCCTGAACGGTAATAATTTGAATTCTGAAATATATAAGTGTAACCTGAAATCCTGCACAATGTCCTGTTTCCCCTGTTTCTGCTTCCTGGTTCTTCCAGTTAGTAACTGTCAGTTATGGATTTAACAGTTGACATCACACCCAATGACTGTATGTTAATCCCCTGTCTGCCTCTTCTGAGCATGCCCAGGCTCAGTAAATGCTCAGTACAGGTTTCTAAATTGCTCAGTTTCCATGAGGCATAGAAGCATAGAAGTCATACATTATTGAATTTATAGGACAAACTATAATATATCAACATATTTTAAAGAGGTCATTCTTTCTAAAAGATGTTCTTATGAGGGTGGAGTTGTCCTTTAACTCAGTTGAATCTGCACGCTGCCTTGGAGTAATCTTTGACTCTCTTTCCTTCCATCATCACATTAACAATGTCACTAGGACGTGTCATTTTCTCCTTTGCAATATTGCCAAGATCCGCCCCTTTCTTTCTCGCTCCACTACTAGAATGCTTATACATACTCTTATAATATAATGTCTTGACTACTGTAACATTCTGCTACTTGGACTCCTGGCCTGTCATCTCTCTCCTCTCCAGTCTATCTTAAACTCGGCAGCTCGGATCATCTAGCTCTCCTTTAAAAGAGAACCCACATCCCATTCAGTCAACAGGGTGGCTTCCCATCAAACAAAGAATCCTATTCAATATCCCTCTTTTTTTAACCTTTGAATCCCTTCACTCTACAGCACCTCCCTACTTATCCTCTCTCTTGGTCCCTTATGTTCCTAGCCGTGCCCTCCATTCCTCTCAAGGAAATCTTCTCCACAGACCATTAACTAACACTGCTGTCTCCCACCTTAAACCATCCTCTCTTGCTGCTCCCTACCTTTGGAACTCTCTCCCTCTCTCGCTTTGCCTAGTGACATCCATTAATACTTTCAAATCTAGACTGTTATCCCACTTGTCTGTGCATCACAGAACAAATGATTGTTAGCCCTTTTAAGCACTATGTACCCATCCCCCCCACTTGTATCTGCATGTTGTCCCTCCCACTTAGATTGTAAGCTCTTCGGGGCAGGGATCTCATTCAATGTGTCAAGGCTTGTTGCACTTATATCAATTTATACATAATTTATATATATGCTTTCTTAACCGATGTATGAAATTGTAATTAATTTTTCTGTGTAATTAATTGCTTGTTTGTATAGTCTGTATTTTATAATGTACAGTGCTGCATACCCAAGTGGCGCTTTATAAATAAAATTATACATACAAACATACTAGGCAGTCAAACTAAATGTACACTTACTGTGTATAGAGTAATTTACAGATTTCCACAAGTGCAGTATATAAAAGGTGATTACAATAACATATGTTTCAGCATTAATACTGCACACTTTCTGGAACTTCTCTTGTTATACGGTAATGAAATGTGTAGGCTATGAATGTGACTGTAAATCTATTCAAGGCATTTTAGAAAGGCCAGATAAACAGCTTTAATGGCTTTTTGTGTAATGTTTACCACTGTTAATTGTGTATGTTTCCTTTCAATTCCATTGCAGGAAAAACTTGTAATAGAAGCTTTCCATTCTGTATTTAGCAGCATGTGGATCCATTTTTCTTTAATTGGCCGTCACACTTTATATAGCAGGAAATGAACAATAGTGAAAACTTTTTTAATACATTGAATTAAAAGAACTGGAGCAATCACTGGTGAGTTCTCTCCTTTCTCCTGCAAGTTTAACTATATCATAGTTTGTCCTATGAATTCATTACTGTATGCCTCCTATGCTTCTGGATGCCTCATGGAAACTGAGCAATTTAGAAGGTTGTACTGAGCCTGTACTGAACCTGAGCATGCTCAGAAGAGGCAGACAGGGGGATTAACATTCAGTCATTGGCTGTGATGTCAACCGTCAAATCCATAACTGACAGTTGCTAACTGGAAGAACCAGGAAGCAGAAACAGGGGAAACAGGATATTGTATAGGATTTCAGTTTAGACTTACACCTTTCAGATTTCAAACTATTACCGTTCAGGGTTTTGGGGGGTGATTTACCTGTATGTAAGTTTTCATTTTGGGGCTGGACTTGCCCTTTAAACTGAAAAACCAATAGTTAAATTAGAGTAGGCATAACCTTTCATCCTTTGAAAAGATAAGAAATACAAGTTAGAAATGGATATAAAACACCTTTAAGTCTTTAAAACTCTTCAATCCATTGCAACACTCTACATACCCTTCTCTCCTATCGTAACATGATTTTGGACAGGTATTTTATTCCACACAAAGCATAGAAACACACACTTTAAAATCTAAATTAGTCTTATGTCTGAGAGCACATACACAATCTTTAGGTTTGTAGCAGAGATTATCTTCCTAACACTATTTTTTACTCTCATTTTGTATCTGTATGTTAACCATACACTTACATTGTAAACTAGTAAAACCAGGACCTTATTCTCAAGGCCCTTTTAGCATATCTAAACTTGATGATGGGAAAAAGAAACCACGTGGAATGGTTTTTCTTTTCTGCTTTCACTTACACTTCATTTATTGTTTCAATATCCAACAAATATTGTGTGGCTAAAAAACAAAAGTAAAACAAGCATCTAGTAAAATGTTTTATTTGACTAAATAAAAACTGATTGATTTGTTTCCCCAATAAAAAAAATAGAACTAGGCAGATGGCAGCAGCAACAATGTTTAGCATTATTCATAAAAGTTTTTTCAACCAAGATGTAGAGAATATAAATATCTGGAAGAATGGACCTATATTAAGAAAAGGCAGTGACAGCATATATAGTGACTGAATATCTATTAAAAAAAATTATGGCAGAGAGAACACATGCTTTATTTTCTATAGCTAGCTGTACATGCCATACAAATGTGATTCTTTTATAAATGTTTTTGCTGGGGATGTATCTCATAATCCTGGCCCCTGTTATATCTCAGTTTCCTATTGACCTTGACCTCTCCACTCACTCCCTCCTTTTCCCCTGGCTCTACACCCTCTAACCTTTTATCCAAATCTCTAATCCCACCTATTATATCTGCCCATCTACCTATTATATCTGCCCATCTCCTGTGCTTTGCTTAATGTTTGGTCGCTTTCTATCAAATACATTATTATTAATGATCTTACCTGTTCTAAGAATTTATACCTTCTTGCCCTTACTGTAACCTGGCTCTCCCAGCATGATTCTGCTATTGAGGCCTCCATTTCTACAGGAGGTCTCTCCCATACACCTCACTTCTCAGGTCGTGGTGGAGGTGTTAGCATCCTTCTCTCCCCCATCTGTCATTTTAATGTTATTATCCCCCACCATCCTTCTTATTTACATCCTTTGAGGATCACACTGTTCAAATTTCATACCCTCTGTCACTATGTGTAGCTGTGATATACAGACCTCCATCCACGACTCACAGACTTTGAAACCTAGCTTACTTTCTTCCTCTCTACCTATTGTCCTGTACTAATTCTGGGTGACTTTAACTGTCACATTGACAACTCTATCCAGGCCCTCTCGTTTCCTTCACCTAACATTTGATTTTCATCAGTGGACAAATACTGGTGCGCATAAGGATCGTCACTTCTTGGATTTTGTCTTCACTAAAAAACTCTCTGTCTCATATTTTCAAATCAGATCACTATCTTATAACTTTTCTTGCCCAACACTCTCCTGTTCCTCTTGACCCTTCTTTTTGTTTATTAGATCAGTAATAACCAGTCCATAGAACTTCAGGTGCTGGCTTCTTCTCTCTCTTCTAGTGTCTCTACCCTTATGTTCAACGCTGACTTGCTTCTTAACTGCTATAATTCTATCCTTATTAATGCTATTGATTCCCTTGTCCTCTTGCAACCGCCAGCCCTCAAATTCTTGCCCCTGGGTCAGTCCCACAACTCGATTTATACATAGGTGCATACGTGCTGCTGAGCAGATGTGGAGAGAGTCTACGCAGGCTGAATTTCTCCATTACAAGTTTATGCTACAATGCCTCAACACCGTACTTTCAGATGCTAAATACTATAAGACACTCATAAATAATAACAAATCAAACCAACGCCGCCTGCTCTCTATCTTCTGACTCCCTTCTCTGTCCCTTACCCACTGATTTTCTTCTCTCTCCACACACTCACCAAGACTTTGCTTACTATCTGTACACAGAATCCTAGTGTTCAGGATAGCTCTCAGATTCTTATACCCACAACCTCTTGTCCTGCTCTTGAATCTTTAAATCTTGTGACTTATCCAGAGGTCTCTCACCTGGTTTGGCCCTGTCTGCTTATTACATGTCCACTCGATCCCATGCCGTCTCTCCCACTGAAGCACTGTAATCAGGCAGTCTCCTCAATACTAACCCACATATGCAATGCCTCCATTTCATCTGGTATTTTCCCTTCCTCCTTTAAACATGCCCACGTGAAACCCATAATCAAGAAAACCTCACTTGACCTTGACTTTAGCCTCTAAGCTATTGGAACATCTTGTTTTCTCCCGTATAACTAATTATCTCAATGCCCATAACCTACTGGATCCCTTTCAGTCAGGGTTTCATCCTGTGCATTCCACGGAGATGGCTCAATGCAAAGTTGTGAATAACCTTCAGGCTGCCAAAGCCAAAGTTCACTTTTCTATTCTCAACCTTCTCTACTGCTCCTCTTCTTTTGACATAGTAGATCATTCCCTCCTAATGCAAATTATTCACTCCTTGGGCATCCGGAATGAAGCTGCATTCTGGCTACGATCCTACCTCCCTAACAGAACCTACCCTGTGTCTTTTAATAATAAAAAATCCTCTTTGCTTCCTTAGTGTAGAGGTTTTGTAGGGCTCTGTTCTTGGACCCCTGTTGTTCTCCCTCTATACGATTTCTCTGGGAAACGTCATTAGCTCATTTGGTTTTAAATACCATCAAATATACATTTCGACCCCCACGCTGACCCCAAGTCCTGACATCCAATCACGCATCTCTGATTGTCTCAGTGGTGTCTCCTCGTGGATGGCCCACCGATGCCTCAAACTAAACTTAACTAAAACCGAACTAATTATTTTCCCACCTAAACCTGGTCCTAGCCCAATATTCAAAATTCAATACTTTATTCAGTCGGCATGTTGCTTAGGGGTGATTATTGATTCCTCTCTCTCCTTTTCTAATCACATTAACAATGTTGCTATTCTTTACAAATGTAATTTTTTATTAATTTGAGTAACTGATTTTCTAACAATTGTCCCTGCTTTTTAATATGAACCAACAAAAATCAATCAAAATTTCTCATAAAACCACCACATATTTCTACATCCAAATTAAATTTTCCAAACTGATCGATCAAAACATAATCAATTCTACATTTAGACAGTCCCTTTAAAATCCATCCATCTGATGTTTCCGATTAAGCATTCGATTAATATTTCTGAAGTTTCTGATTGGGCCAGCAGAAGAGCAGACTTCCCTTTGACTGCTTACCAGGAGTTGTCGTGCTACAGATGAAGCTGAATTAAATGACTGTTGGAAAGCTTCTCTAACTTCAAAAAGTTTTAAACTTTCTTTTTAAAAGAATTAAACTTTACATAGTTTAGGACATTGAGCTTGATTGCTGACTTGTCTTTTGTACAGTTTAATTATTTAATATTATATTGCAATAAATTCTACTTTAATTACCCAACAATTCCAAAAAGATCAAATGTTATCGACATTTCTAGATTGTATGCATTTATATTCTTGATATTAGTATTTTTATAAAAACTGTTATTATTTGTTTTCATCTCTATTTTGTATTTTTATTAAATCAATCCTATTGAGAGATGTCATGTATTGATCACCACTATAACGTTATATCAGTTATCTGCAATGAAAATTGGACATTAAATCTAAAGCCTGAAAGAAGGTTTCCGCATCATAACAAAAATATATTCAATTGAAAGCTTTGATTTTACTGAAATATTTAATAGTCTGTATTTTTTATAAATTTGTGGTTCAGAAGAAATTATAGTTGTTAAAGCTGGGGTTACTTAACAGTTAGTTTACTCCACACAATTTATATTTTTTTGGAATTTAAGATTATTAGTTACAACACTGTAACCATCCATGGTTCTATTAATGGCAATACACAAGGTTCAAAACCAAGATTTTCCCTTGGACACCCAATCACTTGCATTATTCATGTCCAGTAACTAGTAAGAACAGCACAGACAAACCCACTGTCAGATCAGCTTTTCTTCACTAATACCAGACAGTCAGTTCCTGTTGCCATGGTAACACCCTGTTGCTAGGTAAATATGCTATGGCTTCTAAGATGCATGGTTCCTGTTGCTCTGAAACAGAAAATTGAACATTGACATGGTGACAGATGGAACTAGATACTGACATTTAAATTTTCTATTATGTTAAGTATCTTCTACAGTTCTAATTATTTTTTCCATAAACATATGTTCAATCCATATATATAAATATATATATATATAGATTATATATATCTGCTTTGTTATTAAGGAATTTGTCAATGGCCTATTTTGTTGATATACATTTTCATAAAAAAAATATTAAAATAAAAATGTACCAATAAGTATACAGAATATTAAAGGGAAAGTCCAGCCCCAAAATGAATACAGGTAAATCATCCCCCAAAACCCTAAACGGTAATCGGAAATCTGAAATAAATGTCTAACTTGAAATCCTGCACAATATTCTGTTTCCCCTGTTTCTGCTTCCTGGTTCTTCCAGTTAGCAACTGTCAGTTATGGATTTGACAGTTGACATCACAGCCAATGACTGAATGTTAATCCCCTGTCTGACGCTTCTGAGCATGCCCAGGCTCAATACAGGCTCAGTACAGGTTTCTAAATTGCTCAGTTTCCATGAGGCACCCAGAAGCATAGCTGGCATACAATATCACTTTGTCATAGGACAAAGTATGATATATCAACATATTTTAAAGAGGCCATTCTTTCTAAAATGTTCTTATGAGGGAAGAGATGTCCTTTAAGTACTTTCATTCAAAATTTAAATATACTGTACACTTCAACAAATACAGTAATGCTACAAAGGGAAATGCTGCCTAGAAATGGGTTTTCAAGTTGCCCCCTGAAAATGTATTACTTACTTTTCTAATAAACAAAAATTGCTCTTTGTATTTTATTTGACCACATCTAAAGCAGCAACCACTCTTACCTGCAAAGTTCCCTTTATCAGACTAGGCTATCTGGAACATTGTAAGGTAAATAAGTAAATAAACAGACCTGTGCATGTGAACATCATTGGCCTATTTTCAAATCATTTCCTTTTGCATTGAAATGTTTCATGTATCCTTTAAAGGGGAAATTATTTTCATGAATTTCCCCAAACTTTGATTTATTTTGTTATGACCATGATTTTTTTTTTAAAGGGCAACTGTCGTCTCAAAACAAGTTAGGGTTAAATGAAAGCCTGCAGTATTTCCTTTACACTGAGCAAACAATCACATCTCTGGCTGGAGCCTGTGAGACATAACATTGGGGTGAATTTTCAACTTCCTGCTTCCAGTAGGTTGGGTGACATCACCTTACCTCTGCCCCGCCCATCCGCCCGGGGGAGAAGCATGCTCAGTTAAGACTTAATGCTGGGAAAATCAGGAAATACCTGCGGAAAAAGTTGACAGTTGAGAAAGAGAGCCTATTAATGCAGGGTGAGGCTGGTCACATGACTACAAGCTGGTCACATGGCTGAAAACAGGAAGTGTTCAAGTAGGAAGTAATATTACTGAACCTTTCCAGCAATAGCTTCTCACAAATTTTATCTAGAGATGTGAGTTAGGTTTTATTTTGAAGGTACGATGGAAAGATTTTTATATCAGTCTTACTAGTTTGGAAGAATTTGAGATCACAGTTACCCTTTAACAAGCTAAAACAGCAGAGGGCATATACTCATACTAAGCACCTAAACAAAATACAGTGTCAAAAAGATTTGTCTCTAATTTTACAACTGAAAAAAAAAGCTCTATAATACCAATATGTTGAGGTACTTCTATCTTAATTTTTAACCATATAATATTCCATATGAAAATTTTTTCTATAGTTTTACCATTTTTAGAGTTGTTATCATCGCACACATTAATCTCTTCTCTGTTACATTAACATTATATGTTTCCTTTCCAACATTGCACCCCTGTTCCATTATAAGTGGAGATTAAATTATTATTTATAGGCAATAATTTCCCCCATGTAAATGGTCCTAAGAAAAAATATAGTTCCTGCAATTTCTAGATTAGCATGGAAAGTATACACTATGATATTTGATTAGTGAATGCAATAAACAGGGCAAGTTAAGTCATGCAAAAATATTTAATTTTGTTTCATTAACTTTTTTATATGAAAATTTAAAATTAGAACAAAATACATGGGGAAAATTCTCTACTCAATATTGTTAGATTTAGCTTTCCCCAGAAAACAATATGCTCCAAATAACAAATGGAGCAGATCCAGAAAGATATTATAAAATATACTTTCAAGCTGTGGTATATCAATTCTGAATTGAGAAAGCCAGTCAGATGACTAGCAAAAAGTCTTCAAGAACTAAACTTTAAGTCCAGTTGATCTAACTGAATACAACAGATATACCATGAACTGGATTAATGAGAATATTCACAAGCAAGCTATGGTATAGGACAAATAGAGCAAACTCTAAAACCTAACCTTAAGTTTCTCCCACTTGGTACTATTAAGGGGCGAAATGTGATTTGGGCCAGTAAGTATATTCCTAGGACCTTCATGTGCAGGTTACATGTGCAAGCCATGTCTTGTATTGCTTTTTTTAATTATTTTTTCTTCTATTAATAGGCATCCTTTTCAGGTTTTTCCTAAAAATAGGGTCTGATGCAATAAAAGTGTTATTAATCAGCAGCAACCAATCAGATGGAATCTAACTGCAGTAACCCAGTAAAAAGCTAAAATCTGATTAGCAAAATAATAGTATGGACAAATATTTGTACCATTTCTTGCATCAGCCCATTAGTCTATAGTTGATTTTTTAGGAAACCAAATGCATGCATTAAAGAGGGACAGTAAAAAAAATCATATTAAAAATAAAGAGTTTGTGTTTGTTGTCCATATTAGGTAAAAGAACAGAGAAGAACAAAACTCTGTTGTGTTAATGCATGAAGTAAGCATGATTTCATGTGTTAACCTAACATGCCAAGATATTAAGTGTGCTTCACATGAATTGGAAGCAAATAGCTGTGTACAAAATGATTCATGCTACATTGCTCTTAAATGCATGCTTCCTCTCTCTTGTCAAGCGGTTCTACACATAATACTAAAAATTTGAGATGCACCATAAAGTCATAATTGAATGATGGATATCAAAGGAATTAAACGTCCTCTTAGGTCTTAATTTCTCATTGCATAATTCAGAAAACTAAACATATTATTCACATTTAACTTGGCTTTTGAACTGCAAAGGTATCAATTTTCCATTTCATTAATTTCAATAATGTGTAGGCACAAACCTAAATTTCTGGAGCTGAGACATTTTAGCTGGGTAATGCTGATACGAGATAAATAAAAACCTAAGATGTCTTTGCCTGTTCAGTGTTATAACAATCTTAGAGGATATTTATCAACCCTGTTTTTATAAATATTTCCTGTAATATTTAATGTTTTGTTTGTTTTTTTAATTTCTAAATATTTTATTGGTGCTATAAGCCTTGGATAAACATCAGAAGTGATTTTTTTTTTTGTACCGAGGGAACTTTAGGGTGATGTTTAGTGAGCAAGTAATTTTCACAAACTAAGCTCTGAGTGATTGGAACACTCACAAACGGCACACGTGAGTTGTTTGTAAAAAGAAAAATTGCTGCATTTTTTATCTCACAAACTGTAAGGCAAGAGTGTGCCACAATAAATTGGTCTTGGTTTGGCCCTAGGACTAATTCTATGGCACATTCTCTGGACTAATATAAATTTCACAATTCTTATTATCGACAGTAAAATCAAATTACAGACTATGTAGTATTAGTGTTTTGTATCATGGTTACCAATTTATGACATGGTTGTAAAATACCTACAGTATACTCATGACATTTACAACTGCAGTAAAGCTGCGGTATTGCAAAATTGTGATAATACCACTTTATAAATATGCCTCTAAGGGCCTTTTAATAGCTATGATATTATTACATATTTACGTTCTATGTGCTAACCCAGAATGCATTTCTATTGTGAGGAAATTGTAATTCCTATACCACTGACCTGGGAAAAATATGCAAAATGCACTTTTTATGGATTTGTTTTGTATCATGGTTAGATTACTGGGATCTGGCTAAAAATAATGTTAAGACATATGCAATTTTCCTACAAAACCTGTTCACACTGTTTTAACATAACCATATTCTCTCGAATTAACAGGGAGATTCAATAAAAGTTCTTATCGTTTAAAATGGTGCTAGTTTTGCCCAAGCTAATACATGATTGGTTGGGGCAAAATCAGCACCATTTTTAACAATAAGAACTTTTATTGAATCTCCCTGAAAATGATGTCAAATTTCTAAGCAATAGAAAAATAAAGCGGTGTCTCAGCTTCTGTACATTAGAAAACATTGGCAAAATACAATCAGAATAGCGGCAGTGGGGACTAGGGATAATGGTTTACAATATTTACTGTAAAGGAAGATGATGTCAAATGCTTTTTAAAAATCTTGATGTGCTGCAAATAAAAGGGTAACTGTGGTCTCGAATTCTTCCAAACCAGAAAGAATTATATAGAAAGTCTTCCATCATACCTTCAAAATAAAACTTAAATCACATCTCTAGATAAAATTTGTGAGAAGTTATTGCTGGAGAAGTTCAGCAATATTACTTCCTGCTTGAACACTTCCTATTTTCAACCGTGTGACCAGCTTGTAGTCATGTGACCAGCCTCAGCCTGCTTTAATAGGCTACTCTTCTCAACTGTAAATTTTTCCCCAAGGTACTTCCTGATTTCCCCACCATTAAGTCTTTACTGAGCATGCTTCTCCCCTGGGGCAGAGGTAAGGTGATGTCACTAAAGCTACTGGAAGCAGGAAGTTTGAACATTCACCCCAATATCATTTCTCACAGGCTGAATCCAGTAATGTGATTGTCGGCTCATTATAAAGGAAATTCTGCAGGCTTTCTTTTTTTCCTAACTTGTTTGGATACCACAGTTGCCCTTTAAAGTGCCAACAGTAGGGGATTAGAAAAGGGTAAAGATTGACAGTCACCCCTGCAATCACAGGTGCCTGCATACAATGCAGTATTTGTATAATTATGTATCAGATACAGAACATACACATTTCTTTTATTCTGTCATAACTTTTCTGTTTTCCATGATGTTGAAAAGCAATAATAGAGATAATGTAACAGGCCTAGGGTACGGGCGTGCAGACAGTTATTCCGTAGAAAGAAATAATATGGGACAGGGAGCATCTTTCATGGTTAGCTGCTCCTTGGTAACAGTTTATTACAAAATACAATACAATATTTGGTCTTTACGTGTCCTTTAACAATTATACACACAATCAGGGTTATTCAACAAAAGTTCTTATCGTTTAAAATGGTGCTAATTTTGCCCCAACCAATCAGATCTTATTTAACATTTGAAAGCTTACATCTGAGTGGTTGGGGCAAAATTAGCACCATTTTAAACGATAAGAACTTTTATTGAATAACCCTGTATATACTTCAAATATGCTGTTTTACGTTTGACACATTATACATACTAAATCATACTTTCACTAAAATACCAGTGTAGGATTTACTATATGAAGCTGGTATTTACATTCAATAATGTAATCTTTATTATTAGCATTTTATAATATAATAATATAACACAGAATACCTGTTATATCTGACTATACATGACATGGAAGCAGATAGTCATTTAACTTTAAGATAACAAGCATCAAATAAACTGGTATCAATTTAATACTGTCTTAATCACGAATAATGGCTTTGACACTGGGTGCCATTTTGCAGTATACATACAGTAACAGGGTGATTGTATGTATGTATGTATAGTTTATTTAGAAAGCGCCACTTGGTAAGTAAAAAAACTTACAAGGGGGATAAATACATATATTGTTCAGTACATAAATATATAAATTATATAAACAGAAGTGCTAGAGCTTTGCCACAAAAGGAAAGGAGGTCCCTGCCCCATAGAGCTTACAATTTAGTTAGGTGGGTAACATACTGATACAACGGAGTGGGTATAAGTGCTGGAGTGAGACGTATGCAGTGCAAATAAAACAATCAAATACTGTGCTGGTTACCAGATAGGTAGGATGTAAGGCTAGATTTAAACCTGCTGAATGATATTTCTTGACATAGAGAGAGGGGAATAGAATTCCAGAGGATGGGAGCTACAAGAGAGAAAGGTTTAAGGCGAGAGAAAGCAGTAAGAGTGGGGGGGTCTGTACAGGAGCTGGTTCTGCGATGAGTGGAGGGTATGGCAGGAACATATGAGGAGACTAGAGAAGAAATATAAAAAGGAGCAGCACAGCGAAGGGCTTTAAATGTTAGGAGAAGGATTTTGTATACAATGCACTGTTGAAGGATAAGTACACCACAAAATCAAGTTATGGTCACTTGGTAGCTGCAGCTTTAAAAATACTATTGGCATATTTTTTCCCCCTATGCCCCTCCATAGCCTACCTTTAAAGATTCAAGTTGCTGACATCTTGTTTATCTGTAGATGAATAGTGACTATATATATATAAATATATATATATATATATATATATATATATATATATATATATATAACTTTTCTTTCATATTTTAAACTATGAATCCACATCTATACTCACATCCAGTATTAAACCATGTGGTTTCCTCCATTTTACCACCATGCTTATAACTTGCAATGATTTATTCCAGTTTAATAAAGTGTTGTAAGGCTCCAGCTGCCTCCAAACTGAATCTAATTATTATATTAATGGATGGACTAAAGCCATTTTTCATGGTTAGCTGCTGCTTGGTAATTGAGAGCTAGCCCCTCTGTATCTCAAATAACTACAGTGCTGTTCTAGCACTCCCTCAGCAGGCTGGAGTATGCTTGCTATACATTTTCCCAAGCTAAATATGCATTTCTATATTTTAACTAAAAAATACTTGGAAATGTGGCAACAGATTTACAGGGGTCACACTTACTAAAAATATAGTTGGGACAGACAGAATTCAAAGGCACATAGACTTCATTTAATATGACCCACAGGTGAAGAGAAAGGGGACTAGTTTACAGAATAATGTAAGTTATTTTCCCCCAAAAAATGCAGATATTTATCTTCCAACCAGGCTTATATATGATGATGCCTCTGAACTTTCACTCTACTTCTTAGCAGAGAGTTAGCAGTGGTGGAGGTGTACAAAGTCATAACCTGTCACAATATGTTCATAATTGGATCATCAGGATGTTTCTGGCTTCTTCTGCAGTTTGGCAGGCAAGCTGCAGGACTTAAAGGAGAACTAAACCCAATGTTTTATACTCCAGAATCTGAAAACAACCCCCCTAAAAACACCAATAAACTATAAAATGCCACTTTAGTAAACTCTGTTAAAGTAAATCAAAGCCAGTTAGGAACTGCATGAAGTATCTGTGTGTATGTGCAGTGTCAGACCACACCTCCTGACCTCAGTCACATGCTTCCTTGCTTTATTTGTCCTGTAAAAGGATTTGCTAGAGATTATTAATGGGTGTGACCAACTGTAACAAGTTTCTGCCATAGCTAAGGACTGAGCATGTGCAGAACATAATGGTCGTTGACCAAACTGTGTGATACTAGAATGATGTGAAGTAAAGCACAAACCATATGTTATTTAGGTAAATTTCCCAGCGCTTGTATCAAAATGAGAGGTAAGACACAGATTACTGGTTTTATATCAAGGTGTTCTGCCTTCTGGTTCAGTGTTGTTCTGTGGCTTTAGTTGTCCTTTAAGTATTTGTGATACTTCTCCAGCTCTCCTTCATTGATTTGTTGACTCCTGTGTTATGAATTATCACTAATGGAAAATACTTCTGCAACATCAGAATCCCAATTTAAGTCGACAAAATTCAACAAGAAATTAAAGAGAGAAAAAAGAATTCCAAAGGGTTTATCAGGATTATACACAGAGAAAGATATTCTCCAACAAACTGTTAATTCCCTCGAGAATTGGTAACACAAAGGAAGGGTCCCTTTAGGAGAAGAAGGGTCAGGAGAGGGCCAAGAAAAAGGAAAAAGCTCTCCATTACGACTTTGGGACCACAAGAAATAAAGGTACCCAAGTTATGAGTTGTAGTATGTGCAATTTTTTAGTGTGAACATGCTTATGTGTGGGGGCTAGTTTTGCCTAGTGTTCTCTGGCTCTCAGGGGATACTGGGTAATTTAACTTTTTGTACATTTTATTCCCCTAAGGCACCCTCCGATTGGGAGGATACACAGCAGCATAGATAATGACAAGAGAGGAGCATGATACCATAATTATTTAATATGTCTACTAATTAACTGCATAATACATTTTAATATGTTCCTCAATATTTAAGGTAATTTGTGCATAAATTGCCTCACATATTAAGGCAGTAATTATGTACAAAGTAGTGAAATAACTGAGTTAGTAATTACTCTCCTTATATGATCTAAAGTTTTACTTATTAATTTGATTATTTATTGTGTGTTTATCAAATGTTTGTGGGTTCCTAAACTGCCTATACCAAGCTATCCTTCTCAATTTAATTTATTATATATAACAGCAATGGTTATGGTATTCCCTAAGTCAAGTGGTGGCCCAAAAGATCTAAAAAAGGCCTCATACACCTAGAATTGCAGAACTGTGTATGGTTGTATTTAATCAAGGTTCTTTTTTACTTCATGTGCTTGGCAGCCAGGCCCATCTGTCAGCATATGCTTCTCACAGATGTTACAAATTCGTGTTTATTTCATTAATAGCACCATCTAATTACCATAGTCTCTGTTGACCCTTTTTTGCTTTAAGACTTTAAGACATTATTGCAAAATGTTGTATTTGACGAACATTTAATAAATTGGGATTTTTCAGTATACACTGACATATTTTCCCAGACAGCAAATGAAATTTCATGGTCAATAACAATTTTGTGTGTGTGTGTTTTTTTAAGACCCCTGATGTTTTTTGAATGTTGATCAATAAAGGCCCCAAATCACTTTCCTTGTACTATAAAAGGTCATCACCTGAAATTGACTTGGTTGCTCCTAACTGATTTCTACCTGAAGATGGACTTTTTTTGGATTTCCACTGATCAATTATTACATTAGTATTTATTAATACATTGGAAATATATACTGTATTGTCAAATTCTGCTCTAGTACCTTAGGTTACCTTACTAACCATAGTAACAGTAATTGAGGTTGAATATAGACATACGTCCATTAAGTCCAACCTATTCACCCTACTTTTTTTTTTAATGCTACCTAACAGTTGATCCAGAGGAAGGCAAAAAAAAAAAAAAACAGCTAAAAAGGGGGAAAATTCCTTCCTGACTTCAAATGGCAATCGGAAAGTATCCCCGGATCAACCAGATCTATATGTATTAATACCAGTAATTTTCAATATTTTTTAGTTTTAGAAACTTATCCAGGCCTTTTTTAAAGCTATTTTTTAAACTTGCCATTACCACATTGGCTGGAAGACAGTTCCACAGTTTCACAGTTCTCACTGTAAAGAAACCTTTCCTAACCTGAAGATGAAACTTCTTTTCTTCCAACCTTAAATGATGTCCACGAGTCCTCTGATATGACCTATTAGTGAACAATGCACCAGAGAGTTCATTGTAAGGCCCATTAATATATTTGTATAAGGTTATCATATCCCCACGCAAACGTCGCTTCTCCAATGTAAACAGCCCTAACTTATCTAATCTGCCTGCATATTCAAGCCCCTCCATTCCCCTTATTAATTTAGTTGCCCTTCTCTGAACTGCTTCCATTTCCAAGACGCCCCTTTTGTATATGGGATTCCAAAACTGCACTGCATATTCCAAATGAGGCCTTACCAGTGCCTTGTAAAGAGAGAGAATGATATCCTTCTCTCTTGAATCTATTCCCCTCTTTATACAAGACAATATCTTGCTAGATCTAGATGTTGCAACCTGGCATTGTTTGCTACAGCTAAGTCTGTTATCTACCAGAACCCCCAAATCCTTTTCCTTTACAGATGCACTTAACACAGTTATTTATGGTGTAGGTGGCACAGGGATTATTAAATCCCAAATGCATCACCTTACATTTACCAACATTGAATCTCATCTGCCATTCTGCTGCCCATTTTGATAATCTATCTAGGTCTGCTTGCAGCACATACACATCATTTGAAGTTTCCAAAGCTTTGCATAGTTTAGTGTCATCAGCAAACACTGAGACATTGCTCTCAATTCCCCCTTCTAAAGCTGGGTACACACATTAACGATTAAGCCCCGATACCGTCGGATCCGACGGTATCGGGGCTTAATCGTTACGTGTGTACGTTCGTTTCCCGAACGAGCGCGCAGCCGCCAAACGATCGGGTCGGCCGAACGCTCGTTTGGGAAAGGCCGAAAATTTCCATCGGCCGCGCTAGACTCCCTATAGAGGAGTCTAGCGCGGCCGATGGAAACACACAGTCTCCTATGTGAGAACGCTCGGGACTGTGTGTATGCAGATCTTTGAAAGATGGCAGACAGGATCTTGCAGATCCTGTCTGTCATCTTTCAGAAATCTGTACAGTGTGTACCTAGCTTAAGTCATTTATAAACAGATTAAACAGAAGCGGCCCCAGTACAAAACCCTGAGGCACTCGAACTTTAGCCCAAATAGATGTAGCTCCATTAACCACCACTCTGTTTGCGATCCAATAATCAATTTTCTATCCATGAACAAATGTTTTCTTCAAGGCCAACAGTCCTCAGTTTATACATTAGTCGCCTATGTGGCACAGTATCAAAAGCTTTCGCAAAATCCAAGTATACCACATCCTTCTGTGCCTGAATCTAAATTCTTACTCGCTTCTTCATAAAAACCAATTAAATGTGCTTGGCATGATCTATTTCTCATAAATCCATGCTGACTACTACTAATAAGATGAGTTCTTGAGACAAAGTCAAGGATATGATCCCATAACAAAGTTTCCAGCACCTTCCCTACCACAGATATTAGGCTTACAGGTCTATAGTTACCAGGCTGTGAATGACTACCTTTTTTGAATATTGGTATTACATTTGCTTTTTTCCAATCCAGCGGCACATCCCCAGACCAAAGTGAATCTGAAAAAAATGAGAAACAGTGGTCTAGATAGAACTTAACTAAGCTCTTTTAAAATCTGAGGATGCAATCCATCTTGTCCTGGGGCTTTATTGATATTAACTTTATCTATTTTTTTTGTACCATATCCGCTGTTAGCCAATGTGAATACTCCTCATACTCCCCCCCCAAAAAAACGGTTTAGCAGATTAGCCTTTTTGGCATCCGCTAAAACCATCTCAGCACCATTATTTAATGGTCCCACATTCTCACTCCTCATCTTTTTACCATTTATATACTTACAAAAATTTTGGGGTTGGACTTGCTTTGTTCGGCAATCCGAATTTCATTTTCTATTTTAGCTAGTTTAATTGCCTTCTTGCACTCATTGTTACAGCTTTTATACTCCCTGGAAGCCTGATCTGTTCCCTCTGATTTCAAAATTTAAAAGCCTTTTTCTTTTTTTCCATTTCCCTTTTTTACCTGAGCATCAAGCCATGCAGGACTGGACCTAATTTTTTTACACTTGTTCCCTAAGGATACAAATTTAGAAATGTAATAGTTTAATATCCCTTTAAAAGTGGCCCACATCTGCTCAGTATCTTTACCTAGAAACAATGCCCCCCCCCCAGTCTATGAGCAGAAATGATTCCTTTAACAGCATAAAATTTGCTTTCCTAAAGTTAAAAGTTTTTGTTAACCCTGAGCACTTTAGATTTTTGCAACCTATATTAAATGACACTATATCATGGTCAGTATGCCCTAAGCTTCCCATTACCTTTATCTCCAAAATGAGCTCAGGGTTATTAGATATCATCAGATCCAACAACGCATTCTGTCTAGTAGGAAATTCTACCATCTGTGAAAGAAAATGCTCATATAGGAAATTTAAGAACCTTATACCTTTTGAGGTGCTGACAGTTTCCTTACTCCAATCTATGTCAGGGTAGTTAAAATCCCCCATAACCAAAACATGCCTCATACCAGCAGCCTTCGTCAACTGCACATGGAGATTCATTTCCACCTCATCCCCGGCATTTGGTGGCTTATAACATACCCCAACAATTTACCTACCTTCTTGCTTCCTGTACACAGCTCTACCCATGACCCTTTGTCAAACTTATATTATTATATGTTTCAACACGATGTGCGCCTCTCTGTGATGAATGATTCAAATTGCATTACCAGGTATAACATAAACATTGTTTTTTTTTTATTCTGCACGATTATTTGTCTCCCCCTCTCTCTACCTTCTCCCTTCCTCTTGCCTTTCACCATTTACATGTAGCATGACTTGATTCGATTACTGTAATATACCTTCATAAACCAGAACGCAGAAATCTTCTTTTTATTGTGCGCATACTGGCTGAGGAAGGTAAATTACAGCAATCCACTCAAGCCACAGTACATGCTAATGGTAAATGGTAGAGAGAAGGGAGAAGGCAGGGAGACAAATTACCATGCAGCATAATGAACGTATTGTAGGACCTTAATTATTATCTTATTATAGCTGCCCTTTAAAAGCCTGATATTCTTTATGGATATACAAAAGCAATAAGTTCAATATCTTGGTCAAATTATTTTAAAGGGCAAGTCCAGCCCCAAAATGAAAACTTACATACAGGTAAATCACCCCCCAAAACCCTAAACAGTAATAGTTTGAAACCTGAAATATATATATCTAACCTGAAATTCTGCACAATGTCCTCTTTTCCGTTTCTGGCTTTCTGCTTCCTGGTTCTTCCAGTTTTTTAAAGTTGACATTACAGCCAATGACTGAATGTTAATCCCCTGTCTGCCTCTTCTGATCATGCTTAGGCTCAGTGCAGGCTTATCAATTGCTCAGTTTCCATGAGGCATTTTTTTTATAATTGGTTTTGAAATATCTTCTACGAAATTCTTGTGGTCTATTCAAATTATACCTGTACATTGGTTGATTCATTCTCCAAGTAGAAATTGCAAATAAATAATACAAGATTGCAAAAAAAGATAAATTAAGATTGCTTAAAGGATAAATATGCTGTAAATTAAAGATAAATATAGTTGGAAGCTGCCACTTTAAAAAAAACTGCATTTTTCCCCCTATGCCCCTCCAGAGCCTACCTTTGCAGCTTCAAAGTTGCTGGCATCTTGAATCTGGATAGTTGGATGTGTAGCTCCGCACTTCCCAAGATTTGATGCTTCCTACTGCTGCATTAGTCTCAAAATGGCACTATACTGAAAACATTACTTTTCCTCATCTTAATCTATAATTGAATACATGTAAGTAGCACTTACACTGATTTGTGTGTGTTGCTGCATGCCTTCAATCCAGCACACATTTTGTTTAGGAGCAGTATCTCCCCTCCCTCTTTTAACCACTCCCACTTTTCCCCCACAAACCAACTTTCAAGCCTGCACACAGCACACAGCATTCCAACTGTCAAAACTCTGTCACCATTCCAGCTACAGAAAAATTACCCACAGAAGAATAGTTTTTGAGAGCAAGGAACTTGATTGACAGCTGAAATATAATTAGTTTTAGATTGGATATCTAAAGCAATAGGGGCAGATCAACAAAAAAAATGATACAGTGTTGGTTGGGGAGAATAATAGTTTCCAGTTATGGTCAATTTAAAATAACGTATTTTTCGGTATAGATGACCTTTAATGTGCCATTTATTTTGTATGTTCTACAGAGCTAAATAAAGACTAAAGGTGCCCATACACCTATAAGATTTTACTTACCCGACCAAGCGCTCACCCGATGTTCCTTCGATCCTGCCGGAACCGCTTCTCCCGATCTTACATTCGGCCGACATGCGATCACAAAATGAATGGGATTTTGCGATCGCATGTCGGCCTGAAATATAGATCGGGAGAAGTGGTTCCGGCAGCATCGATGAACATCGGGTGAGCGCTCGGTCGGGTAAGTAAAATCTTATAGGTGTATGGGCACCTTTAATGTGGCAGAGGCAATGTTATTATTAGGGGCCCTACTTAATTCTTAAGAGTTTCAGTGTTTTAGAGCAAAAAAAGTAAACATTGACAGACCAAGACTGTGGCAAAATTAGCATTGTTCATTGATCCAGTAGGATGGATTACAAACAATATTGGCAGGAGCTGATACACACGTAAGATAGTCTTCTGAAATGTTCCGTGGCCACTGACAGAATCTTATGTGCGTACAAAGCTTTAGGCAGGAGCCTGAGTTGCCTTGAGCATAATCCTTCTTTGGTAGACTTGTAACTTGTGATCCATCTGAATAACAACTGGAGTAATTTAAATGTAATAATGTAAAGTAATTTTTTCCAGATAAAACATTAATTTAACAATTAATCTATGTTACAGTAACAAATAAAATAGACTGTGTATTTAGATTTGCTTGAAATTGGATATAATTAATAATATTGTCTAAATTCATGTGCATAGCACAAATTTTATTTTGAGCTACTGTGATATAGTCAGAAGGCCGACAGTATATTATTGTTTAAAGGATTCAAAATTGGATGCTGCACTGTGAGGGAAGGTCACTGTAAGACTAATTGAAATTTGTAATTATTGAATTGAGAAACTGGGACACCATCCAGTGAGAGGGTTTGTGCCAATTCTCTTTTAATTACATTGGCAGATTTTTCTTCTAATCTGATATTCGAGGTCTGAAGATAAGGTTGAATGGTATTGATAAAAACTCTCACACAGTGATTCCAATGCTAGATACGCAGATATTATGGAACACCATTTACCATTTCAAGTTAATGCTAAAGCAAATCAATGTTTTATGTTATTTTTATATTAAATCCAGTCATGCATAAAACAGATTTGGACATACAGTATCTAAGTTTAAAGGCAGAGCACTAATGTCAAATCAATATAACTAATGTAAATCAAAATAAATATTAATCAACAATGTGAAAATATAAAAAAAAAACAGAAAAAAGGAAAGTGAAATGAAAAACAAAGAGACATTGAAACTTCCCTATTGAAATTCAGATAGGAAGTACCGATCAAAATACACCAAATTGCACTGTCAATCATATCTGTTGTATTCAATTAGATCAACTGGACTTGAAATGTAGTTCTTGAAGACGTTTCGCTAGTCATCCGACTGGCTTTCTCAATTTAGAATGACTTGTACAAGAATCTGTGGCAATTATGTACCCTGGAAAATCCCAATTAGCATATCACAGCCAGGTGTTAAGGGTGTGATTGGATAGTGGCTAAGAGGTGTTAAAGGAACGCCCAGAGTAAGGTGTTAAAACAGCATTGTACATGGCAGACAGTTGGTGTCGAACCCCCCCACCTCTATTTAGGCTTGGTTTCTTTATTTTCACATTTTAACACCTCTCTTGAACCAGTCACGTTCCTTAGCCAGTATGTTAACATTACAATCTTCAAAGGTATGTCCTTTATCCTTAAGATGCAGATACACGGCTGAGTCCTTACCCGAGGAATTGGCTCTTCTGTGCTGGGCCATACATTGATGCAGTTGCTGTTTGGTCTCCCCCACATACAAATCAGAGCATTCTTCACTGCACTGCACTGCGTATATGATGTCGCTTTTCTTGTGTTTAGGTATTGGGTCTTTCGGATGTACCAATTGCTGCCTCAGTGTGTTGTTCGGTTTAAAGCAGACAGGGATACGATGTTTTTTGAAAATTCTTCTTAATTTCTCGGAGACCCCTGCTACATATGGGATGACCATGTTCTTCCTCCTGTCTTGCTTTTCCCCTTCACCTTGGTATTTTTGTTCTTTTCTTTCCTTCTACTTCTTTTGACAAAGGCCCAGTCTGGATATCCACAATATCCAGACTGGGCCTGTCAATCATAAGCAGATTTCAGCTTAAAGGGTATGTACACTGGAAAAAAAATTTTTTGATAGTGGATACTATAATTCATCCCAACTATCACTGTACCATTTTTTTGTTGCTCTTCCCCCTATTTCATTAGATATCCAATCTGAAACATCTTACGTTTTATAATTTCTGTAAGCAGTTTAAGAGCTAGGCCACACTAGCGCGATTTTGATGCGTTTGCGCACGGTTTAGCTCGTGCAATTGTTTTTAACATTGCAATCGCAGCAACGCGATGCGATTGCGCAAAAAATGCAGGTCGCAAACGCAATCGCATCACACCCCAAAACATGCGTTTTCGGATGCGTTTCTCTATCTAAAGAAAAAACGCAAGCGCAAATGCATCAAAATTGCACACGAAATCGCATGTGATTCCGTGTGTGGCGCAGTGTAGCCGTGCCCTTACTGTAGCTGGAATGGTTTGACAGTTGGTGTGCTGTATGCAGTTTTGACAGTTGGTATGTGGGAAAATAGCCAGATCAGTGGTCAGAGCCTGAACAAAACAAGTATTGAAGGCATTCAGCAACACACACACCTCAGATAAGTACTACTTACATGTATTTATTTATAAATTAAGATGGTGTAAAGTCGTTTTTTCAGTAAACATACCCTTTAGAGTCTGCTCCAGATGTAGACTACCAACATCAGGGAACCACCAGAAAAGAATTAAGTAAGTCATTCATCATTTCATCTGTATTTCATTCACAGATCTTTTGTAACACCCCCCCCCCCACCGATTCCTTGTGTTTATTATGGGCCCTTTGAGGGATTTCTCTGTTATTTTGGTGGGCTAGATTGTACCTGGGATCTTAGGAAAATTCCCCAACTAGATTCAGTTCAGTAAACTGATCAATATTGGCAAGCCGTCTATTGAACTGATGTTTAAATGGGAATAAAATTTTAAATGATCAAAATAATCATCCTACGTATGGCTTTCTTTACTCAATGGTCCATTTACTGTGTCTACTTATCTTATAAATTAAAGGGCAAGTCCAGCCCTCAAAAGAATGCTTATATATAGGCAAATCACACCCAAAACCCTAAACTGTCATAGTTTGACATCTGAAATATATAAGTCTAACCTGAAATCCTGCACAATGTCCTGTTTCCCCTGTTTCTGCTTCCTGGTTTTTCCAGTTAGTAACTGTCAGTTATGGATTTGACAGTTGATATTACAGCCAATGACTGAATGCTAATCCTCTAGCTGCCTCTTCTAAGCATGCTCAGGCTCAATACATGTCGATAAATTGCTCAGTTTCCATGAGGCGTCCAGAAGCATAGCAAACGTACAGTAATTATTCCAGAGGTCAAAGTAGGATATATCAACACATTTTAAAGAGGTCATTCTTTTTAAAATATGTTATTATGAGGGTGGAGTTGTCCTTTAACTCCTTTATAAAGTCAGATTATCCAGGTTTAAAGACACCAATTCAAATATGCCTTACACCACCGGTTTCCACTGTCCCGGATAAAGATAGGTGTTGCATATGATGACACAGGACTACAGCTGTGCAAAAGACAAAAAAGCTTTTATTGCAGAATCGCGTGTGCTACATGTTTCGGACAAAGGTCTTTCTCAAGCAGTTCAAGAAAGGACCTTTGTCCAAAACATGTTGCACACACGATTCTGCAATAAAAGCTTTTTTTTGTCTTTTGCAGAGCTGTAGTCCTGTGTCACCATGCTACACCTATCTTTATCTTAAATCTCTAAAGGCTATAGTGAGGGAATTCAATAAATAATAAAAACTAATACATACATCATACCATAAATCCATAAACATTCAACATAAGATAGGTGCACTTAAGGGATTGAATCCAGACTGATTTATTTAGTGCTACAGGTGCATAGTACAACAACGTTTCGGTCCTGGACTAAGGACCTTTATCAAGCTTCATGCATAAAACTTGATAAAGGTCCTGTTGCTGACGTAGGTGACATATTAAATATAAATAGATATAAATAAAGATAGGTACCAGTGTTCAGTGCACGGCAAGGGAGAGACAGCAGTGTCAAATGGTTGCTGGCAGGTAAGTAAATCTTGGGCCCAGAAGTTACTATGGGAGACAGTCTCCCTGGAAAGTATAGATTTGATTTTCTCAATAAAGCATAAATATTTTAGAATTGTTTTCATAAAGATTAAATTTTGTGTAAGTGCATTTTGGGGGTGTCATGGGCATTGGGGGGGGGGTCTGGTCTGTGCATTTTTGTGCCACTTTGTCTCTTAGCAAGAACATCTACAGGGAACTGCTCAATAATCTGAGGACAGGTGAAGAAAAGACATTCCCATTAAAACAAAGCTGCTCTATACAATAAGGGGTGTAATATCAGTTTTGAATACTTTACACTATTTACACTATTGATCTATAATTGATTTTATGTGTTATAACAATGGGGGCTGTTTGTGATGTATAGTTTGAAATTAACAAATGTTTAACCATGCCAGGAAGCTGTTACCACTCCAGAAAGCCACACCCACCTCTCAGTATCTTGACACAGATTTGGTGAATCTCTGGTTTCTTTATAAAAACAGTGATATGGAATTGTTATCAGCAATCTCTATTGCTACAGTTCATTCTCCCAATGACATTGATGATTTATGGCTCTGAAACTGTTACAGGGAATTTCCTATCTTTATATTCTTAAGTGTATACTGATTATATAAAAGTGCTACAGATACACTAAAGCTTCATACAGTCCTATTTGGCGACAGACCCCCAACCGTTGAGTGTGTCCACAGGTGCAACAAATGTCCCTTTCGGCGGAAAGTCGCACGTGTAGACCCACCATGGCGGATCAACAAACGACCCCCGACCGAATTCATACACACGTGTGACTATCCCGTTTGTTGCACTTGTGACATGTGCTCGGGGGTCTGTCACCACATCGGACATCTATATGAAGCTTTAGTGTGTCTGTAGCACTTGTATATAATCAGTGTGCTCTGAGTTACCTTTGAAAAGTATTTCCTTAGGGAGTGTAGTAAAATGTCAGATAGTACATCGGTCCATTCCAGTTTAACACCAGAAAAATAAAAAGTCAACATTTCAACCAATATTTGTATTTCCAAGTAGAGCAGATAACTTGTTTTTGCTATTTAAGGGGGATCCCAAGGTGCAGGGTTCTTTACTTGAACTCTGGTGCATACCACAGACATTCCTTTTTACAGTGGGGTAAAGCATTGCTAATCTATTAATTAAAAAATGTATGAGACTGAATTAGACTGAACTGTTTTTTTATTTACAGGTATAAATTTAGAATAGGAACTATAAGTTAAGCACCAAAAGGCACTATTTGAAGTCTCAATGTTTTGTAAAAAAAAAAAGAAATCCCCTGCAAATGATTTAAAAAAAACATATAGTGCAACTTTTGCAGGGTTTTTAAAACATGGGTAGAAGAGTCATAGTATGGTTAACAGTCATATACAGTATATAAACTTCTCAACTACTTCAGTGGGGCTGTGGACCTTAAAGGATATGTCCACCCTGAAAACCATTTTTTAATATATGATTCCCCCTGGCCCCCAAGCCCCAACCGCTCTATTTTTACTCTTGGAAAGTTCCCCAAACTTTACTTACCTCCCCTCTTTCCCACGCCGCGCTGCCGGCCCTCTGCTTGCGAGAAAATGCAAGCAGAGGGGCGGGACCGGCAGTCGCGTCTGTGATTGGCTGAGCGACAGCCAATCATGGACGAAGCTGCCGGGAGTTCATTGCGGCGGGGGAAAGAGGGAAGGTAAGTAAAGTTTGGGGCACTTTCTAAGAATAAAAATGGAGCGGTTGGGGCTGGGGGGACAGGGGGAATCTTTGCTGGAAAGGGATTTACACTGGGGGGAGGGAATCCCAATCGGGAGGGAGAGAAGGGCTGCAGTACGCATGCCAAACTTCTCCTCAACAGGTATAAACATGTAATACTTAGAACAAAAAGGAGAAGGGAAACCTGTGGCACTCAAAATATAATGTATAATATAAAAACCCTTTATTAATACTTGTTCATGGGCCAAAAAATATAAAATCACTTAAAAACAAAGTATTATCTAACACTCCCTCAGACACATAGTAATATATATATAAGTAAGTTTAGTACAAGATATAATAGTGTATCCAATAAATATATATAAATAGATACCCCGCAAAATACAAAGTCCTAGTAATGCACAATACTGTTGCACTCCTATATAGAGCAATAAGCAGATAGATAATATCAACAAGTAATAGTGTACATCTAAATTTAGACTACATAGTGTAAGGTATACTCATCTATCCAGTCAAACACAAATAAGGCAAGACATCCTGCAGACTCTAGAGACAGGGCAGCAGTGGCAAGACACATGGGCACCAGGGTATCGAAATGGAGGACTGAGGGACAGAGTCCGCCAGACGTGTTTCGCTCTAGTAAATAGAGCTTTCTCAATTTACTTCTCCTGGAGGCCAGGTAGGAGGCAGGGTCCTATATGGACTCTGCTATCCTCCTGGTGGGCAGTTTTTGGGACTTTAGGGGGGGGGACTACAGGAGAACCTTATGGAGCTGGGATGTGAGATAAGGATTAAACTACACTACATGATGGGGCCAGTAGTGGGGGGGATTATAGTTTTGGGGGTGGACATGCCCTTTAAAGTCTATGACCACTCACTCATAGAGAGCACCGGCAAAGGGGGTGGCAATTTACCAGGCCCCCCAGTGCAAATTTAGGTAAGTATTTCCTGTAATCAAAGGATGGTTATCCAGGGGTAAGGATATATATTTAAAGAACTAAAGTCCCCAGACAACATTGTCCCAATAGACAGAGCACATTCAGAAACACACAACAATCTGTGTCTCATCTATCCCGATGCTGTGGATGCTGGGTGATTTATGAAAATAACCTGTGAGCTCCCATAATTCACCTTATCTGGGAAAACCCCGCTATGTGTACGCAGTACACATTTACAGGAAACTGCAGTCTTGCTTCCTGGAAGCTGACAGCCAATCATGTTACAGCTCAAAAATCCCTCCCTCTGACACAGAACACAGATTTCAGTGCAGTTTTTTTGTAAACACATTACAAATTCTCCTATCCCTAACAATGATAAATTCCTTTGCTTTTCATACAAAAAAGAAAAGTAATCTTTGCAGTGTATGTCTTTGCTAGCATGGATGAAAGAAAGAAACAGAACATTTAACATTTCAGTAAAAAATAAAAGTAAGAGTAAAAGTATGGGGAATCGAACCAGCAACCTTCTATACTGCGTCTTTTTTAAAACAAAGCTTTCTACCACTAGTCCACAAGGGCTAATAAGTAATTATCAGGTACATGTGGAGTCTTTATCTTTTGCTATACACATAATAAAAAACAAAAAAATAGAACATGGGGAATCGAACCTGTGCCCCAATAGTCTATTTTCTTCCTAACCCAGCACTTTAGCAGAATGCACCACCATAATGCAATAGATGGATGTACATTTCAGTTGATGTCAGTAAAATCATTTCACTATTTTGTATTGCTACTGGAAGACTGTCAGCAATTCACGCTGGTTGGTAAAAAAATAACAGAGCTGCTATATATAAAGTTTCTACATATGTAGAAACTTTATATTTTTCTAGAAACATAAAAGCAAACAAACAAAAAAAGCAATAAACTCAGGCAGTATACTATGTTATATTGTTTCATAAGTAAACAAGGGGAATTGAACTTGTGATTTGTAAGTCTGTTTGTCCTTAAAAGCACAGCATTTACATGGTGCGCCATCAGCAACTCAACTGTGATCACAGGTACATTTAGAAACTTCATCTTTCACTAGAAAGAGAAACTAGAAATTTTGTGCAGAGAGTGAGTGAATCCTGGGGTCAGGGGACGTGGCTCTTTGAAGCCAACATGGGCTATGAGTTGTACTAGCAATCACATGGAAGCCTCCTTTGTTACAGAATCTATTACTTATATCTACTAAATGAAAACAACTAGAAAATAATATTTCAATGTATAGGTGTTCTGGGGAGAAAAGCTTTCACATTAGGATTTTAAAAAATTAAGTTTAGTTCTCTTTTAATGTATAAAATATAATGGCAATAACTAAAATTTTGCTTTTTATCCCGTTTTCCATTTGTTCAGCTAGTGATAATTACATTTAAGTCTATTTTAGCATTTTATTATAGTTTATTTAATTTTTTAAGTTCTCATTACATAACATTGACATTTTCCTGTTGTCAGAAGAACCACCTAACATGATCTTTTTTGCAATTGGTCAGAATGGGCCAGGAAAGGGAACATCATGGGAAACTTCTCATGGAATGTAAAATAGCACACAATTTAAATTTGCCTCTAGACATTTGAGAGAATTGGTGATTGAAAGTTCTATCAAATGTGTAGTTTTTTTTATTAACAATATGTACAAACTGTATGAAAATAATAATATAGTTAATAAGTTTTTTTTATAATTCTTTTTTCACAGACAACCTTCCTTGTACCATTTGCCATTAGCAATGTCCTCAATCTTAATCTTGACCTTGACTGTGAAAGTTTCCCTGCTCACCAGTGTGATAAATGTTTCAGTTCTGGTGTCGTGCCAAGTTAAATGTCAAGTCTAAAGATTAATAATGCTTGTATTGCTATCCCAAAATGTCCATTTGCTTCTCACCTGCTTCAGTTAAATGAAACATTATGAAGATCACATTTTTAAAACAATATATTTCTGCACATACAGTAAAGTATATAAACAGTAGTAATGACTAAATCCTTACATAATTTGAATGTTACATAATTAGTGTATAACTACATCAATCACAATCTTAATTAAAGATTTCATTTACAAATGTATTTTTTAAACCAAATCCATATACTGTATATTCATATAAAAACAACCTCAATGTAGAACATTTAAAAGTAAACTTGACAGAACCTATATCTTCGTGCCATTAAGTTCTCTTTCAGTTATCATATTATATTATATATCTTTTAATAAACAAGCCGACCAGATTAATTAATGCAACAAACAGGCCTAACAAACAGCTAAAAATGCCTCATTCCTAAGAATTTGTACTTCATGTCTAACATTAAGGTTAAAACATGCTGGCTAATTCAGGCTCTAAAAGGAAAGATATGATATAAACAGACCAGTGTTCCCATTCTGATCTTATATTGTCCGCTGACGCTTTCATTCAGGAGAATTTGAAAATCTAGAAAACTGTAAAGGCTGTTTATGCAATCTTTACAGTTTGCACCAAATATTCCCTTTGTTACTATAAGCCGCTAGATCTTAAATTAGGATATTAAAAGGATATAACCATTCATAGAAATTTGTTTAATAATAAACAAATTTTAGTCCTCAAAGGCTGTCAGTCTTATTTATTTTTGCTGAGAAGGAGTGGTGGTATCACCCCTGGTATTGTGCATTATTACAGAACCATGGTCCAAACTTCTTTCTTGGGTAAGCCGACCAACCAATAAAAAATTTACTCTCCTCCTAGTTGCAACACATTCAACAAGCCTGCAACCATTAGTAAAAGGGAAGTTATATGGATAAAGAGGATTTACTATTTAGGGCTTCCTAAAATTAAAATCATTATAGGGAATGAAAGCTAAAAAATATGAACTTTTAGGAAACATAACACAGCAATCCAGTGCCCAGGATTGCTTTCCTAAACATAAGTGATGTCAATAAAAGTCCCACTCATTTTCCAGCATTGGTTATGGTACAACTGAAGAAGGAATTACTGCACTTGAAAAGGATAGACAGCATAACATAGGCCACACAAGCACAGAACCATTAAAAGGCAATACCTTATTAGAATTATGGTTTGTTTAATAATAACTTTTAGGAAGTTTTATTTGGATTTAATTCCTTTCTAACCACAGATGTGCTTTTCCTGTATTTAGCAAACAGCTTTCTCAACATGGTTATCTAACATAATAACAGTATGATTTGTTGTTTAATAACGGGAGACACTGATCCAGTCAAAGTATTGAACAGAAGTTCATTGTAATAAAAATCCTAATGCGTATAAACACATTTTAGTGTGTCTCGTGGGAGTGGTAATGAGGAAAGAAAATGCTTTTTCTAGATTTAAAAAAAACAACAACTATAGTTTATAGTTTCTTTAGAACTCTGCCTTTCAATGCTGTGTAAGCACTGGACCATGAAATGTTGGCATACCAACAAAGAAGCCTTGAGAAATATGTGTACCACAAAAAAAAAAAAAACTGAGAACATGCAGCCCAATTATAATAAACATAAAAATATTCTATTTACTCTGTTTGCAAGCTTTATCACAGTTATGATATTCTATAATGATGATGTCTATAATGTATTAGGATGGGATATGCCTTTTCTCCAGCACATGATCTTTCATTTTCATATAACATTTTTGTCAAATGGAACAGCATAGGCAAAAATCATACTTGGACATTTGTACAGTGTTTTTGTTTGATTGTTTGTTTTTTTTACTATTTCAATTAATCAACCAGACTTTGTAAATTCAACGCTACTGTTTAAAAAATAAACAACTGCTTCTTCACACTTAGGAAAAACAATCTTCTTGCATATTACTGTAAATAATAATCCAGTAGAAAACAAATAGTCTACTTGCCAAAAAAGCAAATTGCCAGGATCTCTTGTCATGATTTGGATTCCTGTTATTAAAACATGCTAACAGACAAACTATTTGTTATTGAGCGAATTCTGTATTTTTCCCCCTTACTAATTTTAAGGTGTATGATTCCATGCGATATGGTATAAAACTATATGGAGCAACCAATAAATGTTGCAACCTCAAGAGTATTGCTATAACACAAAGGCATTTATTGTGCACACAACATGTTTCAGACAGTCTATGTCCTTTCTCAAGTGATTCGATACGCATGAATAAATCTATATTGGTGTAAATATAAGAAAGCCATAAAATGATTTAAATTGTGATATACTGTAGTTTTGTTTACTGTGGCCCAAGTCATTAATGTTAAATGGTTTTGTTGCTGATCCAGTCCAGAGTTTAGGACAAATAATTCTCTGTGGCTATAGCTCACCAATTTAAAGGGCAGGTGTAGCCTGTTTTAAGGGGGGAGTTTGAATAGGCATCAAACCTGTGGGTCTGCAAACTAGCAGACCAGAGCCTCTGTGGTCCAGAATGATATACCACCCCTGTGAGTTTGAGACTGGATGCGACCAGCTAATTCTCCAGTGAGAAATACAGAGCTGTATGTGAGTACAAGTGATGGACATTTTGTATTAGTTAGGCCAGTGAGCTACTACACTGAATAAACCTGTCTTAGGTCAGTTTGAAAAGCAAACTAAACACTCTGTGGCCTGTTTCTGTGTGTCAAAATGAGCCAAAGGCTGTCTTTCGTGGAAACAACGGTCCATGCTGTACCTGAAAATGTTTTGTGAATAAAGCACATTATATGATTGGAAAGACCCATGTGTGCACTCAACCCTTCTTTTTTCTTTGTATGTTGATTATCAGGAGCACTTTGTTGTCTGCATATTTAGAAGTAGTTCAGCCACACTCCTGCACACAAGCACCAGTGCAGTGGCTCTCTGTTTTTGTATATGTAAATATATATATATATATACATATATATATATCAGATGCCCCGCACTCTTACCTTCAGGTTAATATGCCCCGGTGCCACTATGAATTAGACATACGTATTCTTATAAATGATAGAGCACTCAGGGGACTTTTTCCAAAAACAGTTTATCGTTACAATAGTAACATCTACACATTTTGGCTGATTGATTCAGCCGTCATCAGGAATCAATCAGCCGAAACGCTGATTGGATCTTCTTACCTTTACGTAATCCCACGATGCAATACCAGACGTAATCTCGTTACTCGTTTACATCTGGTATTGAATCGATGGATCAGCAAAGATACGTAGCGCAATCCACAGATATTGAATCTCCCCGTATATATTTTCTGTTGCAGCTAATATAACTCACTACTATACTTTATATACACTTATTTATGCTCACATACATGCCAATACTAACATAACACACATACATATACACCTATCCTAAAATGAATAGCAGACATGCACCATGCAAAACATATACAAATATAAACACAGATGCATATAAATAAATTAACAAACACATGGGAATGCACACATACTGTTTGGTCCATGCACCAGGTAAGCTTTTACATGATAATCCTATCATTCCAGTCTTATACCACCTCCCCAAGATCCATAAACCTGAACAACGTCCACCAGTAAGATGCCCAATATTTGCAGGGATTGGGTCTATTAATGAGAACCTTTCCAAAATAAAAGACACTTTCCTTCAGTCCCTCGTTTTGAGACTGATATCCTATTTAAGGGACACCAAATATACGTTTAAAGCATTAACCAATTGTGATGTGACGAGAGATTGCTCTTTGGCAATGATTGACGTAGTGTCACTCGAAATTATTGGGGGATGGTGGCTGTCAAATACCATCTGGACACACATAGTACCTATACGTTGGCAACAAAAGCCTTCATTCTGGATGCTGTACCGTACCTCCTCCACCACAATTTTTTCATGTTTGACAATGTTTTTTATGTTCAAAAGAGGGGGGCTGCGATGGGGGCGAAATTGCCCCCACATACGCCTTCCTCTATCTAGGTTGGTGGAAGAAGGTATACCTGTATGGGCAGACCCCTCTAAAAGAACTTTTTGAGTATGCCCACTTATAAAAGGTATATTGATGATTTGATAATTGTGTGGGGTGCTTCACTGGATATGTTTGTTAATTTTGTAAGTGCCATAATTGATTTAGGGCTCAGATTTCCTTATAAATTTGGTGGTAAGAAACTAGAGTACCTGGATCTCTCAATTGAGATCTTTACAACAGGGATATCTACTAGTGTGTATCGGAAACCTTGTGCAGGAAATAACCTTTTATGGGCAGACATTCTGTCACCCTGATCATATGTTTAGGGGGATCCCATATGGGCAATTTGTCTGCTTGTGGAGAAATTGCTTTTCAGATGCTGAATTTATGTTGCAATCATGTAACTGAACACGTGTATGTAATATTGTATTGTAATATGTTCTCTTCCTCCCTTTCTGAAGATCTGATCTTTCTTTCTAACCTGTGGTAATATTGTTTTAGAAATGTATTTATAGTGAACTTATTTAGGAATGATAATACATTTATTTATATGAGTAATAGTATTTAACTTGATGAATTGATGTTTCTAAAGAGACTACAATTTTGGATAAATATTTCAAACAATTAGATAAAATTGTGTAAATAAGTTTTTAATTGTAGATCCCCTTAAGAAATGTTCTATTTAATGATGTGTATGTGTCTTTAAGGGAAGTGTGTCTTTTCTAAGCATTATGGGTATATAAGATGGAGGTCTATTTGTGTTTATCAAGTCTATGATTAAGTGCTTGTGAAGCATGAATCGCTTCAGGCGTATTCCTTTTATCCTATGATGTTACTTTTTATACAACCTGGATCTGAGTTGCTGTAATTGCCCTTCTGGAAATGACCACACACAAGTTTGTCTTATTAGATGTACTGATTTGGACCTTAGCAACGGGTCTGGGGCGGTAGCACCCGGACCATGCTTCTACCTTGGTGAGTTCCACTGATTAAGTTACTGCACAAGTTGATGAATTACAGTGTTTGTTTAAGTGAGTGACAGGTCTGGGGCTTAAGCATCCGGACCTTCACTCACCAAGGGTGAGTGTTATTTAAAACAGCTTGTCTATCTTTACTGTCTTTAAGCACATTTATAAATAGTGTACCTGGCATGGTCATGGGCAATAACGCTGTTTTTTGCATAGTTTGAGAAAACATTTTTACTTTGCACTACAACATGTTGGAAACCTGTTGTTATCAAGCCAACTATTGCACCAGGGAAGAATTATCAACATGATAGACAGAGGAATGACAGTAAGTGCCCTCGCCACGGAATATAAATTACAGGAATAACAGCGCACACCTGGGACTTTTAAAGTTTTTAAGGAGGGGGGCGTGGCTTGTAGTCCCAGAGAGCAGTCGCATGTACTGAGAGCTCCTGGAAGCTACCGTGTAAAACTCCACTTTAGACCCACTTACAGGGCTGGAAAACTCTCCAAAAGTGAGTCTGATAAACCTAGAATGGGGAGAAAGAAAACTGGAATGAAAAAAACAAACAAACAAAAACATATGGATTCAATACAAAGGCTGGAAGTGGCAAGCAGTGAGGATTGCTCGTTTTCACCAGATGAATCTATGATCAGCAAAAGTAAGCAAATTTCCTCTCCTACACATGATATTATAATACATGAAGATCAGGAAATAGATCTCACAAACAAAGATATCTCACCAACAAATCTGTACACAAAAATCAAAAGTGAAACTAAAGCAATTAACCTTTTACAGTATTTTCCAGCCACAGATAAACCTATATCTGAAGCAGTAATGAAGGAGTTACTTATATCCCAACACAATGCATTTAAACTGGATATATCTGAAATGCTTAATTCTGTAAAAAAGGACATTACAGAGATATCTCAAAGAACCTCACATATTGAACATAAAATGGAACAGTTCACTAATTCATTTAATGAGCTAGCAGATGCCCATAACCAACTGGATGATTCAGTATCCTACTTGTTAAATAAAGTTGCAGACTTGGAAGACCGTTCTAGAAGGAACAACTTAAAAATAAGAGGAATACCAGAAACAATCCAAAATAATGAACTGGAACAATATGTGCAAGAACTGCTAGAGATCATCCTACCAAATACTCATCCAATTAGCACTCAATTGGACAGAACACACAGGTTGTTTAAATCTAAAAATGCACCTACTAATGCCCCAAGGGACGTGATAACGAGATTTCATTTCTTCCAAACAAAAGAACTATTTCTGAGATCAATCAGAAACAAAAGAGATTTGCCAGATAAATACAAGAATCTACAATTTTTTGCAGATCTCTCACAAAACACAATGCAAAAAAGAAAATCATTTAAAACAGCTACAGAGATTCTCAACCACAACTCCATTGTATACAGATGGGGATTCCCAGTCAGTCTAACAATAATGAGAGAAGGAAAAGTCCCCAAACTTACCTCACCTAGAGAAGCAATACAAAAATTCCAAGAATGGAACTTGAGAATCCCAGAAAAAATAATTAAAGAATTTAAAAATGGCAGAGAAGATAGCAAGATCCCACAGGATTGGATTACAACTCCCCAAAGAAGGGAAAATAAAACCACAAATGGAAAAAATATCAAAGACAAACAACCAGATTCTTAACAAACTGGAACATTTTAAAGATAAATATCCAGCCCTAAACCTCTTAAAAATCAAACTCACGGTATTTGCCTCCCACAGTTTTAATAATGAAACCTGGAATGGGAGAATCCCCCTCCTCCCACCATGTCTGGGATCATTATAATATACAGGTTATGTTTTATATGTTTTATATGTTATATTTGTTAACTGTTTTTATAATCTATAGAGTTGCACTGTTTTAATATGGTACCTTGAATGCTGAACGTAAGGAAAAAAAAGAAGAGAATAATGTGGCCGAGAAGTCCCTGATTGACAGCCAAAATCCAAAGAAAAATTTAGAACCCTCTAAAAATGGTTTTAACAACTGTAACTTATAATGTAAGAGGGTTAAATTCCCCACAAAAGAGATTCTCACTAAATAAAGAACTTAACGAAATAAAAGCAGATGTAGTATGTCTCCAGGAGACACATCTGCTGCACCAAGACAGCATACTGCTGAAAAATAAAAAATACCCTAATATATTCCAGGCTACTTTTTAAAAAAAAAAAAAGAGGAGTGGCAGTCTTGATCAGGGACTCTGTGGCATTCCAACTGAAAGATAAAGTTATAGATGATAATGGAAGATATGTGATACTGTCTTGCAAGGTAAATAATTTAATGTATACAATTGTGAATTTATATGCACCAAACCTCATTTAAGGCCTTTCCCATGAGCGATTAGCTCTGAGCGATTTCCTGTTTTAAAGAGATTTTTCTGTTTTTAAGAGAATTGACAGCGTTAAAAAACTAAAGCGTTTATTAACTGTGGTTGCAGCCCTAGTAAATGTACTAACCTAACACTATTTATTTCTAGGAGGGTGCCTGTGTAAGTAATTAATCACTAGTGTATTTTTATTTTTTTTTACTACTTACTGCTTGAATAAGGTGGTAGGAATTGTTTGAGTAAACTCAAAGCACTGGATTACTAAAACAAATACTTGTGTTTAAAAAACACTGTTACCTGTGGAGCGGGGGCTGGTAGGAGACAAAGGAAAGGTTTTTGTTTTTTTTTTTCTCTGCCTCTCTCTCTCACTCTCTGATTGGATGGGGGTGTAACAATTGGTTTTAATGGCTGAGGCCTGTTGGCTCTGGTTGGTTTTGAACCTCATTTAAGGCCTTTCCCATGAGCGATTAGCTCTGAGCGATTTCCTGTTTTAAAGAGATTTTTCTGTTTTTAAGAGAATTGACAGCATTAAAAAACTAAAGCGTTTATTAACTGTGGTTGCAGCCTAGTAAATGTACTAACCTAACACTATTTATTTCTAGGAGGGTGCCTGTGTAAGTAATTAATCACTAGTGTATTTTTATTTTTTTTTACTACTTACTGCTTGAATAAGGTGGTAGGAATTGTTTGAGTAAACTCAAAGCACTGGATTACTAAAACAAATACTTGTGTTTAAAAAACACTGTTACATGTGGAGCGGGGGCTGGTAGGAAAGGTTTTTTTTTTGTTTTTCTCTCTCTCTCTCTGATTGGATGGGGGTGTAACTAATTGGTTTAAATTGGCTGAGGCCTGTTGGCTCTGGTTGGTTTTGAACCTCATTTAACCCTTTGCCTGCCACAGATCGTGAATATACGATCTGTGCAGACAAGTACCAAACTGCCACAGATCGTATATTCACGATCTGCAGCACTTCCGGGTCCGGGAGCGGAATGCCTGAAGTTAGAGCGGGGAAACCGCTTCCCCGCTCTTGCAAACCCCCTAGGCAACGAGCAATGCCGGGTTACTTACCTCTCCCCGGTCCACGATCGCCGAGCAGCCAATGGGAAGGCACTGACATCACAAGTCACATGGGGAGTGACTTGCTGATGTTCAGTGTAAAGGAACCGCCCCCTGCTGGATTTTTCTCACAACCTACCTGGTGGATTACGTTGCTGGAGCCCTCCTGCTGTGATCTGCTGTGTTTCCTGCTGGGATTTACCTTGCTGCCTGCTTTAGATCGTCTGTCTTCTGGACTGGTACAGTATTTACACACACTACACACATACATTTAGTTTATAAACTTTATAAACTTTTTTTTTTGTATTACACACATCTACACACTTTAGTACACACTAACACACACTTACAAACACATATTTACACTCTAACACACACACACACACATACACATACACACAAAAATACACACAAAATCAACATATTTTTTTATTTTGTATTTTTCAATCATTTTGATTTTGACAGTTTTTCTGGATTTTTTTTGCTGTTTCTTTTATTTTGGTGTTTATTTATATTATTTCTATAATTGTATTTGTTTTTGTGTGTATATTTTGTGTTTTACCCCTCTTATATCCCTATATACCCCTCTTATATCCCTATATACCCCTCTACCCCTCCCCCACCCCCAGACCCTCTTACTGATAACTTGTGGGATTGAATTTACTGTTAACATCTTTATTACCCATCAAGACTAGTGGGTCTGTCATTTTGACCCCCAGTCTTGCTGTGCGGTAAAGTTATTTAGCCATTTTTGTTTTTGTGTTGTAATTTTCTGCAATCTCAGTTTTATATACTTTTTTTGGTTCAGTTACCCTTGATTTCTTTATTACACAACAAGACTAGTGGATCTGTGATTTTGACCCCCAGTCCTGCTGTGTAGTGAAGTACTTTTGTGCATTTTTTGCTTTTCTGTGCTAAATATATTCAGTGTCTTTATTATATATTTTTTTTTGCTTCAGTTACCCTTGATTTCTGTTTTATAAAGTTATCTAAAATATATAAAAGTTATTTTCTGTATTTTGGAATTGTACGGTGTTAAATTTTGTATACTGTTCATTAGGTTTAGTTTTTTTATAGTATTTCAGTTTTCTGGTGCTTTCTAGAAAGTGTTGAAAGTTGGAAAGTTGAAACATTGTTACTTAGTTTGCTTGAGGTCAACCTCAGGTCTTTTTTGCTGAAGGGGTTAACTTCAGGTCTTTTTGCTGAAGGGGTTAACTGCAGGTCTTTTGTTTGAAAAAAAAATTGGTACAGTGACTTTTGATACAATGGCTAAGAAGAAGAGCTTTTCTGTAGAGGAGGCTGCTAGATACTGTATGCTGACCAGCTCAGAGGAAAGTGATTTTTCTGATGCTGATGCTGACCCTGAGTATTTACCCAGTGGATCAGAATCATCAGATTCTGACGAGCATGGCAGTAGTGACACTGTCACAGCCTTAGAGAGTAGTGGTTCTGCTGATGATGAGGCTGGTCCTAGCATTGTTGGTCCTATGGAGGTAGATGATGGGAGTGTTGCTGGTGCTGCAGTTGGAGGAGAGCCTGCGTGGAGGCCTCCCGCTAATTTTACCCCCCAAATTCCTGATTTTTTAGCAGTCCCTGGCGTGAAGGTGGACACCAGTAATTTTGAAGTGCTAGACTTCTTTCAGCTGTTTCTGACGGACGCAATCCTACAGGATGTGGTCCACTATACTAATCTATTTGCCGAGCAGTATATTGCCACACACCAATTAGGTGTATATTCACGTGCTCGTGCATGGTATCCCACCACAATAGTGGAAATGAAAAAATTTTTTGCCCTCACTCTTTCAATGGGTCTCGTAAAGAACAATACATTGGAAGGCTATTGGGATACCACCACTGTAATTTCCCTCCCCCTTTTTTCAGCTGTAATGCCTAGAAACCGCTACCAAATCTTATTGCAGTTTATGCATTTTAACGATAACACCACAGCTGTTCCCCCCGGTGCACCCGGTCATGACAGGATTCATAAATTGAGGCCCTTTATTGATAGCCTGTCTAAACGCTTTGCAGAGGTTTACATCCCTTCCCAGAATATCTGTATTGATTAGTCCCTTATGCTCTACAAAGGGCGCCTAATATTCCGTCAATACATGCCAAGTAAGCGTTCTCGCTATGGCATCAAATTATATAAGCTCTGCGAAAGTAGTACTGGGTACACTAGAAAGTTTATGATATATGAGGGCAAGGACTCACAGTTAGACCCCCCTGGTTGTCCACTGGATTTAACGGTCAGTGGCAAGATAGTCTGGGAGCTCATTTCTCCATTGCTGGGCCAAGGTTACCACTTATATGTGGATAACTTTTATACAAGTATTCCCTTGTTTAGATATCTTTATTCTTTTGACACCCCAGCCTGTGGCACCATAAATCCTATTCGAAAAGGGTTGCCCAACGCTTTACTGGATAAGACACTAAAGCGTGGAGAGAATTTTGCTCTAAGAAGCGATGAGCTCCTGGCTATCAAGTTTTGTGATACTAAGGTTGTATTCATGCTGACCACCATCCACGATGAGTCGGTAAGAGTAGGGCACAGAAGTGGTGGTAGGCCCCCCAAAATTAGACCACTCTGTAGCAAAGAATACAACAAGTACATGGATGGCGTTGACAAAACTGATCAGATCCAACACTACTACAACGCCACCAAAAAAACAAAGGCCTGGTACAATAAATTAGCCATTTATCTTTTGCAAACGGCCTAAATAATTCGTATATTGTTTACAAGACAGTGGTACCAGAGCCTGTACTGTCCTATTATAAGTTCCAGCTGCAGCTTATTCCAGCTATGTTGTTTGGTAGTGTAGAGGAGGTCCCGGAGATGCCTAGTAATGATAATGTAGCTAGATTAGTAGGAAAGCATTTTTTAGAACCCATTCCACCCACGCCTAATAAGCAGCATCCCCAGAGAGCCTGCAAGGTTTGCCGTAAAAATGGGACTAGGCGAGATACAAGGTATTTTTGTCCTAAGTGCCCTAGCAAGCCTGCTTTATGTCTGAAGCCCTGTTTTGAGTGCTACCATACTTTGGTGCACTTTGAAAGTTAGATAGGATAGGAGGCTCTCTGGATTTGTGGGTGTCCTAGGCCCTTATTTGGCATGCTCCGGGGTTCATTTGCCTTTTTCTGAAATAGCTTTGTGGTTGGGACAGGTAAGGTCTCCTTCTAGTTAAAATAGTTATTTACTGTAAAGGGGGCATAAGGTACAATGTGTTTTATTGTTCAGTAATGTTGTACTAACTGCTAGTTTATTTTTCCCAAGGATTTTTGAGGTTCCTGTAAAATACACCAGTAACAAGGTGATGCGTTATGGTGTATTTACAGTAAATGTATGAATGGTTCTATGTATTGCATTTAACAACTGCTTTTATCTTTCAAGATGTGCCGAAAAAAAACTGGAGACGTAACAACTAAACTCCAAACAGAAAGCACCTAGTCTTGTGCTGGGGCAGAGCTTGTAGTTTCAAGGGCGCTTGTGGCAAATGATGAAATAGAAAGTGAATTTTATTATTCATCTTTCGATCTGATGCTACAAAACTTTTTCCCAGCAAAAGCTCAATAGCCTTCACTAAAGCTATCAGTATTTTCTCAGTAATGCAAATAGGCAACAACACAGAGGCAAAGATATCCAGCAAGGTAGGAAGATTTGAAACATATTTTCCAGGTTTTCCAGGCACCGGATCAAGTGCGAGTTCTGTCTGCTAAAAGTTTGAAATACTACTTTGAAATGTGGCTACAAGATTGCATGTATGAACAAAGAAATGGCACTGTTGTATAGCTAAAGGTATGTAGATTCCAAAAATATATAGTTTGTGTGGGGTATTTCTGAGTTGGAGGGGATTTACCGTGAAAATTCTGGAACATTGCTGTAATTAAGCCACTGTGCCTTGTCTTAATTTGTGACTAGTCGCTTCCACGTCCGTGTGTGTAACATACACATATGGCATACCGTTTGATTCAGGACATTTAGGAGATTGGTATTTGGTAAGTTTTTTTTACATTACATGGGGTTTTGGTGTGATTTTGTAACTTTGAAATGTATTTTTCTCTATTTTTCCAGAAAATTGTGTAGAAATGCCAAATTCTACGAAGAACTGCGCCCACACCATTGATGGTATGAATGAACGAACTACAGCGTTACGTAGCTGAAGGTATGTAGATTCTGAGAATATATAGTTTTGCGGGGGTATTTCCAAGTTAGAGGGGTGTTCAGTTTGAAAAATCTGGGAAAATGCTGTTATTGGCTCACTGCGCATTGTTTTACTTTTTGACTAGTCGCTTCCACGTCCGTGTGTGTAACCACACATATGGCATACCGTTTGATTCAGGACATTTAGGAGATTGATATTTAGTAACTTTTTTTTACATTCCATGAGGTTTTGGCATGATTTTTACCTTTTGAAGTTGTTTTTTGTTCATTTTTTCAGAAAAGTGCGAATTTCTACGAAGAACTGCGCCCACACCATTGATGGTATGAATGAACGAACTACAGTGTTACATAGCTGAAGGTGTGTAGAGTTCAGGAATATATAGTTTGTGGGGGGTATTTCTGAGTTGTTTGTGGAAAAAAATGCATCCGTTCAAATTTTGAGTTGGCTAAAAAATTTCGCTGTTTCTGAGCCATCATGCATTGTCTCACTTTGTGGCTTTTCGCTTCCACGTCCGCGTGAGTAACCACACATATGGCATACCGTTTGATTCAGGACATTTGGGAGATTGATATTTAGTAACTTTTTTTTACATTCCATGAGGTTTTGGCATGATTTCTACCTTTTGAAGTTGTTTTTTGTTCATTTTTTCAGAAAAATGCGAACTTCTACGAAGAACTGCGCCCACACCATTGATGGTATGAATGAACGAACTACAGTGCTACATAGCTGAAGGTGTGTAGAGTTCAGGAATACATAGTTTGTGGGGGGTATTTCTGAGTTATCAGGGTGTTTTGTGGAAAAAAATGCATCCTGTTCAAATTTTGAGTTGGCTAAAAAATTTCGCTGTTTCTGAGCCATCATGCATTGTCTCACTTTGTGGCTTTTCGCTTCCACGTCCGCGTGAGTAACCACACATATGGCATACCGTTTGATTCAGGACATTTGGGAGATTAATTTTATGCTTTTAAAGGAATCGCTCCTGCTCATAGACTGGGGGGAACTGTTTCTAGGTAAAGATACTGAGCAGATGTGGACCACTTTTAAAGGGATATTAAACTATAACATCTCCAAATCGGTACCTTTAGGAAACAAGTGTAAAAAAATTAGGTCCACTCCTGCATGGCTTAATGCTCAGGTAAAAAGGGAAATGGAAAAAAAGAAAAGGGCTTTTAAAATTTTGAAAGCAGAAGGCACAGAACAGGCTTACAGGGACTTCAAAAGTTGTAATAAAGAGTGCAAGAAAGCAATTAAACTAGCTAAAATAGAAAATGAAATACGGATTGCCGAACAAAGCAAGTCCAACCCCAAGATGTTTTTTAAGTATATAAATGGTAAAAAAATGAGGACTGAGAATGTGGGACCATTAAATAATGGAGCTGAGGTGGTTGTAGAGGATGCCGAAAAGGCTAATCTGCTAAACCGTTTTTTTTACATCGGTTTTTACTGTTGAGAATCCTTACAGTAGGGATTGTAACAATGTGCAGGGAGGAAATGAAGAGTTTTCACATTGGATAACAGAGGATATGGTACGGAATCAATTAGACAAAGTTAATATCAATAAAGCGCCAGGACCAGATGGATTGCATCCTAGGATTTTAAAAGAGCTTAGTTCAGTTCTAGCAAGACCACTGTGTCTCATCTTTTCAGATTCGCTTTTGTCTGGGGATGTGCCGCTGGATTGGAAAAAAGCCAATGTAATACCAATATTCAAAAAATAAATATTATTAAAATGATGGTCTTACCACAATTCTTATATATATTTAGAGCAGTGCCAATACCAGTCCCACCAACATATTTCATTCAAGCCCAAAATATAATAACAAAATTTATTTGGAATAATAAGATTCCTAGAATTAACAGAAAAACATTAGCTAAAACAAAAGAAACAGGAGGCTTGACATTACCTATATTGAAAGATTATTATCAAGCTGTGATAATGAACCAATCAAGAATATGGTGGCAGCAAAGGTCCAGTGCTCAGGAGTGGTACAATATAGAACAGGAAGAGGTAAAATCTAACACCTTAAAACAAGTGTTGGGAGCGATCCTGTTAGGATATAAATCTAGAAGGAAAGTTTTATGGTCTCCTACAGTACAAGCTACTATATTAATATGGGAAAACCTCTCCAAAGAAACACAGTTTGAACTGTGCATTCCCAACCTAAAACTCTTATGGGATAAATATAATCTAATCTCATTACATCAATTATTCGAGAATGGCCAATATATACCATTCCCAAAATTAAGAGAAAAATATAATATGCCTACAACAGAATATTACAAACATATACAGATATTATCTTATCTGTCCAGAAATGCATATTTCAATGTAAATTTTGAACCAGAATATATAGAATATCCATTGGAACTACTGTTGAAACCTAAAACAATCAAAATATTTTATATAGCTATAGAAAAGAAAGATGTAATAGAATCTATGAGTTGGTCACAAAAATGGGAATCTGATCTTAACCAATCATTTACAAATGAACAATGGCAAGATGCTCTATCAATACCTTTTGGGGGGACATTGCAGGGCAGCCATTTGGAGCAGGGATGTAAGGTAAGGATTTTATTACACTACAGAGAGTGGCCAGTAGTGGGTTAAATTATAGTTTTGGAGGTGGACATGCCCTTTAATGATTTCATGAACTTGCAAGATGAGCACTTGGAGTACCTATAGCACCCTGGTTGTTTTTTAGGTAGCCATGTAGGATCAGGCATATATAGACATTTTTGGGCCCTAAAAGTGTGGTTATGCTCCCATGTCTTCATTGTACACAGTGTTGTTGGGCTGTAAAATATAATAAATTCCAACACCCAGGTACTTCCCATGTTTTGAAGGGGACACTATACTTGTAATTCCAAATTTGTAGTGTATGTATTGTGGTGCTTGTGCAATTGAGTTTGGGCCTAGGCACACCTGTGGCAATTTGCCAATGAAGATGTAGGTGCAACTTCCAACTGGTCCTCTACCTCAGGACCCCAAGCTATAGCACAAGCAAAGAGGTTTGGAGATGCACACTACTTAAGCGAATTTTCATTTATTATAAATCACAAACAACTTTCAGGGATCACATTTTCCCCTTCATCAAGGGGACAATGATTCACTTAAGTAGTGTGCATCTTTAAACCTCTTTGCTTGTATTATGGTGCCCGTGCAAGTTGTTATATGTGGGAGAGTCAAATCCTGTATTTCACAACATAGATCCAGTATTAGGCTTGAGGACTGAAAATGACCTGTCTTCAAGCATTTTATTGAAGCAGGACATAAGGAAAGTGAGCTTTGGTTTATGGTTCTAGAAATGGATCAGATTTTACAGAGTGGGGTAACAGAGACCTTAAGCTTAAACAAAGGGAGGTGTAGTGGGTCAATAAATTGAATACTTTGGCCTCAACAAGGATTATGATCTTTATCTTTTTTTATAGACATAGCTTGATCTTTTTTTATTCTAAATGTTATGTATATGGGGGCGTGGCCTGGCATGGCGTGAGACAGGTCGCAGGCTAGCAGAGCTCCGCTTGTGGAGCATACCCAAGAGGAGATCCAAAATTTTCTAAATGATATCCCATTCCCAAAACTACCCCCTGAAGCATGCAAAGAACTGGAGGCTCCAATTACTGAGGCAGAAATTCAACAAACTTTAACTGCACTAACTCATAACAAAACCCCAGGCACCGATGGCCTCCCCTCTGAATTTTATTCCACCTATCTCGAAACTCTATCACCAAAGCTGTTAAACCTCTACAACTACATGTTCTCCACAAAGACTATTCCTCCAGCCATGCAAGAAGCCCTAATTATACTTATTCCTAAGACAGGAAGAGACCCCTTACTCCCCGAGTCCTACAGACCCATCTCCCTCCTGCAAACCTATGTTAAAATACTTGCAAAACTCCTGTCACTTAGACTTAATAAATACATTACCACATACTTGCAAAACTCCTGTCACTTAGACTTAATAAATACATTACCACATTCGGATCAAACCGGATTTATACCCCAAAAAAACACCTCATTGAACACTCACAGACTATACATGAATCTGTCCACAATCCATAACAATACTGGGACAAGATGTGTAGTCACGCTTGACACGGCCCATGCCTTTGACTCGGTGGAGTGGCCCTTTCTTTGGCAGGTATTACGAGGGTTTGGACCTAATTTCATAGATTGGCTCCAAATTCTCTACACACACCTCATGGCGAAAATTTCAGCTAACAATGTAACCTCCCCGGCATTCCCACTAACTAGAGGTACCCATCAGGGTTGCCCCCTGTAGCCTCTCCTATAGTGGTGGAGCCGTTAGCCATCCAACTCCGCAATCCCCCCAACATAAAAGGCCTCTCCAAAAACAACCTGGTGGAGAAAGTAAGCCTCTACGCAGACGACATGCTACTCTACCTTGCCGACCAAAATTCCTCCTTGGAAGCTGCACTACTAACAATAACGGACTATACCGCTCTCTCCATCTCCATACAGCACGATCTCTAGCTTCTGTTAAGTAAAACCCCTATGAACCAGATTATTCCAGTATTATAGATGTTGTACCGTTAGTTTGTGCAGTCTCCAATCATTTTCTTATTTGTACAAGATAAGAGACCTTGAGTTTTTTCATGGTTTGTTGACTTAACGAATCCCCCCAAATGATAGGAGACCCCTTGTAGCTCCTAGATCTGAACCCAATCATACATAACATAAAAAATGTTTGCCTGTCAATTTGCTAATGATATCTGGGTGTATGTGCAAATATAGCAGCTACAAGCACAATGAGCATGTGCAGTGTTTCAGGGGTTTCATGATATGGCTCAGTGTTTAATACAACTGTGGAGCCATGCATTTGGCTGAATTCCAGGTATTTTAAATTGAACTCTGTATACAATTGTAGCTTAATAAATTGTAGCTTAATAATCATTATATTTGCTTTTAGTTACCCTTTAACCTGCAAGACATGTTTTTTCCCAATGAGCAATAGACACATAGTACTGAGCGTAGGAATATGGCTATGTAATATATTTCTGTAGCAAACAATGCCAGGCAGCAACGGCTAGAGCTAGCAAGATATTGTCTTGTATATAGAGGGGAATAGATTAAAGAGAAAAAAACATTGTTCTCCCTCTTTACAAGGCACTGGTAAGGCCTCATTAGGAATATGCGGTGCAGTTTTGGAATCCCATATACAAAAGGGACATCTTGGAAATGGAAGCACATCAGAGAAGGGCAACTAAATTAATAAGGGGAATGGAGAGGCTTGACTATGCAGGCAGATTAGACAAGTTAGGGCTGTTTACATTGGAGAAGCAACGTTTGCGTGGGGATATGATCACTTTATACAAATATATTAATGGGCCATACAATGAACTCTCTGGTGCATTGTTCACGAATAGGTCATATCAGAGGACACGTGGACTTCCTTTAAGATTGGAAGAAAAGAAGTTTCATCTTCAGGTTAGGAAAGGTTTCTTTACAGTGAGAACGGTGAAACTGTGGAACTGTCTTCCAGCAGATCTGGTAATGGCAAGTTCATTGAATAGCTTTAAAAGTGGGCTAGATAAGTTTCTAAAACTAAAAAATATTGAGAATTACTGGTATTAATACATATACTGTAGTTCTGGTTGATCCAGGGATACTAAATAATATTGAGACTTACTGGTATTAATACAGTACATATACTGTAGTTCTGGTTAGTACGGGGATACTATATAATATTGAGAATTACTGGTATTAATACATATACTGCAGTTCTGGTTGATCCAGGAATACTATATAATATTGAGAATTACTGGTATTAATACAGTACATATACTGTAGTTCTGGTTAGTACAAGGATACTATATAATATTGAGAATTACTGGTATTAATACATATAATGTAGTTCTGGTTGATCCAGGGATACTATATAATATTGAGAATTACTGGTATTAATACAGTACATATACTGTAGTTCTGGTTAGTACAGGGATACTATATAATATTGAGAATTACTGGTATTAATACAGTACATATACTGTAGTTCTGGTTGGTACAGGGATACTATATAATATTGAGAATTACTGGTATTAATACATATACTGCAGTTCTGGTTGGTACAGGGATACTATATAATATTGAGAATAACTGGTATGAATACATATACTGTAGTTCTGGTTGATCCAGGGATACTTTCCGATTGCCATTTTGTAGTCAGGAAGAAATTCTTCCCTCTTTTTTAGCTGTTTTTTTTTTTTTTTTATGCCTTCCTCTAGATCAATTGTTAGATAGGGTTAAAAAGGAGGGTATAAAGGTTGAACTTGATGGACGCATGTCTTTATTTAACCTCAGTTACTATGTTACTATGTTACAAACATGGGAGTCAGACATTGGCCCAATGACGGGAGAGGAGTGGGAAGAAGCTTTAAACACCCACACTCTGGTCTCTCCCAGAGTGTGGGTGTTTATATACTCTATATACTCCATAGAGCCTATTTGACCCCATTACAACTCTCACGATACAGAGCTGGGAACAGCCCAGATTGCCCAAAATATTTGCTTGCCCATGGTAACTTTTTCCATATGATCTGGGCCTGTCCAAAGATTCAGGGTTTCTGGTACCAAATAACGAGGTTTTTGCATGATCATATGGGCTCTCCTGTCGGACTTGACCCAAAGGTGTGTCTCCTTGGGATCTCGGAAGAGTTAATCCCTGATAAATATATGCGAACATTCCTTACCGAGACCCTGTACTACGCTAAAAAATTGATAGCTCAAACTTGGATTCAGGCTATCTCACGCTCCCTAGCGGCATGGAAGGCGGTAATCAATGCAACGCTCCCATATAAGAAACTAACATATACTCATTGTGGCTGTCCCATGAAATACACCAAAATCTGGGCCAGATGGGAAACATCCCCCGACACCTGCAATGACTAAAATTGCAATGAAAATGGGATTGTCTAGGCGGCAGGGAGTAATTTCAATTTCAGTTTTATATAATAAATTTTTCAGAGACAGACAGATTTAAGAGATGTTTTATTTTGAATCTATTGTTGTAAGGAAATGTTGGATAACACGCACTGTACAGAAAAGTCATAATGTATCAAACTGTATAACACGCAAAATATCTATCAATCTCCTACTGACTGAATGTCTAAGTTGGTAACAACGGTTAAATAATGTCCATCCAGCATTTATTTAATTCAATGACTGTTTAAAAACTGTTTAACTTTTTTTATCTTTGATCTTCAATAAAATTCCTCCTAACGGAGGGGATTAAAAAAAAAAATGTTAATTGTATATACTTTGTCTCTGTTGCAATACACCAGTGTATTATATTGTATTATAATGTATACATAGTTTGAGGTACAGGAAGTTTGTGTTTATATACACAGGGGTAATAATTAATTATGTCATTTCCTGTTCACATATTTAAAAAAGTGGAAGCCATTGATGGTCATATATCTTTTTGCCTTATCTGATAAAGGGAGCAGAGGCTCTCGAAACATCATATTTTGATGTATGTTGGATGAAGATATTCCAATAAAAAGTTATTGAAGTTGAAGGATTTTTTATATACATATACCTACATATACAACTTAAAACACTCCTCCTCTGCTAGTCTCCTTTGGTGTGATACCCTAGTGGTATTCCTCATATAAAACCATTCGAAGAGGGCAGCACCAAAGGATACAGATCTGTATGTACAGATACAGTACTGTACATATTTAGGACCATCAGACATACACCATACAAAACACACATGCAAATATGACCACAGACAGTGATGCATATACACAATGAACCTGGTTTCTTAACCTGGTTTGCTTTGAATGTATGTTTTAGGTCATTGTCTTTTTTTGCAGAGAATTTCTGTATTTGCTTTAATAAAGTCTTCTCTTTATGGTAGAATTTATGAAAGCAAATATAAAATATCTATATGCCTACCTCCTGGAAAGTGTTGTTCCCATTGCTGGATTGTGTAAAGGATTTTTTTTACCATGGAAATGATCACTGCTATTATCCACTATTCTTGTCTTCCACGGACATACTAAGGGGGAGATTTAATATGGCCCAAATCTGTCTAAAACCCACGTTAACCCGAATTAATTTTGGGTTAACGTGGGTTTTAGATGGATTTTAGAGCACAGCGCCATTTCCAATTGTTTTTGAAAATAGCACTGTGCTATCGATCCAAAACCCATTTTGTTAAGTTTTGCGCTACATCGTAGTGCAAAACTTAACGGGACTGAGCGTGTGGCTTTAAAGTCACGTTAATTACCTTAGCCCGATCCCGCGATGCAATACCAGATGTAATCTTGTTTATGTCAGGTATTGTATCGCGCGATTCTCAATATTGAATCTCCCTGCAAGTTCACTATTCTATTCTTTTTTTCTCAGAATGAACCAAACTGTAGATTTTGCCACCCCTAATAGTCTTGCAAATTCTCTAATGATTCCAATGAATCCAAAATATTGTTCCAAGTAACAGGTGCACTCAGGGTTCCTTTTAAATAAAAGTTAATAATAAAAATAAGTGCAACACAGTCAGGGAGATTCAATAAAAGTTCTTATTTTGCCCCAGATGTTAGCTTTCAAATGTTAAATAGGATCTGATTGGTTGGGGCAAAATTAGCACCATTTTAAACGAGAAGAACTTTTATGATATCACCCTGATTGAGTCTTAAAAAAAGGTACGGATTAAGCCCCACCCACATAATTAACAACATATAATAATTAATGTCCTAGCCAGGAATTAGCTTCAACAATATAGTGCCAATTAAAGTGCATTTGTGATTACACACACACATAAGGTTAAAGTACATAAAAAATCATATTAGCAACACACTGCCCATTTATGAGATAAATATATCAATTATTGACTATAAAGTACCATCACTGTGTCATATAAAAAAAAAAACTAAACAATTTAATCTTACTGAACCACTCATATTAGACTGAAAACGTAGAGCTGTGCTTAACATATTCAATAATTATAGATGGTAAATCAACATATAGTCTTAAAACATGTAAACACATGCATAAAACATATTCAAACATATTATTAGACTGAAACACAGATATTATATAACATGATTAAAATTCTATAAATAATCCCTCATTTAATAAGCACAAAAAGGAACATAATTTTTTCAGTTTGTTAGGGCTAACAGTATCCAAATATCAGATCCAAACTACTCATGCTGCAATAACAATTTAAATGTTTCGCCTTCCTTCTTAGGAGATTGTAGATGGTCTATGGCCATGAATTGGAAGGATATCTATGTACATATTATTATTCTTGTGGATTTATATAGCGCCATCATCTTCCACAGCGCTTTGTCCTGCCACGTAGAGCTTACAATCTAAGCACATTTATTTGACACATGCAACCTATCAGAATGTCTATGATTGTGGGAGGAAACCAGAGTGAACGGGAGCAAACCCATGCAAACACAGGGAGAACATGCAAACTCCATGCCGATGTGTCCAAGAGTGGATTTGAACTCAGGAATTCAGCACCGCAGTGCTAGCCACTGAGCCACCATGCTGATATATATTTTGCTAAACCTTTTGTTACCCAGTGCCCCATGGAAAGACAGACCCCCATGGTGATAAGTAAGAAAAAAAAAACTGGTTTATATACATTTCCCATAAGGTATAGCAGCTGCACAATATTTCAGTACTGATTGAATTTGATGAGCAACTGAATGCTCATGGAAAATTCATATCTACCTTGTGTATGTTAGCTTAAAGCAGATCCCTTGAGCTCAAAGACTAAAGCAATAAGTCAGTCTAGAAAATTGGCATGAGTGTTTACAAGGACACAGAGTTTTTGAACACTAAGGGCTTGTCTAGTTTTATGCATTCCTGCATGTTTCCTTGTATTTTTTCCAAACGCATGGATTAAAAAAAAAATTAGCTACTTTTATTTGGCATGCCAATTCATATAACTATTCTCATTAATGCATTCCATTTCAACACTGTTAGTTGTTTCTGTTCAGAAATGCAGTGAATACAAAAAAATCCCTGCAAACCTGCATTAGCATCTGTATGTGTTCATTTCCTTACTGTACCCATTTAAATGTAATAAATGCATTAAAGTTCAGTATAGGGAAACAACCTAAATAAACAAATGTGTGGACATTTTAGGGTTTTTAGTGTGAAAATAACCTTAATCATTTAAAAAACGTTAAAAAGATTTCTGTAAAAAAAAAAAGATGAAATCTTCTTCCTGCACCATATGCACACACTAATACAAAATGTATTGAGCAACTTAAATTAAAGGGACAGCTAATAGAAAAAAAGCTTGCCTTTATCCTTTCCTGCATTTTAGCTGACAGGAACTTGATCTGTTTTTCCCCAAAGTGCTCCCTTTTATCATAATCCAAAAATATACATTACCACTGCACTCCAGTCTTTGAAATTTTTGTTCAACATTTCGGTGTGTGTGACACCCTTATCATATCTCCTCATGTGCTGTTCAGTCCACTACTATGTAGTATGCATTTTCCCTCTCTCTGTGCTTAGCCACTCCCAGAATCTAAGAGACAGCTAGAATTGTGGGCTACAGCCAAAATAGTAAAGGTGGCCATACACATGTGTGCCGACAGATCACATTGGTATCTGTCGGCACACATGTTGTGGGAACAGCACACACAGACCCGACTGATCCCCATACGCGGTATGGGGATCGGTCGACCATGCGGCCATACACATTACGATTGGTGCGGCTCCCTCTACTTAAAGTAAAGGGGATGGGATATGCAAAGAGGGTGGGTGATTGAAAGTTCCTTTCTGCCTGGCTGTGGTCTGCTCCCATGCATAGTAAAAAATTCAAGAGCTGAAAAGAAGGGAAAAAAGGTCAGGAAAAGGAAACAAAAGAAGAGTTAAGGTTGGTGGCAATTAATCCTTATTGCTGTGTTGTCAGTTGGAAAATGATTTGGCACAGTTTACATGCCCTTTATGACAATGGTATGCTAAACTAATCTGAAAAAAAAAGAGAATGTGGTATAAAATCATATATTGCTTTTCTTTACTTACATAATAAGGTTTACTCTTGTTTTATTATATCGCAAAGTGATGGTTGCTTATCGTTTACCAATCTCTACAATGAAGCAATTTTTATATTCTTGACCTGTTATATTATTTGTTTGGTGAAAAAAAGAAAAAACTTCATATTTAGCCAAGCCTGGATCTAAATGCAGGGGAACTGGCATCACTCTGCACATCACTACACAATTATATGGCTATTGAGTGTACATTGGTGTAGGCAATGTATAAATGATGGTCTCTGTTCACGGCCAGTGATTCTGTGTCTGTGAACTATTTCTGTAGTTCTTGAGTAGAGATGACCGAAACTGCTAAAATCCGTTCCGCCTGTGGATTCGCGGATTTTTGAAAAAATTCGAAAATTCTATTTTCGAGCTGCGTTCGATATTTTTCGAAAATTCGAGAATTTTCTAATTTTCTTGGAATTTTCGAGTTTCCAAGGAATTTTCGAAAATTTTGCAAAAAATTATACAGTAACTTACTGTAAATGGCTCTGGGACCTCAGAAATGGTCTGGGGAACAGACCAATCTGATTGTAACAAATTCTGATTGAAAAATAATCCTATTGGTTAATATACCAATCAGATTCTTTCTAAAATAATTTTAATGTATCCAATCAGAATTGCTTACAAATAAAGGTGAAGTTTTAAAACCCTAAAGCTTGAAGCCTGTTATTTGCAGTGTATATGTTTTCAAGGACATGCTGAAAGGCCGCTGACGTGGAGCTCCGCTAACGGAGCGGGTAGGTGACTGCTCCTCTATTTTCTGTATAGGAGCGCTAAAGTCTGGGAACATGAATTTGAACATTCGATAATTATCGAAAGTTCAAATTTGTGTGTTCAAGTTTGGGTCTAGTCCATCTCTAGTCATGAACTTCCTATTGTGCTTCTTCAGAAACCCCCCCCCCTTAACAATCCTGTGCTTGCCCCTGGATTTAGAGCATTCCAGTGGGCAAAAGGCACGTACAGCGCTAGAAGTGCACTATAATGGAGGGGCTACATAGCACTGGCTGGTGCGTCATTTGGACATCCATACCACTGTCTTGGTCCTCCAGAATTCATTTGTTAATTAACGAACGTTCAGCGTTAATTTACTGCCGAGGTTGTACATTATCGATAATGCACTGTATCACTAAACTGCAATACTGTGTGTTTTTAAATAGGGCCAGTAGACCTTTTAAAAGGCCTAACACTAAATTTGTCCAAAAAACTTATGGGGGGGGGGTGTTAATCCTCAAAAGGACTTTTGGGTCCCAAATTGTGTGAATACAGGAGTGGTTAACAACAAGTGCTAATCCACCACACTAAAATTCACACACAGTAAGCTTTAAAAGCATGGAAAAAACTCTATAACGCCTACACTGTCAGGTCTCCACTAAACCTACTTTAACACACTGACAAAGTGGCACCTGTCTAGCTGCCTTTTATACCCAGGGGGCTGGCACGGGTAAAAATAGCTGCCATTGGTGAATTTGATACATGAAAATCTTCGAAAATGTTCAAAGGTGGGTTCAGAAAATCCGCGGATTGGCAGATCTCGGAGATCTGCCATGGAACCAGGTTTGGTTCCATGATCCGGTCCATCTCTAGTTAGTATGCCAATCAGAATTGGTTACAATAAGATTAGAATCTAATTGTAACCAATTCTGACGGGAAAAGAATGTGATTGGTTGGTATACCAATCAGATTCTTTCTGAAAATTCTGATTGTAACTAATCAGAATAGGATTCTTTTAGAAAGTTCCCCAGACCATTTCCCAGGGCCCTTTACAGCAAGCTACTTTATAATTTTTGCCAACTTTTAAAAAATTCTTTAAAAATTAGAATTTTCTAGAATATTCGAAATTTCTGGAATTTTCGAAATTTCACGATTTTATCGAAAATGTTCGAACGCAGTTCGAAAAAAATTTGGAAAGCGGAGTTCCGAAAAAATCCTCAATTTGCAGATCTGGTTTCGGATCTGCAAACTGGCCATCTCTATTCTTGAGGGCTTTATTCTTTAGGGCCAAAACTGGTGACATATGTCTAGTCAGTCTGTTAGAAGATTTTCAGAGAGATTCAATAAAAGTTCTTATGGTTAAAAATGACCCAACCAATGTGACCTTATTTAACATTTGAAAGCTAAAATCTGATTGTTTGGAGCAAAATTAGCACCATTTTTAACAATAAGAACTTTTATTGAATCTCTTTATTGATCTTCTCTGAGTTGTTTTAACCTAAAATATTTTATGTTCCCAATATATGGATATATAAGATTTCCAAAAGTATCTCATTCAAATTTGTGTAACAATTATACAGCTCTTGGTAAAAGCTGACATAGTTTATCATTATATTATGATGGCATTGTTTATCAAGTTATATTAAATTAAATATGTAATGTAAACATATGGTAAAATTCTGTATGATTTAACAATAAGCTTCCAAATACTGCTATAAAAAATCAAATTCTCATAACAAATTCTTTAGCTAGCCATACATGGATCAATATTTTTGATGAATTTGATTAAACTGGTTAAAAATCAATGCAAGTATAGAATTGTCAATCATATCTGCGGCCACAGCAATTTGAGCAGATTTCATGCTAAAGTGATAAATAGGTAGGTTTTTATAGTTAAATATACATCCAAAATCTTGTATGTCCAATTTATAACAACACTACTAGTCTGTAATATAGCCTGTGGATAATGTACCTCTTACTGTAAATTATAAAATAATTATAACTACTTTAGAAGTCATTTTATAAGAGGAGCAAAAATGTACCCTTACTGTTAATTGTGTATCAACCAGATCAGATGACACCTTTTTTACTGGTCTACTACAGTTAGAAAACATTTACTAACATCTGATTGGTTGCTGTTGATCAAAGGCATTTGCAAAATGTCACGCATCTTATTAAAAATAAAAAGTGCAAGGCCACAGGCCAACTGCTTTTATAAAGGTTACAGAACTCTGAGGTTCCTTCAAGTAATCTGCAAGTGGCAGAACCAGGAATAACTTTTTTTTGCATGTATTTGTGGTATTCAGTTAGTTCAACTGGACTCATCCGACTGGCTTTCTTAATTTTAAAACTAAATTCATGTCCAGTTGATCTAACAGAATAACACAGATATACCATGGCCTGGATGAATGAGAACCTTCACAAATCTCTGCATTCTATGATCCCCCTCTAGTCTGATCACAAATTAAAAGCAGATTCATATGTGCTGTATTTACTCGAATATAAGCCAAGCAGGGAGATTCAATAAAAGTTCTAATCGTTAAAAAGTGTGCTAATTTTTCCCCAACCAATCAGATATTGTTTAACATTTGAAAGCTAACATCTGATTGGTTAGCACCATTTTTAACAATAAGAACTTTTATTGAATAACCCTGACAGTTTTTAGGTTTTAAAATTAGTCTAAAAAGCTAACCTCGGCTTATACTCGGGTCAGTTATTACTTACCTTCCATGCGGCCACAAACTGGAGCAGTTAGTAAATACGTTGCGAATGTGTACGTACACGCAAGCGTGCACAGAAGCTCTGGCACGTAAGTTACGGGCTTCTTTTCAGCCCTCACCTGTCATACAGTGGAGCAGATAAGACCAAGTGCTTCTATGAGGGGTTTAGTCAGTCAGAACCAAAAAGGGAAATCCTCTTTAGCCCTCTTGGTTCTCCTGCATTTAATCTATTCTTTTTCCAAGACCACCAACTATTGTATGCACTGTTTTGGTGCACTAGATGTAATGATTTAGTATTACTGTGTTTTGCCATGTACTTGTATTAAGCATGGTACACACCATGAGATTCTTCCTCCTGACCAACATTTCTGCACTTCCGTCAGCCAGGAGGAAGGAGTCGGTCATATAAATAGTGGCTGTGGCAGACAGTTCCCCACAACTGATCGTGTGGTCCATAAAGGACTTCATGATTGGCCATGTTTTTCATATATGTCCGATTGTCCATTTGTCCGAACGAATAGTCAGTCAGTTTTAGAAATACGCCACTAATAGTGTGGTTTAAAGTAGGCAGAATATTTTTTATTAGGTTTATGATTTGGATTTATTATGTGAAATACTTTAACCAAGACAATGCAGAGATCTAGAGACAAAATCTAATTAATATGGCATCATCATTTGTGAAATAACATTTTCTTTATTGAAAGCTGACAGCAGTTTAGAATACTTTTTGGTTACATTTCATGAGGTAAAACCTAGCTATAACTGAATTTGAGCTAATTCTAAAATGATAGTGTGCACATTGCAGACCTTATAATATATAAGTAAAAATCAAACTTTGTAATAACCATTTATAATTTAATGATATTTGTTAACCCAAAAATAACTTTCTCCTAGGGGCTGTTGACACCAAATGTACAATGCTGTTTTGATGCCTTATCCTGGGCAGTTTTGATACCCTCTCTAAACAACAATGCAACCACACCTTGCATTCAGAGGTCCCAGACTCCTTGCTATTTAATGCTGATTTATCTATTAATTGCAAAAAGATTATTGTACAATAGTTTTGAACTGAGAACTTGGATGACTAGCAAAACGTCTATAGTTGATCTAACTCAATACAGATATAATATGACCTGGATAAATGAGAACCTATACAAGTAATTTTCCATATACTACTAGTATATTCTTCTACCATTCTATTCAACTTCTTAATATCCTGAAAAGAACTGATGGGCTTAAACTGAAAATGCATTTATGACAAGATTGTTGGAAATGGCACGTTCCCCCCAGGATGTACCTATTATAAATGGTTGTGTGCAAGCAGTTTTTCTTTAAATGTAACATTTCCTTAAGGATGATGGGGTGACCTCACTATCTTATATTTGAAAACACATTTACACTCATTTGCACTTCTGCATTTGCACCTCTGGACATTTCCACTAAGTTCAGACAACCAACATGCCGGATCAATTTGCAGTTGGCATTAGATTGCATGTTAGGAAACATTGCAGGAACATCAGGACATAAAATCACTGGTTTGGACATTAGATTTAACATTTAAATTCAAGTCTACATGAATAACAATTCAAAGTCAAGTCTATCAAATGTCAAACACTCCTAAAAGTGTTGTAATATCTTATTGAGTACCTGAAGCATTTTATTTCCAGTTGTGTCATCACTGCTTCCTTTTTCATGCATATACATTTATTTTATCTGCGGTTTTGGTTTCCCGGGTAACACCCTGACGTTTTTAGGGAAAGGCATAGAGGAGCTAGCTAATATAGTCAATAGATGATTCAATAAATTATGGTGGTTGTGAAAATTAATCTAGGGGCACAACAGAGCACAGGAAATTTATAATTGACAATAGCAAAATTAAGAATTTATGATATAATGATCAAAGAAATCATTTTTCTTTGGGATATGCTTGTAAAGGTTCTCATTCATCCAGGTCATGGTATATCTGTTGTATTCAATTACATCAACTGGACTTGAAGTTTAGTTCTTGAAGACGTTTCGCTAGTCATCCAACTTGCTTTCTCAATTCAGAATGATTTGTACAAGAATCTTTGGCAATTATGTACCCTGGAAAATCCCAATTAGCATATCACAGCCAAGTGTTAAGGGCATGATTGGATAGTGGCTAAGAGATGTTATAGGAACGCCCAGAGTAAGGTGTCAAAACAGCATTGTACATGGCAGACAGTTGGTGTCGAACCCCCCCACCTCTATTTAGGCTTGGTTGCTTTATTTTCACATAAATGGCCTCCTTAACACCTCTCTTGAACCAGTCACATTCCTTTGCCAATCTGTTAACATGACAATCTTCAAAGGTATGTCCTTTATCCTTAAGATGCAGGTACACGGCTGAGTCCTGACTCGAGGAATTGGCTCTTCTGTGCTGGGCCATACATTGATGCAGTTGCTGTTTGGTCACCCCACATACAAATCAGAGCATTCTTCACTGCACTGCACTGAGTATATGATGTCGCTTTTCTTGTGTTTCGGTATTGGGTCTTTTGGATGTACCAATTGCTGCCTCAGTGTGTTGTTCGGTTTAAAGCAGACAGGGATACGGTGTTTTTTGAAAATTCTTCTTAATTTCTCGGAGACCCCTGCTACATATGGGATGACCATGTTCTTTCTCCTGTCTTGCTTTTCTCCTTCACTGTTGGTATTCGTGTTCTTTTCTTTCCTTCTACTTCTTTTAACAAAGGCCCAGTCTGAATATCCACAAGTTTTAAGGGCTCCTCTGAGATGTTTCATTTCTTTAGCCTTCGCCTCTGTGCTAGTTGGAATGTTCTCAGCTCTGTGTTGCAGGCTTCTGATGACACCCAGCTTGTGATCTAAAGGGTGGTGGGAGTCAAACATCAAATACTGATCTGTGTGTGTTGGTTTTCTGTAAACATCTACTTCCAGTTTACCATTTTCCTTAACTTCTACCAAGCAATCCAAGAAAGCCAGTTTGTTGTTTTGTACCTCTTCCCTTGTAAATTTGATGTTTTGGTCTACTGCATTGATGTGTTCTGTGAAAGCTTGTACTTCCTTCTGGTGGATTTTAACCCAGGTGTCATCCACATATCTGAACCAGTGGCTGGGTGCTATGCCCTTAAAGGTATTAAGTGCCTGTTTTTTCTACCTCCTCCATGTAAAGGTTGGCCACAATAGGTGAAACTGGAGATCCCATAGCACATCCGTGTTTTTGCTTACAGAACTTATCCCTGTATTTGAAATAGGTGGTATTCAGGCACAAGTCCAGTAAGGAACACACCTGTTCTGGGTTGAGATCAGTTCTGCTGTTAAGAGTGCAGTCTTGGCCTAGCCGTTTTCTCACCATGTCAACAGCCTCCTTGGTGGGAATACAGGTGAAGAGAGATGTCACATCATAGGACATTTCTTCTGCACCAAGTACTATATCTTCAATCTTGTTGGAGAAATCCTGAGAGTTCTGGATATGATGCTTAGAACTTCCCACCGTATCCCTGTCTGCTTTAAACCGAACAACACACTGAGGCAGCAATTGGTACATCCAAAAGACCCAATACCGAAACACAAGAAAAGCAACATCATATATGCAGTGCAGTGCAGTGAAGAATGCTCTGATTTGTATGTGGGGTGACCAAACAGCAACTGCATCAACGTATGGCCCAGCACAGAAGAGCCAATTCCTTGGGTCAGGACTCAGCCGTGTACCTGCATCTTAAGGATAAAGGACATACCTTTGAAGATTGTAATGTTAACATATTGGCAAAGGAACGTGACTGGTTCAAGAGAGGTGTTAAGGAGGCCATTTACGTGAAAATAAAGAAACCAAGCCTAAATAGAGGTGGAAGGGTTCGACACCAACTGTCTGCCATGTACAATGCTGTTTTGACACCTTATTCTGGGCGTTCCTATAACACCTCTTAGCCACTATCCAATCACGCCCTTAACACTTGGCTGTGATATGCTAATTGGGATTTTCCAGGGTACATAATTGCCAAAGATTCTTGTACAAATCATTCTGAATTGAGAAAGCCAGTCGGATGACTAGAGAAACGTCTTCAAGAACTAAACTTTAAGTCCAGTTGATCTAATTGAATACAACAGATATATTTTGCTTTGGGGCATTGTTATAAATGATCTCTAACATTGCTGTTTTCATATTGCCACAAAATGATCGTTATTTTTGACATTGTTAAGGCATTGTGAAGCAATAGTGTTTTATCTTTTGGCCACGCTAATGTGCTTAACACGGCATTGCAGTGATAAGAAAAAATGGCGAGGGGCTGATGGAAAGGGGGAGTGTCCCACTAGAGGTACCTCGCACCCCACCAGGGGCCATTAAAAGAGCCTTTTGGGGTTTAAGGGGGTCCCAAAAAGGCTCAAAACAGGGCCCTCTCTGGCACTTAGAAGTGCCCTTGTGGCACTGACAAGTGCTTTTTGGGGCTTAAGGGGTCCCACAGCTCAAACCCCCCCTCCTCTTCACTTACAAGTGCCTTTGTTGGGGTCCTGCAGCTCAAAAAAAGGACCCCCACTGGCTCTTAAAAAAAAGCCCTTGTGGCTCTAATAAGAACCTTTCTGATAAGGGGGTTCAGCAGCTCAAAACCGGGACCACCCCTGGTTCTAAAAAGGACCTTTAGGTTTCCAATGTCTTCTCTACCAATATGCTTTATTTACATGGATGTATAGAATTGATTTGCAAGTTCTAGTTCTTTCAGGTTGTTTTTTTTTATTAAAATTGTATTCATAAGTTGTTTGACCTATTCCAGCTATTCTCCTTTTCATACTGTTTTGCTCTTGCCGGGTGTCCCTTTAAGGTATTTTGTGGTTTACTGTAAAATTAAGATATTCTCAGTAAAACGTATTGTACACCTTGTCAGGTGGCTAGTATGAATATAGATTTAAAACTGTATATTTCTGCTTCCAAGATGTGGAGCAAGACAATATTAAATTTATTTTCAGTTTAGAGACGTCTGATTTTTGCTTTCCACCTTAAATTCTGCTGTGTTTTACATTTAGAAAGAATTATGTTTTCTTATATCCTCAATATAATAATAGAAAACAGTTTTACAGAGAATGTTTCCATAATGTGTTTTTATAAGCATCAAACATACAATTTGGCGAAATAAATTGATAGTGGTTCTTTCATCTCAGCTGCATTCCTATAAGCAAAAGGCTTGATAAATTGTATGTGTAATTCACTGGATGGCAATTTAGTAGAAAAAAAATATAATACACCTCCAAACATTAAATGTTCACTTTCCTAAAAAATATTTAATGTTTATTTTTACAAACTTTTTGACTAGTTATTAGAATAAGCAAACAATGTTAACAGTCACTTTCTAAATGTGCATGAGTATGACAACAAAAGGAGATACAGTACAGCTAAAACAGAGGGCTGGCACAAGATGTCTTAATTACTATGTAGTTGATTAACATTACAAGAAATTCCAAAATGTCACCAAAATGTCAGTATTAACATAATAATGTATGTCTGTCTTTGATACTGTATACATGTCTGTCATGTGCATTTGGCATTTAAAACATTCACTCAACTGAGTTACGGTATATATCTCTAATCACCACTTGGCATTTTCCCTTGAATTTGTAACGTATAACCAAGCTGTATATCAGAACTAAAGCTCGATACATTTTAGTGTCACATTATAGTCATAGGGAAAATGTTTGTATATATTACATGGTTTACTGAGAATAATAAAACACATGTATAATATATTAATCAATATTGATAATACTTAAAAAACTATATGAAAAGAAATACAGCTACAGTATACATTAGTAGGGCTTGCACCCCCTTTGTTTTGTTTATATTTAGTTTATTTTATATTTAGACCAAAGTATCATTTATTTTGTAAAGTAAGGATTCTCTTTGTTAGTCTAGTGATGTACAGGAGAAATATTACCATTTTCTAATAGTTACTGCATAGCTCATAATAAAGTTTTTATTTAAAAACTGGCAAGAAAAATCTTTCTATTATGTATTGTGTACTGTACCTGCTACATCATCTCTCCCACTGAGAACAAGCCAATCAAGTTATTCAGTTGCATAATGGCAGTTGGAAACAATCCTGAGAATATCTACTGGGAAGTGGGGGTGGCACTTCAGGGCCCTACAGCTCGAAACGGGGACCCCTCTTCCCCAACCCTAACAAGAGCTAGTTCGCCCCTCATAGGGCCTTTGTTGGGAGTCCCACAGCTGTAAACCAGGACCTATATTGGCTCTTATAAGAGCCCTTGTGGCCCTCAGAAGGACCATTGCTGGAGTTCTGGTTTTGAGCTGCAGGGCCCCGCAATAGTCCTTTTGAGGGCAAGATTTTTATGCTAAACTAATTTTAAAAAGAAGCCCCAAGTACATATTAATAATGCTCTATTGACAACTACTTTCTATACACATATTTGGCCTATTCTCTCTCCAGGCAGAAAATTGTTTTCTGTACTGTGTGTAAAATGCATATGTGGTAAATAAAATGGGTACAGGAATAGGAAACAAAGCTTAAAGCCCTCTCTTTTTAGAAATGGATGGGGGAATGCAGCAAGAAGGAGAATCACTGTGTTGGTGGTGTTATGATCGTATGGTCAGCCCTTGGAAACTCAGGGTACAGCCCACCTTTTTTGCAGCATGCAATATGGAAGTGAAAGCCTGGGGACTGATACTGTATCAGACTGAGACACATTGCCCTTTTAGAGAGGGGACTTTTTTCTTTGGAAATGTTAAAAATAAATGTAGGGTCCACCAGAACACTTTGGCCATAAAGAGCATGTCTGTGTTTATTTTCCAAGAAAATAAAGGTCAATGGTAAAAGGACACATGAGAATTGTGTAAATAAATGTTATGTTGAAAACTGAAAGGACATTTAGGGCAAAAAAGGAAGCCAAAATTCTTAAAATGTAGGAGCTCATCCTTCCCCTTTCCTGTAACCCAGGGCAACAACAGGAAAAAAAGACGCACAGCAAAAAGAACAAAGGATATGTTTGTCCTATCCTCTTATACCCCTGTTGTTGTCTCTACATCTTGCTCCCTTAAAGGTCACATGCATGGATGGATTACAGAAAGGAAGTAAGGCCAGTGGGGGGGAATTGTGACAAGAAGGAGCATCATGGTGTTGGGGTATAATGTTCTTTTACTTGTAGTGCTAACTTATAAAGGGTTTATTAAACTGAGCCTACGTCTTCAGTCTTGGATCAACATAGTAACATTTGTGCACTGCCTGACCATCACAATTTTTCAATGAATGTGAACTGCTTTATGATCTAATTATTAGGATTAATATTTGCTGAAGCTTTCTTCTAGTTTCGCCCCCATTTTATAACAAATTACTAATTTGCATTCAACCACAAATGCATTCAACCCCACCTGGTATCTCAAAGCCATAAATAGTCATTGTGCACCAAAGAAAATGATGGTCATTAAGGACAAATTTTATTGCTTGTATATCGGTCTGTCTAGTCTTTGGACCACAGCATTGTCAAGTATCTTTGTTCTAGTAGAGGCAAAGCAAACACAGTTAGGTCAAGTAGCAAATTTGCCCAGAAAACACAATCTAACTGGGATTAATGTGACTTTCAGCATCCATACAGATAATGTATGTGAAGAATTTAAGTATTGTGGAAGACATATTCAATTGTTTGTATGCCTTGAGAATTTCTTTTGATACCCATTTATTTTATGGCTTGTGGATCTGCTAGGTGTCTATAATAATAAAAAGGAGATTGTAGAACAAACTTAAACTATAATTCGGCTTTAATTATTTGAGTTGTCTGATAAAAAGCACATAAGAGCAACAAAAGTTATTGGCAGTGCTAGCCATTTAAGTGTGAAAACATTTCTGACATATGTTAAAAGACTACATGGAATCTCATGGGATAAACAGATTTCTCAGCAATTTATAATAAACACCAGCAAACATTGTAATCTTCCCTATTTTTTTAGCATGTTTAAAGAGTTCTGTATGACAAAAATTCAAAATATTCAAAACAGTCATCGGAGTAGTTTCCACACCACGTAAGGATAGTTTTAATTGTAATGGCATAAAGTTAACTTTTCTTTTGATAGGTATGTATCACAATTCTAGTAATTATTATGTCACAGGTTAAATTTAAATACAGGATGTAGATGATGTTTTTAGATTTATAAGTGGTAAGACTACGGCTAAAAAGATCCTGTTTTATTTTTGGTTGTGGCATTCATTTTCTTTATTGATTATCATTTATATGAGTTTGTCTTTTTACACTTACAGTATAAGCAACATCTGATTTATAGTTTTAAGCAGCAAACATATTTACACTTCTCTTTCTTAAAGGGTATCTCCACCTTCCAGACAAACGTTTTCTGTAGTGTAGGGGACCCTATCCCACCCTCAACCACCTTGCTTGTTTGCAAAAAAAATAATCAGAAAGGTACTTACAGAGCTTCAATCCCCCTGGCGTTCTGATCCTTGCAGGAAATTGCAATCAGGGGGCCAGACCGGCAGCCGCGTCCGTGATTGGCTGAGAGGCAGCCAATCACAGACGCGGCTGCTGGCAGTGCAGCCATGGGAACAAAGCTCTGTAAGTACATTACAGATTATTTATTTTGCAAACAAATATGGCAGTTGGGGGTGGGATAATGTCCCCTACACTACAGAAATTTTTTTATAGGTAGGGCACCAGGCAGCAAAGACAAATCTAGAGGGAGGGAGAGAGCTTCACTGTACATGCCAGAAACCTTTCAGAGGAAAGGTAAAAGGCAGAAACCTTTTCACTTACAGACAGGTTCCTGCTCTTCCCTTTCCTGGACTTTGGACAAACATTGCAGGAGAACAATTTGGAGCAGAGAGGTAAGGTAAGGTTTTTTAACCACTGCACAGGTGGGTCAGTAGTGGGGAAAATTAAGTTTGGGGCTGGACATGCCCTTTAATGGGCATGTACATTTTTTATAATTAGGGCTGGCACCCACCAACCCCCATTTTTGCATTACTTAAATTCTCCAAAGATGCCCCTAAATGAGCTGCTGTTGTGAGCTTGTTTCAAGCACAAGCAGCTGCAGCAGTAGTGAGGCATTTCAGGTCGTGGCTGTTATTGGATGTGATGTCACTGGCATGCCTTTGACTGACAGACACAAACAGGAAGCAGAGAGAGTAGCGTGGCACCAGGTCTGGTAAGTCTCTATGTGTATGTTTTGTATGCACACATACGTTTTTATTGGAAAGTTCTGCAAAATATGTAAATATATAGAAATGTGTAACAAGTAGTAAAACTGTATTTGGTAAACAGAAAGTAAATAATAATAAAATAAGGAACCGGGTCAGATAAGTTTTGTTAGGGGCAGCTTTGAAGAAGAAGTAGCACATACTCTGATGCGTGTGTGTTGCAGCACGCCTTAAAGGGCATGTCCACCCCCAAAACTATAATCCCCCCAACTACTGGCCCCATCATGTAGTGTAGTTTAATCCTTACCTCACATCCCAGCTCCATATGGTTCTCCTGTAGTCCCCCCCGCAAGTTCCCCAAAAATTGCCCACCGGAGGCTAGCAGGTCCATATAGGACACTGCCTGCTACCTGGCCTCCCGGAGATCTTTGCCATGCGTATTGCATCCCTTCTCCCCCCTCCCTCCCCCTCCCTCTCCTCCCGTTCTGCTATCTCTCCCCCTAGCATAAAACCCGTTTTATACTGTATTCCCCATGTCTCCCAGCCCCAACCGCATATTTTTTATTTTTAGAAAGCTCCCCAATCTTTTACTTACCTCTCCGCTTTCCTACGCGGAAGTGAGCTGCCGGCAGCCGCGTCTGTGATTGGCTGCCCCTCAGCCAATCACAGACGCGGCTGCCGGTCCCGCCCCTCTGCTTGCATTTCCTCGCAGAGGGCCGGGAGCGGGAGCCGGGAGTGCGGCGCAGGAAAGAGGGGGTAAGTAGAGTTTGGGGGCTTTCTAAAAAAAAAAATAATGCGGTTGGGGCTGGGAGCCCAGGGGGGATCATATATAAAATAATCGATTTTAGGGTGGACATACCCTTTAAATTTAGTACTTGTTTTGCTCCCCTTCCACTCTTAACTGACCTCCCTTTATTAGACATGACTCTCTGTGAGGGCAAGCATGCGTAGTAATCACTATGAGCCTGCAATCGTGATGTCAAAGCCCACAGTGTAAGGAATCCCATCCCTTGTACTGCTGTAAGTTTGAAAACAGTAGCTTGCAACTAGAAACATAATCCTTGATTCATTGTAAAGGTAGGAGTAAGCACTTGTAAATAGAAGGCACTTGTATGAATGCAATTTTTATTCGCTATCCCGATTTCTTTTTTTTAATCATTAATATCACTTAACATTTTGTGTGTTTCACTTTTTGATCATTCCTGAAGAGAATAATCATTAACTTGTAAAACAGTATTACAATACTTACAAGACGATTTTATTATTTGTGTGCATGTTGCTTCACATTTTTTCTTACATTCTGATCCTCTTTGCACAGATTGGGAAAAAAAGTTTTTGATTGGAGCGCAGCTGACATCCTTGCCTACACAATCAAATTGTAATGGATATAATAATAAGCACAATGACCACCTAAAATTAATTGGCTCGGGGGCCTCTCCTCCATTTACAATCTACTTTAAAATAAGAATTTGTAAATTTGTGTAGAAAAGTTACTGTAGGCCCCTATTTAAAAGCACAAGGATGATTTTGAATATGAATTTCAATTATTTAGTCTAGTCAATTTCATGTCAAAATGTTTTAATGCTGCATACTCCCAGGATCATGCAACATTTGTCAGCATAAATTAATTTTTTTTTTTAAACAGATAACAATGGTGGGAGGTGCACTCTATCCAACTGTGGGTGCAGACGCCTCGTGGGTTCTTCCCTTTGGAACCAGTAGTTTAACAGGAAAAAGGCAATAGAGGGTCGCACTCCAAGAAATTATAGCAATTATTGTGATCCACACATCACACGTCACAACGTTTCGGGGGGATACCCCTTCTTCAGGTGATAAAGTGCAACTGTGCTCAGGGAAAATTTAAGACTGACTCCATTTGGTCCCACCCACCAATCGGGGTGAACCAATAGCAGGTGTCTATGCAATCAATACAATTTGTGTCATACATATAATAGTTAACCTATGTTGTACATCTCTAGTGTCACATTGTGTACAATAAAAAACAATCCTTAATATACACATTATATCAGTGATAAATAATAAATAAATAAATAATATAAAACTCATATCTGTAAGATCCCTTGGGTAACCAAGTGTATAAAGTGCTTATCAAGTGCGAATATAATGCTATTGAAGAACCCTGTCTTCCATCCTTGTCTCTAAAATCATCTGTGCTATAAAAATATTGTGAAGAAGAATAAAAGGAGTAATAATACATAATAAGTCATAATAAAACTGGGCCTGGCGTAAGATAGTATACACAAAAACTTTTTTTCTTATCTATAAAACGAGGAGACATGTGTTTCAATCAATCCTCAAGATGGCGCCAGTGTCCATAGTATCTTCAAGTCTAAAAAGAAATTATCATATGTCTAAGTTGAGACAGTAAATAGAAGCTATAGTTGCTAGTGAAAAGGCAATACTTAGTTATTAATAATTATAGAAAGCAGGACAAATTGAAATCTTCATTAAGACCATGAGGGGCCAAGGTGCCAAGCTTGTCTATCCAAACTATTTCTTTTTGTAATAGTTTTCTATTAAAATCACCTCCCCTCATATCTTTTTCAACGACCTCCAGTACCATCCATTTAAGTTGAGCCGCTCTGTGCTTTTTATCTAAGAAGTGCCTGCTTATTGGGGTCTCATATTTCTTATTTATCCCATCAAAATTGGAAACATCCCGTTTGTGTTCACATTTTTTTTTTACCTTAAAATGACTTCCAAACAAATGTAGTGATTCCTTCAAATCCTCAAAACTCTAGTCTGTAACTCTGTATGATCAGACTAGAGTTTTGGACTAACCAGGTATGTAATATATTGTTTTACTAAGAAAAATATCTCAAATAAAACAGATCAGCACAATTGAATGGTTGGGTTATAATTACATTTTTTCACTTAACCAAGAAATGTTCAAGGAGAGTGATGAAAAATCAGTCCTTATTATGAAAAATTAATATAAGATAAGGAAGCAGAAATTATCCAAAAAAATTTCTTTTTAAAGTTGCGACTGTGCTATATAATTTACCAGAACAATAAGTGAATCTTCGAACCTCTGGTGAGCAGCATTCAGAAAAATCAACCTTTATAATACTGACAACATGCTAAGATAAAAAGACAGAAAAATGGTTTATCTTCTAATCTGGTAGAAGGTCTATATTTTAACTAGCTATTAATATCATTACATGATTCTTGATAATTTAAAAGTTTGCCTCTTTATATAACAGGAATTTTGTGACCTCTATTTTCATTCATGTTTGAAACCATGAATAGAACTGAAAATGCAGACAATTTTTGTAATGCTCTAAACATATTTATCTTTGTAAGACTATTTTTGAGATACAGCATCTGTGAAAACAATGTAATGAGTTTCTTTCAATCCGCAAGCAAGCTAATCTGTCAGGAGCTTTTTAATCATAACCAAGGTGCATAATATGCTTTGGGGTTAATCAGAATGTTTTGTAGAACATCAGCAATATAAGTTATGTTTCCTGGCTGCTACAAGGCTCTTACAAAATGAAAGAGAAATCCATCATCCTTCAAGTGCAACTCAAAATAACTAATCTATTCTCAAAAAATTCTTGTGCTGCTTAATGAAAAATAGAAGAGAAAAGGAATCTTTTATAAGGAATCTTTTATTCCAATGATTCCCTACTATAACTATACTATTTATATTAAATGAATAAATAAAATAAATAAATGTATTAAATTATAACATAGTAGTGTGCTGATTATAACTTTTCGGAAGTGGGTTCCCCTCTCCTCTATCTCTGGTTCACTTCCCCACTTCTGTGAATTCCGAATCACTTGCACGATTGATCAGCTCTTTGTAGGATGTAAGAGGAAGAAGAGGAGCTGTGGCAGCCACAGTGGTGTGGCAAAGTGGGAGACAATGCAAAAGATTGCGAGCCTAAAGGGGGGTGAAAACTGAGGTGGGGGAAGTGAGAGGGGCGCTGAGAGTAAGTGCTAGGGGGACAGTTATTAAGTGACTGTATAAACAGAGGATTGCACAGAGACCAGGGATGAACTCAAATGAGGTGGTGTATTATAATAGAAAAAGCACCCCCTCAAAAAAGTGTTCTGATATTAGAAGTCACCTTGGAGTCCTGTGCCCTTTATATGGAAACTCCTTGGTCACTTATATCCTTATAATTTACAGTAGGGGGTGCTTTATCTACTATGTTAACACCTTCCTACTTATCTCATAGTACCGGGGAGAGGACCTAAACTGCTAGGTTTGGCTGTCAATGTCTGTCTTGTTGTGCCAGTGTCTCCACGCTTCTTGTACTTTTGAGAGATTTGGCCAATGGGAAAACACACTCTGTGTAGAGTGTCTCCCCATTGTCCAGTCCAGAAACAGTCCTGAGCTTAGGGAATGGGGTGCTACACGAGTGGACTTTGACAGCTTGTTATGCACCCTATAGTGAGAACCCAGAGATGCCTTTAAATTTCGATTATATTTACCTATTCCCCAATCCATAGTTGCATAGTAACCAGGGTGAGGAACTAAATCGCTAGGTCCTTCCCCTAACTCCAGCAATACTTATTCAGTTTCCTTTGGCAATCTGCTTAGTTCCTCCTCTCTTCCACTGTCAGTGACAGTCCATAGTGCATGGGAAGACATGCCTCATTGCTTGCCTTGCCTGCATCGCGATCTGTCAGGTGAAGAGAACTTTGAAGTATTACCGGTGTTAGGGGAAGTACCCAGGGTGAGGACTTAGTGATTTAGGTCCTCATCCTGGCTACAATGCAGCTATGAAGGAAGAGGAGCAAGGGGGAGGGTAGTATAATTGTCTTTCAAAGGGCAATTATACTGTTTTCCTCCCTCTCAATAAACCCAATAAAAGAATCTGGGGCAAATGCTAGATCCTTACCCCTAGGCTTATTTTTTTTTTTCTTCTTTATTTATTTATTTATTTATTTTTTTTACATGGACCCCTTTTTTTTAGATCCATTGCTATAAATTGGACATTTCTGTTTTTAATTTTATTGATCTAATTTTTTTGGGTAAAGAATTGTGCATTTGTAAATACAAGGATGGTACCTCTCAATAGACAAAGGTTTCCATATTCCAAAATTCTATCATTTTCATTGTTATTTCACTGCTAAAGGGATATTTGTACTAGTGTGTACTTAAAGTACATCACCGAACATATGTACATTGGCTGACTTTGGGGCAGTTTGTTTGCCTTGCTTTTACATACACCCATAAATGTGGAATATTGTTGTTATTGGAAGATGTTGCAGATGACATTCAGCAATTTCTTTTACTTGTCATTTATGTAAGTTTCATTTATTTATTTTTTTAAGGGACACTCAATATATGAATGCAAAGATGACATTTTACCTATTTACCTATTCCAAAGGTAAAGATGTGTGTAGCCTGGAAAAGCTAACTGTAAATCGGTGTTTTTTTGTAAAGGAAATTTGGTTAACGCTTGATATTACAGTTACTAGCATATGCATCTCCCCATCTATTGATGGTACTGCCATCCATAAAATTCTACAAAGCAGCAACTGGAATTCTGCATGTATGAATGAAAGAATGAAATCTATGAGGAAATAAAATTGTGTAGTTTAGGGTTATGTCAGAGGTAAAGTGGTGAAAAGTGAAAAGATTAAGTCAAAGATTACTCCAAGGCAGCGTGCCTTGAAATACAGGGTTGATGACCATATTGTCAATGGAAATGGGAAAATGTGGATTAGGGAATGATTAACTGAGTTTTAGATAGTTTGAGTTAAAGCTGGCGGTGCGCCATCCAGGAATTGCTTCCTTAATATTTTTGAAGTTAATGTTTTTGTTTACAACATTTCTTTGTTAAACATTCCACGAGTAGCAAAACATTCTGCATAATAATCGATCAACATTAATAATACATACAATCTCAGAGAAAGCAGCACTGATATTTTTTTCAATCTCAGAACAACAGAATAAAGGAGCCTTATAAATTATAATTTTCATTAGTAAATAACATACGGTAGATAAAGAAGAATGAAATGCACTTGTAAGCTAGGAGAAAATCTTAAACTGATATTAATAAAAAACAAAATTTAGATAAATTATGATAATATAATAGCAAATTACATAAACCTTAGTAACCTGCTACTTTCCCAGACCATTTTCAAGTAAATAAAAGTAATTAAAAGTAAAGATATGCACTTTTTCTCCTCTATAGCTACAGTAGGTCTTTATCAGAGAATAGTTTTCATGCCAGATGTTTACTACTAATATTCACTGACATGTTGAACAAAACGTTGCTTTAATACTAGTATGGTAAAGCAATTTCATGAATAATTTATTGTATATCATGAAAATATTTTTGTTTGGATTTACAATTTACACCTTATGATTTAATTAAAAGATCATGTTAATGTAATGTGTTCCATACACAGGAAGATGTGTGCAAGATTCATAATTCAGTTAATCAATCGGTACATTGTGACATCTATCTTGAACAGGTTTCTGCATGAAATCCACTTCAAGTAAAGTGTCTAGTAATGGGGTCTTTGGAACATTTACTGACCTGTTGATCAGCAGAGGTGACACAGGTCTATAATCTGTGGATATCCGCTATACTCTAATTCTGTTTGTGAATGTAAAATTTATATAATAATGTGCTTTAGAGTATCAGTAACTCTAGCTTTCCTCTTGGTGGAGTGCATGTCCAAGTTAACTTCAATACAAATACCTAGAAGACTGAATTTAACAACAAAACAACACAACACTCTACAAGATGTAATAAACATTTGGAAAACATTTCATTCATACATTCAAGTTAATTGAAAAAAGTCTGAAAAAAGGCTGGACTAAAGGTGTTAAGTGAATTTCTTGGTAAAACAGCTAGGAAACAATTACTGAGGAATAAAACCCTAGAACGAACCAAAATGATAAGAATCTTTCATCATTAAAAAATGTACATAGAAATGAAAGGGTATATTTATAACAAATTCACAAAAATAAGGATTTACAATAAATTGTACTGAAACTGACAAAAGTGCTCTAGTTTGATTCTGAGCATGAAATAAGACGGTACTATGTAAATAATTTTTATATTTTTTTTATTTATCAGTACAACAGAGTAGGGCATGCTAGTGGGCATGTTATGTTGGAGTATAGTGTATTAGCAGACTGGGCCTAAAATTACAGATTTAGTGTCTAAATGCTCTTGAAATGCAAATATGGCCATACTGATAATTAAAATAAATCACAGCAGTAATTATTAAACTATGCAGTAACACTTAACATTCATTAGCGAGCTCTTCAACTTCAACACCAAAGTATTTACTTTGCAAGGAGCATAATTTTTTTAAATAAACATAATAATAGCAGTTGAAAGGGTCGTTCGTAGGTTAAAATACTCAGAATCTACTCTTGAATTTGATCACAAAAAGCTGTACAACACGAACAATACAATTGGGAAGATTGTCCCCTGACCCACAAACAGACCTACTGGCAGGACAGTCAATAATGAAAATGGTTTTACACAGGCAGAAACATGGATCACCCCTGTGTTTATTTCCTACAGAATAGCTGGTGACAAAATAAAGCTAATGGCTGGTCTAAAAAGTGTCTCTATTACTCTATTACATTACATATTATATTGCTCTATTACATTTCTTGATCAATAGCACTGGAGAGTGATAGTGACCCCTTGAGCATTGCCCTGTGTGTCACTTCTGTTAAAGCTTTAGCACAGGTTTTTTTTAGAAAGGACAGAATTTTCACTGAAATTACCTCCACTGACAAAGCAAACTGTCAAGAGTTACACTTCAATTGATGTACCATTGTGAAGTGTTAAATATCAGGAATTTATTGTGGTATTCAGAAGAGTCCTGCATCCTGTGGTGCCAGATTTTAGGATCATGTTTGTATGACCTTCAGGGCAATCAAAGGTCAGATAAAGTGTGGGTTAAGTAACGTGGACCAATGCAGGTCTCTAGTATGCAGTACATAATTACCCATTTAACCTGGCTTTAAATATATCCTGCCATTAAAAAACAATTCCCTTTAAATACCTTTGACTAAGATGCCAATATATTTTTAAAAACAATAAATAAATAAAACAAAATTAGCAAGTGAGTGAGGTGGTCTGTGAGATTTGTTACCGTACATAATATTGATAATAGCTCCATCTGCTGTTCTTTCTTTGAAATAGTTTTGAAAAATGTAAATGCTATTAGGGCTCTGTTTATAAACCTGTTATTGTAACATTATGTCCACTGTCATACATTTAAGGCCACGGGCATACAATACCTCTGCAATCATACTATACCGCTGTGGTATCTGCGATATTGTGCGTTAGTAAAATAATGTCCTGTATCAGTTTTTGTCAACACGGTCGTAAATGTATGACCATGGCCATAAATTTACTACTGTTCTTCATCCCCAGATCTGGCATATGGAACAGCGGCAACTTACCAGCTCCTAGGTAAGTACATTTCCTAATAATTATAATAAACTAAAAATAATTTAAGGTTAATGTTTACTGCCTCTCTTTTTCTTGTAGAAGACCTGCCTATCAAGATCTGTGTAGAAAAAGACTCCTGCCACAAGTATCAGATAAGGTAAGCGGAGTGAATAAGTGCAAATCAATGACATGACTTACCTTCTCAAGCATTATTGTGAGGAATACATATAGAGATGATAAATGCCATGAAATATTTCACCACATATTCCTCTGTTATCGTTTCCAGTATCTCCATTATATAGCGCATGAAAACATCTTCAATACAAAACTAACAAAGGTCGAATGCACCTGGATGAATTTCTATTTTCTTCTGTAAGTAGACAGATCACATACAAGGAGCTGAACACAATAAATGTAACATTAAATATTTTTGGTTAAAATTAGTTGTACGGTAGTTTTTTAACCTTTAGACTTCTAGCTAATGGGCCCTGGGAAGCAAAGACAACCCAAACAATAGGCAAAAGCTATGAAGGATCCACAAATACCTATGGGACCAGGTGAACTTCAATGCATCCGTTTAGAAGTCACAATGCAATGAGGTGGGTTCTGTACTTTATCACAGCTCAACCCTCAGTGCCTGTATATAGATCTGACTAAGCACACAGACTGCAATAGATTAAAACTGTTCATCATTATGTTCCTATTACCATGTGCCCATGTTGCACTCCAGTAAGTTCCTAGCCAATAACTAATTTACTACTGGTGGGCAGTCAGCTGTCAGTTAAGTTTTTTAAAACTGAACTTCCGGTTTTAGGGGAAAAAAACTCAGATTTACACTGCCTGGTAAAACACACAGGACAATGCAGGCAACATAGATGGGGTGCCGAGACTCCCCACAATGCAAGATGATTCAAAATTTAACCTTTACACTTTTGGTTAGGATCCCTCCAACATAACTGCCTTTTCTTATCTCTTGCACATTCTGTAGTAAATCCAAAACTCTACAGATATGAAAGATTATCACGTGAAAATATTGCATAAAATGCTTTTTAAAATGGGTGTAACCTAAACAAAGTGGGTGTGGTCCATCTCTCCTCCCCATGTTAAAATGTTGGGCGGTTTGGCTGTCTGAATTGGTGCGTATTATGGGATGCCCAGAAATGTATCCAGTATGGGGCCCAGAAAAGTCTAATGACAGCCCTTCCCCCATAGGTCGGCGCTAGCAAAACACCAAGTGTAGGGTCTCTCCAGCACCAAACATCAGGAATCACTGGGGGGAAGCATTCATCTGAAAGAAGCCTTAAACTTAAAAAAAAAAAAAGTATTGGTAAACAACAGATGCACCTTTGCTCTGTTTTACGCAGTTAACAATTATCCTTGCTAAAACACTAACGCTAAATTTTGTCACGTGCTGTAATGTTTTCTTATACTTATTGACTAGAGGTGAACTAAGGCTAGAACCCGAGTTCGATTTGGATTTTAAGAGTTCGGACAAACTTTGACTTCCGGACTTTTCGAACTTTTGAGATTTTTGAAAATTATAACGTATAGGAACGTATAACGTATAGCATATAACGTATATAGTATAGAAGTATAGAAATATCGAAATTCATAGAATTTAGGGATAAGATACATCCACATGTCCCAAATTCACCAATGACAGCTATTTTTAGCAGTGCCAACCCTTTGGGTGTAAAAGACAACTCGACAGGTGCCTTTTAATTGTGATGTGTTACCCTTCTGCCCACTTTCCTTTGCATGATGCATACTACATAAGGGAAAGAAGCCAATGTGCTGTTGGGTATGTCCAGACGGGGTCAATCTTGCCTGGCTCCTCAACAATTGTGGCAAACTCCAGTGAGCCTACTCTTAATTCAATGGTTGTTCTGTTGTAAAGTGTTACCCTTTCGCCCGCTTTCCCCAATATAATGAAAATATGGTACAAATAACAAAATAAAGAATAAAGGGGAAGTTTAGCACAAATACTTATACTTTTAAGAAAAAATAACTGTATTTTTTCATCCTAATGACCTTAACCTGCCCATTTAGCATTTTGTCTGTGTATAAATAAATGCTTCAGAAATAGTGACTTCCTAACTGTAACTTTGAAGGACCCCTAATAAAAACCATTATGGTCTTGCCCTTTACTTTTCAGTTGCTCAGTAGAGATCTGAGCATGTTTGTTCCATCCTACAGCCCTGTATAATATATTACCCCTTTTTAAGATATTCAGAGACAGATTCTAGAAATATTGAAAAAAATCTTGAATTTCTCAAATTATTATTGAACTCCAATGTAGAAGCTCGAAAGTAACGTGCGTGTGAAAGAAGTTACTTTATTTTAAGTTCTGGATATTTGCACATGTTCCCCAGATCATTTCCCATGGTTCTGTACATGGTTCTTAACTTTTTCAGAAGTTTGAAAATCCGAAATCGGACTAGGACTGTGATTGGGAACCGAGTGCCCAAACTGCAACTCCAAACCTCACTTTTTATTGCATAGTGCCAACATGATCATTTAACTTTAGAAAAACAACTCAAATAGACACAGATCAATACAGTAGATAGAATTGATTATAGATTAAATCCAATGGGCAAACAGTGGTGGAGGTGCACACTATCCCAACCAGTGGGTGCAGACGCCTCGTGGGGTTCTTCCCTCAAGAACCGATAGTAACAGGGAAAAAAGAAGCTGAGGATCGCACTCCAAACAAATTTCCGTTTATTGTGAACCACACATCACATGTAACACAACGTTTCGGGGGAATGCCCCCTTTTTCAGGTGATAAAGTGCAACTGTGCTCAGGGAATTTAAGAACTGTGAGTAATTCAAGTCCAACCCACAATTTGGGAGGAACCAATCATGGACAGGAAGTTGATACAATTTGATAAAAAAACATACATATCATAAACATACATATAATATAAAATATACATAACCAAGTGCATGTATGCTTGTTAAAAAAGCGATTGTTCAATAAAAATATATGAAATGATTCCAATATTGTAGGCATATTATATAATGTAGTGAAAAAAGTGCCTCAGTGCAAATAAAGTGCATATGGTTTATCCCTGTCTCCTTTTATTGTGCAAAGGTGTATAAAGTGCAAAACATCTTGACTAAAAATGGACATGGCTCACTGATGAATCTTTAGAAATAGCAGAATAATTACTACAATCATAATGGAGAAATCTTAAAATTAACCAGATGGCGCCAACACCCATATTTATCGATTGACATGAGACCAGCATATTTCTATAATAAAACAATAAAAAGAAGAAACAATATAGTTGTTGCTAGTGAAAAGGCAATAGTGGATATAATGATATAAGGAGTTTGGTAATGAAAACAATTTATCTATAAAAAGCAGGACAAGTTAAAGTCTTCATTTAAGCCATGTGGATCCAGAGTTCCCAATTTGTCTATCCACATTATTTCTTTTTGAAGGAGTTTTCTATTGAAATCACCCCTCCAACGTTTTTCTCCACTACTTCTAGAACCATTCACTTTAACTGTGATGCCCTGTGCTTCTTTTCAAAAAAGTGTCTGCTTATTGGTGTCTCATATTTTTTATTTACCCCTTCGAAGTTGGTAATGTCTCGTTTATGCTCACATATCCTACAGCCTACTTCTCTTTTGGATTTGCCTATGTAAGCCCATCCACACAAAAAATGGCAATCTGTCACTATTTTTCTTTAGCCTTTCATTCTTGTAAATCACTACGTTTTTGGGAAAGGGCTTTTTCTACATCTTTCAGGTCTTTTTTAGCAAAAAAATTTGTCCACCATTTCATTAAATCTGACCTTGCACAGGGATTCATCACATACAATTCGTCTGACCCTTAGTAATTGGCTATAGGGTAATCCTACCTTCACATTTTTTAGATGGAAACTGCTGGCTAGTAGTAGGTTGTTCCTGTCACAATCTTACCATTTTGTTTTATAACAATAACATCAAGATAATTTATTTTATGAAAATCGTAAGTTATCCTTTTAGGCTAGACTCGTCTCCATTCCATATAAAAAAGACATCATCAACATATCTTAGATAATGTTGGACATGTGTACAAAAGATATCATTACTCATTAAATACTTTTTTTCAAAATATGCAACAAACAAATTAGCGTATAAGGGCGCGAAATTCGGGCCCATACTGGTCCCTTGTATCTGTAGGAACCAGTCCTTGTTGAAATTCTTCTTTAGGCAAATAGACATCAATTCCATAATAAAAAAGACAAATTTATGTTCGTATCCATATTCAAGGAGAAGTTCTTCCATTATAGTCAACCCTTCCTCGTGTGGTATCGAGGTGTACAGTGATTCTATGTCCAATGTACATAAAAATTTCACCTCAGTAAAGTCTTAAATATTGTCCAAACAATTGAAAAAAGCAGTAGTATCTTTTAAACATGTTTTGTGACATTTAACCAGTGGTTGCAGGAAAGAGTCGATGTAGATGGCTAAAGGTTGGAGTAAAGAATCAACCCCTGATACTATTGGACGACCCGGGGGAGTGGTAAAATTTTTGTGGATCTTAGGTTACATATACAACACAGGGGCCGAGGATTCTCACATGATAAAAAGTTTTTGGTGTTCAACTCAATAAACCCATTGGTGTAGGCTTCCTCTAGTAAAACTTTAATGTCTTTTTTAATGGTGGGAGTGGGGTCTGTTTGCAATTTCAAGTAATGGGCATTCACATTTAATTGTCTATTGCATTCCTTCATGTAAAATTCTCTTCAATAACCACAACCCCCCCCCCCCCTATCGGCCTTCTTAAAAAACGACACATTTATTTGTTTTTAGTGATTGAAAGAGCTTATATTCCTTTTTAGTTAAGTTGAAGCGAGATTGGCATTTTTTCCATGGGAGAGCGCTTACCTGGGAAAGCACTATATTATCAAAAGTCTCCAGAGATGCATTGGTAATTTCTGGAGTGAAATAAGATTTTTTTTTTTTTAAAGGTACAGGGTAATGATTCAGTGTGCCCAAAATGCATTTTTAACTTGATATTGCGAGTGAATCTAAACCAGTCCTTCCTAAAATCTAGCATGTTCCCTATAAATGTGGGCACAAACCCCATCCCTTTATTAATTAAGGCCTCCTGGTCTCCAGTAAATGTGTGTTTTGAAATATATTGACAGGGTGTGATTACAAGCGTTATTAGCTGTTAAGCACAGTACCTTTTGTCATCTCCTTTGCTGCTGCTGGTTTTTCTCTTTGGTACCGGTCCCTTCATTCCTGCTTGTGCCCCTGGCTCCTTCTCGTCTTCCGGACCTTCGCAGGACCACTGGAGTGATCGGGCTGTCTCTAAAAAATCAGACTGGGAGCTATCCGAAGTTGTTGAGAGACTGGACTCCTCCTCACTTTCAGGCTGTGTAGTGCGGCGTCCTCTTTGCTTTCCTGCAGAGCGTGTGACAGTCTCCATGGGAACCCAACTCACTCTTCGCGTGGATTCCAGCATTGCTCCTTAGCCTAGGTATATACTCTCCTCAGTTCATAATCTTTTGTATCACGGCGAAATGTATGCAATTTCTTTTGTATTAGATCAATCTTTAACTCCTCAATGGTGCTAGAGATTTGTTGCTTTTAAGATCTTCCAAATTCACTCTGGTTTTTAGCTCCTGCTCAGCGGTATAAATCTCCTGTCTTACCGCTTGTATAGCCTGTTGTAGGTGTTCTATAGTCAGATAAATTAGATCAAGGCTACATTTGTTAAGAATCATATACCAAAACAACTGTATTGTTTGAAACATGCTGGTCTCATGTCAATCGATAAATATGGGTGTTGGCACCATCTTCTGGTTAATTTTAAGATTTCTCCATTATGATTGATGTAGTAATTATTCTGCTATTTCTGAAGATTCATCAGTGAGCCATATCCATTCTTAGTCAAGACGTTTTACACTTTATACACCTTTGCACAATAAAAGGAGACAGGGGTAAACCATATGCACTTTATATTACACTGAGGCACTTTTTTCAGTACATTATATAATATGCCTACAATATTGGTATAATCACTTTTTTAACAAGCATAGATGCACTTGGTTATGTATATTTTATATTATATGTATGTTTATGATATGTATGTTTTTTTAACTTGCACGAATTGTATCAACTTTCAACGTTGTGTTACATGTGATGTGTGGTTCACAATAATCTGAAATTTGTTTGGAGTGCGATCCACAGCTTCTTTTTTCCCAGTTGATTATAAATTAACCTCTACATTGCCATACAGGAGTTGGTGATCTAAAACAGTTACCATTAATCCTACATTATTATACAGGAGTTTGAGATCTAGTGCAGTGACCATTAACCCCTTCATTATTAGACAGGCGTTTGTGATACATAACAGGGACTCAAGCAGAGCTGAATGTTATAGCACGTGACCTCTCTCTGCTACAGACGCTACACTTTCTCTCTGGCTTTCTGGTAACAAACTTTGGTGGACTCTGCTGTGCCCACAGAGATGGCTCCGAGTGCCACCTCTGGCACACGTGCCATAGGTTTGCCACCACTGGACTAGGATGTTCGGCCATCTCTAAAAGGGATTGCAATTTATATGCCATGTAATTTCTAAAATCTCAAAGCAGGAATCATGTGACAGTGTATTATTGCATTTAGCCTCCTCATATTTTGATTTAGCGAAACATGGGCTATACAATGTTTACCAACAACATTAGAAGAACAAACTATGGATGACGAGGATGATGATTGAAACACTATTCTTACATATACCAAAAGCCCCAAAATAGCAACAACAACAACAAAAAAGCTTTTTAGGTATAGTTAAGTAAATGTATGTTTATTTCAAAATGAAAAATATATTTGCTTTAAAATAACTCCATGAACTAATTGTATTGCCAAATTAAAATATGTGAATCTAAAAGCTTTTCTAAAAATAAAATAGTTATGTCTGTTCAATAACAAATATATTATTTATAATAATTAGTAACACCTGAGTTACAATTAAGATGTTTTCATCTAGTTCAATTGTCACCAAACTTAAAAAGACGAGGCAAAATTGTCCTGTCACATGGTGTAAAAGCATGCAGCAGGGAGTAAAAGTGATAGTCCTCTTTCGCAGATTAGTTTAACAACCATATTTACCCTTTGACTTTTGAGAATTAAATACTCTCATTTAAAGAATACCCCGTCTCAAACCAATGTGTGTGTTAGTGACACCAAGCATTCCCCAAAATATTCTAAGGACATTCTTATAAGACAGTGGAATACATCACAGGAAATTAAGGACACATCTACTTTACAAAGACTAGGAGGTATCCATTCCTACCTCATTTTTACCTTTTGTATATCATCTTTGTTTAGGGAACTGATAAACTAGTTACCCTTTAATCTTTTTGTTCTGGCAGTTCAGGATTTGGCCAGTAGAGGTCACTGTGTAAAAGTATAAAATGAGACCATGCATGTGCTCAGCCTCTTTCTGACTTGGAGTTTCCCCAGAGGAGCCAGGAGACCTTGATAATAGGTATGCCCAGTTAATGGAGATTATATTCTGTTATAGATCACTACAGGAGTGATAGATAGGAGTATGGTAGCTAGTGAGCAGCCTGAGCTCCAACAAGGAGATTCTAGTCCTGGTTTACCTGGACCAGAATCTCCTGTATCTGGCACTATGTGTCTAGCGACATAGTGCCAGATACAGGGGGAGAAGATTACACTACAGTGACTTGAGAGCTGGGGTGGCACTAACAAGCTGATTGTTATTTATGCTGTTTCTGATTCCTCTGGTTTGTGAGTATTTATGTGATATCCATGATATGCTATGCAATCTTAGTTGTGTTACTTGCAATGCTTTATTAATATTGTTTTGTTAATAAATAAGATACTGTTTAAGTTCAAGAACCACTGGCGCCAATTTATTGCATTCTACCTAGAGAGGTAGTTCAGCAGAGATTTTAATTGTAATTTTAATAAGGGTTAAGGAGTCGTTGGCAGGAATATTTTGTGGGTCTTTGTTCCCTACTCCTTCCCCTCTTTCAATAGTGACTGTATAATTAAGTTACCTTTGGCACTACATATCTAATTGATGAAACATTATAAGTATCATCATGCCTCTGATACTTTCAGTTGATGTATATGCATGGGATGTAGCAGAGTTCATTAATCCACGACATGCCTTTGCCATTGATTGTGTACCTGGGGGTCGCTGTACAGAGTTAATTAATGAAACGCTGGGGTGGGCTCCCATTTGCTAGCTAAAAAAGATTCAACAGTAACTAGATATTTCACCTTACTGTATAGCAATCCAGAGGAGCTGTATGATGATACGGGGCACTATACTATTTTTCCTATGGGCACTCACCCAGGTGGCTGCCCCATTATCTATACCGGACCACCTATACCTCCCAAGGAGGGGGACTGGCATTAAAACTGAAATCCAAACATTAACCCAGGAGACAGATGATGTGCAGACTCTAGGATCACATACCTGCTAGTTTGACCTCCCAGGTAGTATGGAGAACTAAATACCCAAAGATAAAAGTATTCTCAGGAGTTGCTCTTACACCCATAGGAGAACAAGAATTTGAGGAGTGGCACAAGGCTGCTTTGCAGATGCTAGGGGATTGTCCTTGCTCTGAGCTGGAGAAAAGAATTTGTTTAACTGAAAACCTGCTTCCTCCTGCTAGCCGAGTGGTAAAAATGTTTTGCAAGGGACATCCTGACGCCTCTGTTAAAGACTGCTTAAAGGCATTAAAAGATGTGTATGGCACCTGTGACAAGCCTCATACTTGGCTCAACATGTTTCAAAGTTTAAAACAATAGGAGAAAGAGGATGTTTCTGCTTTTATCTGACAGATGTTCTGTGGAAGCTGGTATCTAAAAATATCTTATCTATTAGAGAAGTTTATAAAAAATGGCAAAACCAGCTCAGGTATGGGATGCTGGGGGGCCATCCCGTAGCCATGGAACTTTACATTATGTATTGTCATAGGCCTCCACCAACACTTGATGAGCTCATGAACAAAGTAAAGGAGCAAGAAGCAGAGCTTTCCCTAATAAAACTGAGAACTGCTCGTCAAAACTCTGCAAAAAGGATATGACATAGAAAAAAGCAGATGCTTCTATGAAGTATTCAAAGTATCAGCCCCCTGATTACACCTACTCCACTGCCTGTCTGGAGTGCTTCCTTTGTGGGCAGACTGGGCATTGAGTTCATCAGTGTAATCTACCCATTGATCAGTTTAACCTTTAAAGGAAAGTTGGAAAGCTGTCCAGGAGCAGGAGAAGAAGGCTGCAACCTGTAACTTCCTGGTGTGGGACCCAGATGCAGATTTCATTTGCTTATAAACGGTGTACCTGCTACTGCACTGTTCAACACATGTTCTGAATTGACTATTAACCACAGTTTGCATCCAGTAGAGCTTCCACCAGGGAGAGTGCAAATGCTCCAGGTCTATGTGGAGATTGTATCTGCTTCAAGTGGAAGTTAGTTTCTGTTAGAAACTGACCCCGAAGAGGCTTCAAAGAATGGCTAGGAGATAGTTCCAGAGAGGAAGGACTACCATTACAAATAACCTAGAACTGATGTGGTCACTGTAAAAAACATCACCTCTAATTCAATAGTAATACCAGCCTGGCAGAGAGTAGCCCACTGCTCCCTGTGGAATATTTACCAAATTCCTATGTCTGCAGAAGATCAGGAAAAGACCGATTTTATTTGCCCATTGGGGTTTTACCGATTTACCTGAATGCTTCAGGGGATAAGTGGGGCTCCAGCTACCTTTCAGCACCTTATAAAAAAATGTCCTGGGAGACTTGAATCCAAGGAACTGCATAGTATACCTTGATGACATTATTGTTTTCGGCTCTACTCTGGAGGATGATAAAAGATTGTTCAGTGTGCTTGAGTGTCTTTGAAAAGAAGGCCTGAAACTCTCAATTGTAAGTTTGCCTGCAAATCTGCATTTTGTGGGACACATAATCTCCGGCGAGGGCATTGCCACTGACCCCAAAGAGGTAGCAGTTGTGTTAAATTGGCCACGCCCAAGCAATCTAACTGAGCTGAGAATCTTGGGATTTTGTAGTTATTATTGGTATGTAGTAAGAAACACTGAAGGGCTTGGCGCACCCCGGGAAATAGGACAGCCAACACAGCGGTCAGTCTAAAATTCACACACTTTATTGATCATCAATTTAAAAACAGCATAGTTACCCGATGGCAGGTGAACCCTGATGCCTTTCGGACTTTCCTTAGCCCTTAATTATAGGTGAACCCCCTGCCATCTTGATGCTCTTTTATGCGTGGTAAAGGTGAGTGATGTAAAGTGGATGGGGGGAACCCACCCCTTACACAATCACGTCCCAATTGATGCTCACTCAATAGGCAGGTAGGCAAACCTGTACTCACCGCTACCCTATAAACAAAAAGAGCTAAAAAGATTTAAATATACATTGTAACAAGTTTTAAAAAAAAGAGCTACCAGACATTTACACTAGAAAGTCACATATTAAAAAGAAGAAAACCGCTACACCCATAACCATATGTATAGCTTGCTATTCGGCCTGACCTTGATTAAAAGTAGAGGCAAAAGCACGTAAGGCATAAAACACACTAAATGATGTATAAAAGACATGGAAGATAAAATTGCATTATACATATGACTGGGCAAGCAAGAATGGACTGTAAACATTACCTTCTAAATAGAACACACTATTAACTAAGAAAAAAAAAGAGAAAAAAGTCATACTGTACCCTTCCAGTTAGTATTGTGGTACAGAGGCACTAGGGGGGTCCATGTGGGTGAATTATTGGAGCAGGGATCGCACTGAGAGTCCGCTGGCCACGTTTCACCCCAAAATGGGGCTTTCTCAACAGCGTGCTGGGGTTGAGACCATGGGGACCGCATTAAAGGCATAACATCATCTCGCAAGAAGTTTCCTCCACAACTCTACTGCCAAGCCCACTAATAACCATAATAGAGCAGAGGTAAGAATCGGAACGGACAGTATAAGGAATACCGAGGAAAATATGGGATGAATGACAAACAGTCAATTTCACAGGGAGAAATATATCAGTCTGTATAATCTAATGGATCATTACGTGGAATAATGGTACCATGACAAAATATGCAAGGCAAGAAATGGATAATGCTCAAAATAGACAAACATGATTGTTTGCAAGGCTGAAAATGATTTATATAATAGTCAGTATAGACAATCATAATAGCAATTCATCAATAACCAAATATATAAATCTATCCACAAAGATGTGCAATTTTATTATAAATATGTGCAAAAATGGGATAGTGTAGAAACACAGTCAACATAAAATCAAAGCAAAGTTCATCATAGTCCCATGCATGGATCATTGCAATGTGCATAAAGGGACTAGACTCCCAAAATAGGTCCCAAACGGAACTGCCAGTTATATGTAGCTTAGAAAGGTGTATTCAAGTATAGCCCAAGAAAAGATGAAAGGTAAGCCGAAAGGTATATTAAAAGGGCACAGACCAGTCCAGGTGATCCAAAAGTACCAAAAATAGATCCAAGTATATATGTAGGTCCGAAAAGATCAAAAGTATATCCCAATTTATGCAGGTGAATGTCACCATATGAAAGTCTCTGTAGTTAGGTATCATAGATTAGGTATCTTTGTAGGTGGATGCCGTCAGTGTCAAACATAAAGCTGAAAGAAGGTAAGCCTCATAAGGTAAGTAAATGCTGTTAGCATATGTCAAGCACCAAAATCAATCAAAAGAAGATCCTGAAGATGCTGGGTGCCTGTCAATCAAGGTTCATCCACATCCGCAGATGTTTATGAAGTGGGGCCCCACTCCTCCTTAGATATCGATGTAGGGGCCACTAGAAAAAAATCTGGAAAAGGGGTCGGATTTAATTAAGCTACACCTCAAATACGCAAGGCTCTGGTGGAACATTAATAGTTTTTAAGAGATACCAGAAACTTAAGATTATTCCAAGGGGTCTAAGAAGTTGTGTGGTCCCATCTTGGAAACCAAATGATTCTTTTAAAAGGGATTGGGAGAACCTTTTAACTGAATGTGCACTCAAGCAGGTTGCACTATTGATTGCACACGATAAAAACTGATATTGCAACACAAACACTTGAACTCACTAAGTCCCTATCTAACCCTGATAAAACCCTGAAGGTAGAGTTGGACAAATTTGAAAAGGATCTAATCAAAAAGAAAAAGCTTAAGCTTCAAAGGGACCAATCTGAATATCAGACTCGCAATATCTTTACGTGGGGTCATAAAGGCAACCCACGTTCTGTTTACAATACGTCAGGCAACAGGAAATCAAATCCTAGTAAGAGTAATAAAAATCATCGCAAGACCAGAGAAGACCAAACCAAACACCTCACATACAGATATTGAAACTACGGATAGTGAGGGCAGCTCTTTTTTAGACTTGTTGCACCAATGCTTAAGATCAGGAGGGGCAAAAGAAAGAAACAACTAATGAAAAATCCTCCATTGGTGGCGGCCTCCAGCATGACAGATCCCGACACTCTTCCATCTTTGATTGGAGCAGGTGCATCTATCTCCACTGATGACCTTCAGATCATTAACCTCTCAACACATGATCTGACTCCCACTCAAAGGCATGTTTTGTCTCGGGGGCTTACATTCTGTCCGCATAGCCATATTGACAGGTTTACTGCAGCCAAAGATCTTTATTTATTTTGCATTTGGCCCTAAAAGCTTACTTCCATAGAGATTGTGATGACAATTTGGAAACACTATGTCTACAACAGCACGATTTACCACATAGTAAGTTTAAACCCAAGTCTACTTTTTGTCCACCACTATCAGACTATCCCAGCATTAAAGGGCATGTCCACCCTCTTTAAAAACTTTTGCTACAATGCAGGTGATACCCTCCCACCCCCAACCGCTCTATTCATAAGTGTAAAAGCACTTCCAATATGTACAGTACTTACACCTCCTCGTTCCTGCGCTGTTCTGGTCCGGCTCCCCTGCCCACCAGAACTGCAAGCAGGGGGCCGGACTGTCAGAAGCAGCTGTGATTGGCTGAGAGAAAGCCAATCACAGCCACGGCTGCCTTCAGTGTAGAACAGCACTGGTAAGAGGTGTAAGTACATATTTGAAGCACTTTTACACTTATGAATCGAGCGGTTAGGGTGGAGCGTATCCCCTGCATTGTGGCAAAAGCTTTTATAGTTAGAAAGGGCTCTACTGAGCATGCCTCAGACCTTGCTGAGGTTAGCAAGGAAAGAGGCACCGTATGAGGCACTGACAGCTTCTACCCAGCAGTTTCCTGAACTTTGAAGAGGCAGAACAGGAGAGCCACAAGGAGATGTAAGGTAAGGATTTTTTTCTTGTACTTTGGGGCCAGCAGTTAGTAACATTTTAGTTTGGGGAGTGGCCATGCCCTTCTACCCCCAAAACTATCAAGTCCAAAAAACTTGCCACCAGGAGCCTAGCAGAGTCCATATAGGACTCTGCCTCCTGTCGCTCCTCCGGGAGAATTTTGCCATGCGCAGTAAAGCTCTCCCCCCCTCCCTCTCCCACCAGTTGTCATCTCCCTCCACCTAGTGTAATTCCCTTTGGATATATTGTAGGGCTTCCTCCCCCAGCCCCAACTGCATTGTTATTATTTACAGAAAGTCCCCCGAACTCTTCTTTCCTCTCTCCTCCGGCATTCTGAAATACCGGCAGCCGCATCCGTGATTGGCTGTCTCTCAGCCAATCATGGACGCGGCTGCCAGTCCAGCCCCCTGCTTGCAGTTTCATGCAAGCAGAGGGCCAGGCAGTATGGTGGAGGAAAGAGGGAAAGTAAGTAAAGATCGGGGGACTTTCTGAAAATAATAATAATGCGGTTGGGGCTGGGGGAGGAAACCCTACAGCACATAATTTTTTTTAAAAAAGGGGTGGACATGCCCTTTAATGTCTTATCGAAATACCCTACTGGAAATTGATAAAATACCAACAGATAAGTACATCGGATACAATCTTTCCAAATTTGAATGGGCGGCCTTAAAAGACATTGAATGTTGGAATGATGTGGTTATCAAACCCTCAGATAAGGGTGGAAACAGTCATCTGGCCGGATATAATGTATAGAAATGAGGCAACCCGCCAATTGTTGAACTAAGCTAACTATAAATTATTACCTTCAGATCCTACAGAGACCTTTAAGAGAAAGCTATCCCACTTGGTCGACAATGCAGAGGGATCAGTAATTACTGCTCGTGAAGCGAAATACCTTTTGGTGGACCGCCCTGTAACCACTACCTTATATTTGCTGCCCAAGGTTCACAAGAATACCACCTGTCCTCCAGGTAGGCCGATAATCTCTGGCATCGGGGAGCTTAGCGGATGGCCATCTGCAAACACAGCTCTTATATCAGAGATACGAATGATCTACTGATTAAGATACAGGATACAGAAGTTCCCGCTGACTGGCTCCTGGTGACTTGTGATGCAGCCACTCTACACTAACATCAAACATTAACTTGGCCTGGAGGCAGTGAGGTACTTTTTGAGTATGGAGGACCATAGAAACACAAAATTATACTGTGCCTTTTAGACTGTATACTCAAAACAATTATTTCATCTTTAATGGGAAATACTATGTGCAGCAGAGGGGCACCACTATGGGTGCTAGATGTGTTCCCTCTTATGCCAACCTGTTTTTGGGTTGGTGGGAGAGGGAGCATGTTTTCTCTGACGATCTCACCTGCTTCACTGCATACGTCAAGTCCTGGTACCACTATATAGATGACATTTTGTTTCTATGGTGGAACCAGAGAGCTCCTTATTGACTTTATAAACGTCTGCAGATGTGGATGAACCTTGATTGACAGGCACCCAGCATCTTCAGGATCCTCTTTTGATTGATTTTGGTGCTTGACATATGCTAACGGAATTTACTTACCTTATGAGAGTTACCTTCTTTCGGCTTTATGTTTGACACTCATGGCATCCACCTACAAAGATAGCTAATATATGATACCTACCTACAGAAACTTTCATCTAGTGACATTTACCTGCATAAATTGGGATATACTTTTGATCTTTTCGGACCTACATACTGTATATACTTGGACCTATTATGGTACTTTCGAATCTCCGACCCCTTGGTTCACCTGGACTGGTTTGTGCTGTTTTACTATATCTTTCTGTCAGACAGCATAACTTACCTGCCCTTCGGTCCCGCGGTGCACGGCGACTCGCGCCTTCTTCCGACGTCATCTCGCGGCATCCTGGGTCTTCGGTCGTGTGTGCTTCTTCTTCCAGGCTTTCTCCTGGCACTGCGTGGACGTGCTCAAGTGCCTCTTCTTATCTGCTCCGTCCTCGCTGACAGTCTAATTGGACGGAGATCCAATAAATTCAAAATCGGTCTCTCAGCCAATCCTGCTTCAGATTTCACCCAGTCCTCTTCCCCATTGGTCCCTCTGCCTATTTAAGCATGCTTCTATTTTAGACTCATTGCCTGTTATAGTTTTGGTATAGGAAAGCTAGTGGTCCCTGCTTTTGGTTCTAGTAGCCCTATCTAGTCCTGATAGCCAAATTTTGTTCCAGTCTTATCATTGTTCTTCTTATTGCTCATTGTTATCCTTGCATTTGTTATTTTCTTTTTCTTCCAGTTCCTGTTCAGCTACATTGGTGCTCCGGTTTTCCAGAGTATACCCGGCCTCAGAGTCTATACTTTGTGCTTTAAGACCTGGTGGTAACCGTGTACAGCGAGGCGCAACAAGTCTCCTGACGATCGGGGGCTTGTCTATAGGTGAAGACAGTGCCTATAGATTGGGGGTATAAGCACTGAAGGTATACTCGGGGACTCCAGCATCCCATTATAACAGGCCGATGGAAGATATACAAGAGCAACTTCGGCTCTTAACTGGGGCTGTTAACAAACTAGGCCAAAGGGTAGCGGCCCAGGAAAATAGGTCTCCTCCAGCCGCTCCACTTCCTGTGTTTGAGCCCAAGGCCCCACTACCTGAGAAATTTAATGGAGAACGCAGCAAGGTTGACAACGTTATGAACTCTAGCAAGATATATTTCCGTCTGTGGTGCCCTGGTGATATCCCTCTTTCAAGGGGACTCACAGACCTGGGCATTTGGTTTTCCAGATGATAGTCCACCATTGATTTCTGTGACCGCTTTTTTCAACGCCATGGCCCTTCTCTACTCGGATCCTGATCTTACCGCCACTGCTGTGGCCAAGATTAGGAACCTTCGTCAGGACAAACGTTCTGCCGAGGAGTATGCTGCTGAGTTTCAGCGCTGGGCGGTGAGTACCCGTTGGAATGATCCAGCTTTAAACAATCAGTTTGTCTTTGGCCTTTCGGAGTTCATTAAGGGCGTTTTCTTGAATGACCCGCCTACTGAGTCCCTTGACATGTCTATGGCGTTGGCCATCAAAATTGACCGTAGGTTCAGGGAATGTTCTCAAGAGAAATTAATGGCTACTCCAGGGCCTTCTAAGTCATCACTGACTCCTTCTGTTCTCACTCCACCTTCCCCAGAGGAACCCAATCAATTGGGTATGTCCAAGCTTTCTCTGGCAGAAAAGAACAGAAGTCGGCAGGAAGGACTCTGTCTTTATTGTGGCATGGCAGGTCACTTTGCTAATGTGTGTCCAAAAAAGGGGTCCAGAAAGGCGGGAAATTTAGAGGAGGGCTCCCTAGGCGATCAGATAGTTTCTCGTAATGTTCAATCTAAAATAATTTTACCTGTTAAAATTTCTTGGGGTTCTAGTGTTTTCTATTCCCAGGCCTTTTTAGATAGTGGAGCGGCTGAAAATTACAAGGACCCTGTCCATTGGTATTCCACCCAACCCACTTACTAACCCTTTTAAAGTTTTGGCTATTAATGATACCCCCCTTCTTTCCAGCAGTCCTGTATCTATGACACCTGAGATCACTGTCCAGGTTGAGTCAGGTTATCCTGAGGTTTTGGCATTCTTCCTCTTGGATATTCCATCCAATCCCGTTATCCTGGGTTTGCCCTGGATCCATAAGAACAACCCAGTCCTAGATTGGTCCACTGATCAGATTGTCAGGTGGGGGCTTGATCATGAAAACCAGGTTCCTTCCATTCATTTGTCTATTATGGATGTTAAAGGGTTACCTATTTGTTATCATGATTATCTTGATGTTTTTTCCCCGCAGGCTGACGATAAACTCCCTCCACATCGACCATACGACTGCCCCATAGGTTTATTCGGCATTCCACCTTACCTGCGGGGGCAGGTTTCTTCTTTGTGGAAAAGAAGGATGGTAGCCTGACACCTTGTATTGATTTTCGTGCCTTGAATAACATCACAGTCAAATATAGGTATCCCCTACCCTTCATTGACAATATGTTCTCCCAAGTAGTCAGGTCTTCTATCTTTCCAAGCTAGACTTAAAAGGAGCATATAATTTAATTAGAATATGTCAAGGGGACGAATGGAAGACTGCTTTTAACACCAAGGATGGCCACTATGAATACCTAGTTATGCCCTTTGTAACACCCCAGCAGTCTTCCAGAATTTTATAAATGATGTGCTCCGGGAGTTCTTTGGTAGGTTTGTTATTTTATACCATGACGATATTCTTATCTTTTCATCCTCTCTAGAACAGCACCGTCTCCATGTCAAGTTGGTCCTTGCTAAATTCCGAAAGAACCATCTGTTTGCCAAATTATAGAAGTGTTCCTTCGGGCTCCAGCAGATTCCTTTACTAGGTTTTATCATCTCAGATAAGGGCCTCACTATGGATCCCAAAAAGGTGTTTGTAGTTCTTGATTGGGAGGTTCCCACCAGCCTTAAAGTCCTACAAAGATTTTTGGGATTTGACAATTTCTAAAGGAGGTTTATAAGGAATTTTTCCACCTTAGTGGCCCCTTTGACCAACCAAGGGTATCTCCACAGAGGAAAAAGAATTTATTTTTGGTTTATGGTGTTTAAGTACACCATCCCCCAACCCTCTCCCTATCTTTTTTCCCCAGAATCCCCCTTTGTTTGTTTGCAGCAGAATGGGAAAGTTGTGCTGGTTCTTGGGGGTGCGTCTTCCCCTGTGCTGGGGGTGCTGTCACTCAATGTGCATCATCATGGTAGCAGGCACACCCACTTAGCTGCAGAAAGAAATCCTTTCCTCCCTGACTCTCTAAGTTCATTTTTTACAGCTGATTATGCAGAGAGAGACAGGGGAGGAAAAGTTAAAACCCTCTTCCCACAATACTGTAACAAAGGCAGAGGAACGTGTGTTGTTTTTAATAATTATTTGTTTGTGTCTAACTCTTGAGAGGGGTGGTTAAAAAAGTGATCTAAGATTAATTTTATAGGGGATGCTGGGAATATGAGGCAATCTGGTATGGGAGGGGATGGGAGAGAAAAAGGTAGTACCTCCTCCACTAATTAGTCAGCAAGCTGCTGTGATGTTCATGTGATTATTCCTCCATTAATCAGTGAACTCAGTAGCTTGAACTCAGGAATATGCACTGCATATTCCAAATGAGGCCTTACCAGTGCCTTGTAAAGAGGGAGAATAATATATTTCTCTCTTGAATCTATTCCCCTCTTGCTACCTGGCAATGTTTGCTACAGCTAAGTCTTTTATCTACCAGAACCTCCAAATCGTTTTCCATTACTTAACACAGAGTTATTTATGGTGTAGGTGGCACAGGGATTATTAAATCCCAAATGCATCACCTTACATTTATAAACATTGAATCTCATCTGCCATTCTGCTGCCCATTTTGATAATCTATCTAGGTCTGCTTGCAACACTTGCACATCATTTGAAGTTTCCAAAGCTCTGCATAGTTTAGTGTCCTTAGCAAACACAGAAATCTTGCTCTCAATGCCCCCTTCTAAATCATTTATAAACAGATTAAACAGAAGCGGCCCAGTACAGAACCCTGAGGCACTCCACTTAGAACTTTAGCCTACATAGATGTAGCTCCATTTACCACCACTCTGCTTGCGATCCAATAACCAATTCTCTATCCATGCACAAATGTTTTCTTCAAGGCCAACAGTCCTCAGTTTATATATTAGTCGCTTATGTGGCACAGTATCAAAAGCTTTCGCAAAATCCAAGTATACCACATCCACTGCTGTGCCCAAATCTAAACTCTTACTTCTTCATAAAAACCAATTAAATTTGTCTGGCATGATCTATTTCTCATAAATCCATGTTGACTACTACTAATAACATCAGTTCTGGAGACAAAGTCAAGGATATGATCCCGTAACAAAGTTTCCATCACCTTCCCTACCACTAATGCTAGGCTTACAGGTCTATAGTTACCAGGCTGTGAACGACTACCTTTTTTGAATATTGGTATTACATTGGCTTTTTTCCAATCCAGCGGCACATCCCCAGACAAAAGTAAATCTGAAAAGATAAGAAACAGTGGTCTAGATAGAACTTAACTAAGCTCTTTTAAAATCCGAGGGTGTATTCCATCCGGTCCTGGAGCTTTATTGATATTAACTTTGTCTAATAGTTTCCGTACCAAATGCTCCTTCAGCCAATGTGAATACTCTCACTGTTTCTTGAATGCTTTGCCTACATCTCAGTTGTTGCCTGATCTTTCTGATCTTCTTAACTCTTTTCAGTCTGATGTTCCTTCCGGTAAACCTACTAACCTGTTGTCTGTTCCTCTCAGTCTACGTTTACAGGTGATCCAACAATTTCATGATTCCAAGCTGGCAGGTCACCCAGGGGAGAAAAGACCTTAGAACTCCTGTCCCGTCATGTCTGGTGGTCCTCTATATCCAGAGACACCAAAGCATACAGTTGTGTTTCGAAATTATTCAACCCCCAATGCTGTAAAGGGTTTTAGGGAATTCAGTGTACATTTGTAATTGTGTTCAGAATGAAATCTTACAAGGACTTTTCAAAGAACCAAATGCAACTAAAATGACATCAATTGTTTTTGTAATACAGTATTAAATGTTTTTTTTGTGATTTCTTCATTGACAAAATTATTCAACCATTTAAAGACTACCACTCTTAAGAACAGAGGTTCATTCAAGTGTTTTTGATCAGGTATTGAAAACAATTGTGGATGTCATCGAGCAGCAATCAAGCATAATAAGCACCAATTAGGCAGATTTGAAATGACTGTGATACTTAGCTCCTTCTAGACATTTACTGGTGTGTTTACAAACATAGTGAATTCAAGAGAATGGTCCAGGAAGACAAGAGAAGTGGTGTTTTTTCTTCACAGGAAGGGCAATGGCTATAAGATGAATTCAAAGATGTTAAACATACCAAGAGACACCATAGGAAGCATCATTCACAAATTCAAGGCAAAGGGCACTGTTGAAACGCTACCTGGTCAAGGAAGAAAGAAGATGCTGACTTTGACTGCTGTGCGCTACCTGAAGCGCAAAGTGGAGAAAAGTCCCCGTGTGACTGCTGAGGAACTGAAAAAAGATTTGTCAGATACGGGTACTAAGGTTTCAGCTCAGACAATAAGGCACACACTGCGTAATGAAGGCCTCTGTGCCAGATCTCCCAGGCGCACCCCCTTGCTGTCTCCAAAGTATAAGAAGAGTCGACTGCAGTATGCCAAAAGTCATGTGGACAAACCACAAAAGTGTTCTGTGGACTGATAAAACAAAATTAGAACTGTTTGGGTCCATGGATCAACGCTATGTTTGGAGGAGGAAGAACAAGGCCTATGAAGAAAAGAACACCTTGCCTACTGTGAAGCATGGCGGGGGGTCAACCATGCTTTGGGGCTGTTTTGCTTCTGCAGGTACAGGGAAGCTTCAGCGTGTGCAAGGTACCATGAATTCTCTTCAGTACCAGGAGATATTGAAAAAAATGTGATGTAGTCCATCATAAACCTGAGGCTTGGGAGACGTTGGACCTTTCAACAGGACAATGATCCCAAGCATACCTCCAAGTCCACTAGCATGGTTGTAGATTAAAGGCTTGAGTGGCCATCGAAGTCACCAAACTTAAATCCGATTGAGAACCTCTGGTGGGACTTAAAGAAAGCAGTTGCAGCGCGCAAGCCTAAGAATGTGTCTGAACTGGAGGCTTTTGCCCATGAAGAATGGGCTAAGATACCTGTAGATCGCTGCAAGACACTTGTGTCAAGCTAGGCTTCACGTTTAAAAGCTGTTATAACTGAAAAAGGATGTTGTACTAAGTACTAAGAATGAATGTCACTTGGGGGTTGAATAAAACTGATAATGATGTGAGCACAGAAAATACATTTGTGGTTATTTCATTATAAATGTTATGCTATATTTGTCTGACTTACAAGTGTCTCTTTGATTTAATTGTAAACAAGATGACTGAAATGATCAAAATCAATGTCAAATTGTCCAAAACACTCAATTTCAGTGGGGGTTGAATCATTTTGAACACAACTGTATGTTAAATCCTGCATAGTTTGTGCCTTTAGTAAAATGGCTGACTTTATACCACTTAGCAAACTTCCATCTGCCAAAGATTTATCCCTCTTATTTGTTAAGCACATTTTTCAGTTCCATGGGGTTCCCTAGAACATAGTGTCAGATAGGGGGGTCCAATGTGTAGCCCAATTTTGATGCTCCTTTTGTACTTGGCTGGGTATCTCTCTTTCTTCTTCTCCATCCCCAGTCTAATGACCAGACAGAGGGAACTAACCAATCACTAGAACAATATCTTTGTTGTTTTGTCTCAGATAGCCAGGAGTAGTGGGCTGAATTTTTACCATTTGTTGAATTTTCCTATAATACTATTCATTCTTCTATAGGTTCACCTCCATTTCCCTACATTTACGGCCATCATCCCAAAGCATCTTCATTAACCAGACCCACTTCCAACTTTCCTCTCTTAGAAAACTGGTTTCAACACGTCATCTATCTGGCGGCAGGTACAACTAAATCTTAAAAAGGCCTCAACTCATCAAAAACAGTTTGCAGATAAACATCAATCTAAGGAACCGGACTTCTCACCTGGTGATCGTGTATGGGTCTCCACTCGTAACCTCTATCTTTGTCATCCCTGTTTTAAGTTGGGTCCTAAGTTCATCAGTCCATATCCTATTCGTCAGAAAATCAATAGAGTAACCTACAAAGTGGCCTTACCTCCATCCAACAAAAGTACAAACTCATTTCATTACTAAAATCTGTTACCTCTGCTCTTGCCACATCTGAACCTCCTCCTCCAGTTGAGATCCAAGGAGAAACAGAATTTGAGGTTGACAAAATCTTATTGACTGGAGATGTTCTGAGGAAAGATGCTGGGTTCCTCATCATCAGGTCCATGCTCAGAAATTGATTGACCAGTTTCACAAGGACAATCCGAAGAAACCTGCTTTAAAGGGTCCAGTGGCCCCTCGTGGGGAGGGGGGGAGTAATGTCAGGCAGCATAGTGCCTCTTCTTATTTCCTCCGTCCCCGCTGACAGTCTAATTGGACGGAGGAGATCCAATAAATTCAAAATCCTTCTTTCAGCCAATGCTGCTTCAAATTTCACCCAGTCCTCTTCCCCATTGGTCCCTTTTCCTATTTAAGCCTGCTTCTATTTCAGCCTCATTGCCTGTTGTAGTTTTGGTATAGCCAAGCTAGTGGTCCCTGCTTTTGGGTCTAGTATCCCTATCTAGTCCTGATAGCCAAATCTTGTTCTTGTCTTATTATCATTGTTCTTCTCATTGCTCATTGTTATCCTTGCATTTGTCATTTTCTTTGTCTTCCAGTTCCTGTTCAGTTCCATTGGTGTTCCGGTTTTCCAGAGTATACCCGGCCTCAGCGTCTATACCTTGCGCTTTAAGACTTGGGGGTAACTGTGTACAGCGAGGCGCAACAAGCCTCTGGATGATCGGGGGCTTGTCTATAGGTGAAGACAGCGGCTATAGATTGGGGTATAGGCGCTGAAGGTATACTTGGGGACTTCAGGCATCACACTATTGGCTTACCTTTCATCTTTTCTTGGGCTATGCTTGGATACACCTTTCTAAGCTACATATAACAGGCAGTTCTATTTGGGACCTATTTTAGGAGTCTAATCCCATTATACATATACTTTATATATAACGATAACCATAAGAAGACGGAGCACTCCAGGGACTTATCAGTGAATGCAATATTTATTGCACGTCTATCGACGCGTTTCGGCCCGTGTCAGGCCGTTCTCAAGATAACAAGTGCACGGTGATCACGATTTATATAACAAACACACAACCCCATGTCCCTCCTACTAAGACCTCCCCACCCCCTCCATCAGTGTTACGTAGTTCCTTAGGATAGGTCCGTTAGATGGGTGTGTAGTATGACGCTTCTTACGTAAGCGTCCCTCCCACCTTGTATCATCCACATGACGCTTCTTCACATACTGTCATTGCCGTGCGGCTATTCGGGTATCCCAGTGTATGTTGCTCCTGAATCCTTGGGGTAAGGGGGTAAAGTAATATGGAGTGCACACCTCTAATTCTATATTACCCATAAAGTGCAAATATTCATTGTGGTAAAAAGTTCCCATAGATATATCTCTGTGGAATAAATAAGTAAAACAGATAATCATGAATAAATACTAAAAAGTGCTCATAGGATATAAATAGAATGGTGACACTAAAACGGTTAAAACATTATTACAAGTAAAAAATCGGGGGCTTGTCTATAGGTAAAGACAGCGGCTATAGATTGGGGTATAGGCGCTGAAGGTATACTTGGGGACTTCAGGCATCACACTATTGGCTTACCTTTCATCTTTTCTTGGGCTATGCTTGGATACACCTTTCTAAGCTACATATAACAGGCAGTTCTATTTGGGACCTATTTTAGGAGTCTAATCCCATTATACATATACTTTATATATATATATATATATATATATATATATATATATATATATATATATATATATATTGCAATGATCCCTGCATGGGACTATGATGAACTTGGCTTTGATTTTATTTAAACTGCATTTCTGCACTATCCCGTTTTATGCACATATTTATGATGAAATTGCACATCTATGTGCATAGATTTATATATTTGGTCATTGGTGAATTGCTATTATGATTGTCTATACTGACTATTATATAACTCATTTTCTGCCTTGCATACGATCATGTTTGTCTATACTGACCATTATCCACTTCTTGCCTTGCATATTTTGTCATGGTACCACTATTCCACGTAATGATCCATTAGATTATACAGACTGATATATTCCTCCCCGTGAAATTGACTGTCTGTCATTCATCCCATATTTCCCTCGGTATTACTTATACTGTCCATTCCGATTCTTACCTCTGTTATGGCTACTAGTCGGCTTTGCAGTTACACACTGTCTCTTGGGGAGGAGACTCTTTGGACTCAGACACACCCATGCATCTGACTGAACTCATGCGATAGCCGCCTCGTGCGGTTGACATCAGCAAGATTATGTTAGGCCTTAAATGCGGTCCTCCTGGTCTCAACCCCAGTACGCTGTTGACAAATCCAGCAGACCCTGCTCTACTCATTCTACTCTATGTGTATATATATATATTCTTCAGGAGCACCCGGGCGCTTACTTAGGAATGGAGTGCGGACGATCTTTCATATATATATATATATATATATTACACAGAAGTCTCCAGCACTCAACTATACACATAAGCATAAATTAATTAGATATCACGAACAAGTATGCAAGCAACGAAGGGTGATTACCTGCACTAAAGTTAAAATGGATACGTTTAGTTACATAGTTTGGACAAACTTGCGTCAGCTGATGCGCCACTTCAAGGCAGTATCCCAGCATCAGTCCTAACCTAATGAGTAAAGTTCAATCCCTGGGGGAACAAGACCATACCTGCTTCTCTCTTTATTAGTATGACCTATACCAAGGAATCATGGGCTTACAGAGCTTCTAAACCTTCTTTTTATCTGGCTGCCTTAAAGGGCGGGGGAATAAATTTACCCAGGGAGCAAAGCATATAAATCGAGCTTAGCCGTATTGCCCTTTATTATCTACAAATACAAGAATATGCAGCTCAAACCTTTATTTTAAATTACTTTCAGATGCGTGCAAAGGAGTACCGGCAATTAATACATTCACAAGAAGTCTCCAGCACTCAACTATACATATAGCATAAATTAATTAGATATCCACGAACAAGTATGCAAGCAGAAGGGTGATTACCTGCACTAAAGTTAAAATGGATACGTTTAGTTACATAGTTTGTACAAACTTGCGTCAGCTGATGCGCCACTTCAAGGCAGTATCCCACATCAGTCCTAACCTAATGAGTAAAGTTCAATCCCTGGGGACAAACCATACCTGCTTCTCTCTTTATTTAGTATGACCTATACCAAGGAATCATGGGAGCTTACAGAGCTTCTAAACCTTCTTTTTATCTGGACTGCCTTAAAGGGGCGGGGGAATAAATTTACCCAGGGAGCAAAGCATATAAAATCGAGCTTTTAACTTTAGTGCAGGTAATCACCCTTCGTTGCTTGCATACTTGTTCGTGATATCTAATTAATTTATGCTTATATGTATAGTTGAGTGCTGGAGACTTCTGTGTAATGTATTAATTGCCGGTACTCCTTTGCACCGCATCTGAAAGTAATTTAAAATAAAGGTTTGAGCTGCATATTCTTGTATTTGTATATATATATATATATATATATATATATATATAGCATAATGTAGAAATGTTGGCGGCACTCCGTAATAATTAGATATATATGGGTGCAGGCTTCAATACAGGCTCCGCAGTCCTGTTTCCCACTCAATAGGAAATAGAGACGATGCAGCACTCCTCCATATAAAACAAGCTTATATTTATTAAATACTGTCACATGTTCAACAACAGGCGACGTTTCGGGCGTCACAGCGCTATATGTGACTATACAATAACACACATTTCTTATCAACATTATATAGTGTCCAGACAGGATGTGACCTAATATTTCAGTTACAATAGAGACAATTAACCCTAGTGTGGAGTCCCAAGTTCCAAGCAACTCTAAGTATCAAAACCTTCCTATACACCCCTCTGATCAGGATACTAATTACACATAGTCAGTGGAAGATATATAGTAGGGATGTATCCCCAAGGTCTCAAAGAAATAAGTATAGATTATAATCTTTATTCAACCCACTAGGGGCCAATGTTTTCAATTCCTTGATCCACCAGGTTTCACGACATTTAAGTCTGTGTTCCCTATCACCCTGAAAGTTTAAGGGAACACTCTCCAAAACCATGAACCTCATGTCCCTCCCTCCATGTCCCTTTTCCACAAAGTGCCTAGCAAATTTACAAGTTTTTGGGTCACAGAGGAATTATGTTGCGAGATACGCGATTTAATCTTCTGCGTGGTCTCCCCCACATAGAGGAGACCACACGGACAGATAATCACGTAAACAACAAACTTAGAGTCACAGGTAAATTTACCTCGTAATTCAATTTTATTCCCATTTATTGGGTGCACAAAATGAGTTCCTTTAACTACAAAATTGCAATATATGCAATGGCAGCACGGATACATACCCTTTCTACCACTGTCAAACCAAGTACTTTGGGGTTTTCTGTCCTGTTGTACCCGAGTGGAAGTAACCAATTTTCCAATGGTGTCATTCCTTCGGTATGGGCCAATGACGTTTTAAGACCTGAAAAATCTGGGGGCTATGATGGGTAAATTGGGACACAAAAGTAAGTCTGGGGACCCTATCCTTCCTCTCCTTACTCAAACTCTCTACCACATTCACTTTTTCTTTTGCTCTCTCCAATACAGTCTTGGGATATCCCCTCCTTATAAACTTTTTGACCATATTGTCTGTCTGTTAGTCCCTCACTGTCTGTTCACTGACAACCCTCTTAACCCTAGTTAACTGACTGATAGGTATTGATGTTTTCACATGTTTCGGATGACAGCTATTATACTGTAATATCTGATTTCGATCTGTCGGTTTGGTATATAGTTTGGTGTGTAATCCCCCATGTTTATACACCATGACATCCAGGAAGTGGATAACTGAAATATTAGGTCACACATCCTGTCTGGACACTATATAATGTTGATAAGAAATGTGTGTTATTGTATAGTCACGTTACTTGAGAAAGGGCGCTGTGACGCCCGAAAAGTCACCTGTTGTTGAACATGTGACAGTATTTAATAAATATAAGCTTGTTTTATATGGAGGAGTGCTGCTTCGTCTCGATTTCCTATATATATATATATATATATATATATATATATATATATATATATATTAGCAAAATTGTGCCCGTTGGTGCACAATCAAAATTATGTGTATGTTTTGCTATGTGTGGATATAGTGGATATAGAATCTTTACACAGGTATATTTTAAGCTGTTACTCAGACAGTCACCAGCTTTCAGAGGAACCAAATAGGATAATCCTGCAGGTCTGAGAGTAGACTCAGGCAATCCTGCTACACTGTGTGGTTTAAACTAAACATGCTAGGATAATACTTAGTATTCACCACGACAAGTGGAGATGGTACCTCATATATTATAACAAAAGGCACCTCACAACATCATGTTATTGTAATAGCATTGCCCAAAGAATCTAAGGTATAAACAAACATTTCTTATTCCCAGTTTACCTAAAGAAATGGATTTATCCTTTATATACTCTTATACAGATCTAATTGAAAAAAAGTTGCTTCAGAGCAATTTTTAATAACCGATAGCTGCTTTTTATTTCAGTATTACAGTAAATCCTTGGTATACCTGTCTGGCTTTACCACTAAGCAAAAGGCTAAGGACTTGCAAGCGAGCACCTTCATCCCAACCATTAATAGTGGCTGCCAATTCAAATTGTTCTAGCCAATCAGTCCACTCCCTAGTTACACCATCAAATGGATCAGATTTAAAAATAGGTTTGGCAATTGGGCCTGGTAGAGCTACTAAGTCTAATTGGAGAATTTCAACTGCAGGTACAAGGACAGAAGGATGTAAATCAACACGTTTAGTAGCAGCCTCCATAGCTTAATACAGAGAACAAATATACAAAGAAAACAGGGAGAATAAATGGTATTACCAGCACCGCTGCCACCAATTTGTACCAGATCACTGCTTTATGGAAGGATTATGGGTAGCATGGCACACAGTGGGTTACTCTGGTGGTCTGGCACAAAGCAGACAGTGCACATAAATAGGTTCCCCACATAACATGTGCAGTAATCAGGGATGTCCCTGTCTATGGTGCACCACTTTGAATATTGACCAGGCCTGTATATTGTGTGTCCTTGTAAGTTGGTGTACACTTATCTGTTACCTTAGAGTTTGTATCCAATAAGGTAAATTGTCTGTCCAATAATCTGACCTCCCAATTGGTGGTAAAAGGATCTTATACACAGTATCTTGTGTTGCAGTCAATATCACTCCAAAGCACACACCACAATCCACTTTCACTTTGTCTCCTCCTACCATAGAGAGCAGGGATGCCTTGTATTTTATTACTCACTGACACCACCTGCAGGCTAGAGGTGGTATTTAATGGTGTATATGTCCATTACTATACACAACATATCCTGCGTAGCAGACAAACTTTTTTTGGATAACACTTCCTTTCATATGAAGCAGACACAGGGGTGTGGTTTAAGCTGCCATTTGACCATTCCATTTTAAACTAGGGATCTCAGCTCTGTAAGTAAGTTTCTGTATTTTGTATATTTTGTGTTGTACCTAATATAAGTCAGTGCTAAATTTTATATACATTTACTGATGGCCATTTAACTGGTAATAGTGAGTACACACATACATATACACCTTTCCTATATGTAATATCCTATACCCCCCACCTCATTGGTAGCTGCTAAAAACTCAATGTAATCTCCTATGGAGATATAAATATATTTATATAATACACAAGTCTCTGTATTTTCAATGGAGAGCTGCAGTGGCGAGAATCCTTATTAGAATCACTCAGTGATGTCACTGAGTGACTAGTTCAATTATTAGTGCCACTGCAGCTCTCCATTCCTAATATAACATAAAAATCATTGTCCTACCTCTTATCCAGCCACCCCGGAATCGAACATTTCACAAAATCACAAATCCAAGAGCTGGACAGGAACGGATCAGCCGTGTATACACAGCACAGAACAGCCTGGCGCGCATGCGCATTACGTCCATTATGGCACATGAGGAAATCAATACCAACACACACGCATTATGCAAACAAAAAAGAGGCGCAAACAAAACGGAATAAACCAAAATTAACAAACAGGGGTAAACATAAAGCCTAAAAAACAAGTGAAATAAACCTAAAACAAACATCTGATTCTGACTAAATTACTATTAACATTTGAACAATGAAACATATATAACATAAACATATCTAAGATAAAGATTTTAAATAATATGCTTGTGAAGGTTCTCATTCATCCAGGTCATGGTATATCTGTTGTATTCAATTAGATCAACTGGACTTGAAATGTAGTTCTTGAAGACTACCTCGGAGTTCCCTGACCTGTATTTATATGGTCAGGGAACTCCTCGGTGGCATAATAGCCTTATATTACACTGTAAGGGGCGCATTATCCCTTATATAATATAAGGGATTCACTGCAACTAGTGTGTGCAGCATTCTTCCTTTTTTCTCTCCTAATGTACTTTACATTGAATACTATAGTTTGCATGCACCACTACCCACTTAGGGTCCTGTGCCTCTACATCTATGTTATGTTATACCTGTACCAGTATCCTGACACATTACCGGTACAGGTAAAATGTGTATATATATATATATATATATATATATATATATATTAAGATATCATTTAGGTAATGCCTTATGACAACCATATATGGGGTGAAAGGGTTGCATGCTAATCGATGAAGCACATCACATTGTATATGGAGTTTAAGCCTTTAGGCATCCTTGTGGCTAATTCAAAAATCCATTAAAATCCTTATTTTCTAAGGGAGGCTAATCTATTTTGATTCCTATTGTTCTGTTTAATTTGTTGGAGTACTTGTAACTTCAAATATCTCTCATTCCCCCGTTGCATATATAAAATGTTTAGCTACCAGACTTTTCTGGTTCAGAGAAGGGCAACTAAATTAATAAGGGGAATGGAGGGGCTTGAATACGCAGGCAGATTAGACAAGTTAGGGATGTTTACATTGGAGAAGCGACGTTTGCATCGGGACATGATAACCTTATACAAATATATTAATGGGCCATACAATGAACTCTTTGGTGCATTGTTTACTAATAGGGCATATCAGAGGACTCGTGGACATCCTTTAACGTTGGAAGAAAAGAAGTTTCATCTTCAGGTTAGGAAAGGTTTCTTTACAGTGAGAACGGTGAAACTGTCTTCCAGCAGATGTGGTAATGGCAAGTTCATTGAATAGCTTTAAAAAAGGCCTGGATAAGTTTCTAAAACTAAAAAATATTGAGAATTACTGGTATTAATGAATATATAGATATGGTTGATCCAGGGATACTTTATGATTGCCGTTTGGAGTCAGGAAGGAATTTTTTCCCCCTTTTTAGCTGTTTTTTTTTTTGCCATCCTCTGGATGAACTGTTAGGTAGGGTTAAAAAAAAAAAAAAAAAAAAGAGGGTGAATAGGTTGGACTTGATGGACGTATGTCTTTATTCAACCTTAAATACTATGTTACTATGTTATTCCTGATGTCCCGCAAATGCTCTCGGATGCAGCATTTAAGTCCTTGTGGTGCAACCTACATACTGGAGTTTGCAACTACCACAAGTTAACACATATATCACATATTGTGAATAACAATTGATATACTGTTTTGATGGACCCTACCATTACTTGTACTAATACAGTTAGGGCTTTTGTCTTAATGGTGGCAGGTCATGCATCTTACAGACCCACATGGGAAGGTCCAAGATACAAATTTCCCTCTATGTATCTTGGGACTGTATCAAGCTGGCAACCGCTATGTTTCTGATAGACTTTGCTCTTTGAGGAACAAACTTACAGCCCCCTCTGATAACTTCCCTTAAATCAGGGTCTTGTTCCAATACTGGTAAGTACTTGCGGATGATATGTACTATTTTGTACTGTGTAGTAGAAAAGAAAACTCCATTGTTTTTACTTTTATAGCTATCATTATTATCAGAAGAAGCTTTCTTACCCCTTTAAGAAGGTGGTTCCTATCCTGACTCCTAGCTCTCTTTAAGGACTTGCTAAGAGTACGTTTGTTATAGCCTCTCTGACTAAACCTATTAAACATCTTCTGGGCTGCTTGTTCAAAGGCAGAGTCTGAGGAGCAGTTGTGTCTCAGCCTCAGGAACTGACCATAAGGTATCACTTCCATGCAATGTCTAGGGTGACTCGAGTCAGCCCTTAATATGGTATTACCTGCTTCAGGTTTTCTAAAATTCTCTGTTTGAATCATCGTGGGACCGACGGTAATGTCTAAGAATTGCAAAGACCTGTTATCAAAAAGATAGGTAAATTGCAGATTATAGGGGTTGTCATTCATAAATGCCAGTCTGATCGCTGTGGTCCATTCCAAATCCATATAAAGTCATCTATATACCTTCTGTATAGAATGACTGATTGGTTAAGTACCTCAAATGCGGGGTGGTGGTATAAAACCGTTTCCTCCCACCACCCCATAAACAGGTTGGCATACATGGGGGCAAATTTGGCCCTATCGCTGCCCCGTTTTTGAACGTACAACCTTCCATCGAACTTAAAAAAAAAGTTGTGGTTAAATAAATTAGGGCTTCTATAATAAACATCTGACATTCCAGTGAGTATTTTCTATACTGTTCTAAGTGGAATTTAACCGTTTTTATGCCCCATTCATGGGGAATGGAGAAATAAAGGGACACCATGTCCGTGGTGGCTACTGCGAACACTGGTTGAACAGTCATGCAGTCTAGAATACTTAAAATACTTATGGTGTCTTTCAAATAGGAAAACAATCTTTTCACTAAAGGTTGAAGCATTAAATCTATAAGGTCAGATAGACCTTTATTTAGTGAGCATATCCCGGGTACTATTGGCCTGCCCTTTGGGGGGAGTTCCTTCTTATGGATTTTGGGAACATAATGAAATATTGGAGTTACCGGGTTGGGTGGGACCAAAGTTTCATACTTCTTTTCCATTATAACTATACCTCCACATATCAATTTCGCTAGTGTAATTCTACATACTGTTGTAGGGTCCCTATCTAGGGGAATATAGGTGGAATGATCCTTAAGTTGGCGATAAGCTTCTTGTAAATAATCACTCTTATTGAGGCCAACCACTGTACCTCCCTTATCCACCCCTCTAATCACCATGTCTTGATCTTTAATTAGGCTACTGAGGGCATGAATCTCTTTAATTGAAAGATTGTTCTGTGTCCATACAGATTTAATTCCATAAGTTCATCTTTAACAAGTTGTTGAAATTTGTCCACCTCAGGGCCTCGAAGGTGCTTGGGATAGAAAGAGGACTTAGGTCTGAATTTGTTTTCATAAGATTTTGTCTATAACCGACTGACCTTGTCCATGAGGCTGCTGATGAGACAAACTCCAAAGATATTGCCAGTCATTTAATGCCCTATTCTGTTCAGCTGAGTCATCTGAGGTAACAAAACATTCACATTTATTTTCCAAATAAATGCTGCTACCCCATCTTTGCAGCCAAGGATAGAAAATGAACTGTTCCCTGTTACTGTTATTGCTGACAGCTCAAGGTATAGCAGGTCATGGGACTTCTATACCTATTACTGGAGATGTGAGAAGGGGTGATCGTATTAGGAAACATTCACTTATGACACTTTGAGGAAACCCTGCTATGTAGTGCCTTTGTATTCTGCTCCACCTTATGATTTGATTAATCTAATTGATGCTCATGCTAGACTTGTTAATATGATGTGTGTGCTATTAGTCATACATCTATTTTTCTGACTGTTTAATTGTATTTTTGCAAATTTCTTATTTCATATTAGCAGACCAATGTCCAGAGTAGGCCTCTGGGGAGACTACTGAAGTGGATGTTAAATTTAACGTGTAACTAAATGTTCCTGTATTGTTCCTTGCGGGGGCGATAGGAATTCACCAGAGGGAGAATGTAGGAAATTGCTAAACTAGTTACCCTTTAGTCTTTTTGTTCTGGCAGTTCAGGATTTGGCACTGTGTAAAAGTATAAAAAGGGAATCAGACATGTGCTAAGCCTCTTTGTGACTTGGAGTTTTCCCAGAGGAGCCAGGGGACCTTGATAACAGGTAGGCCCAGTTAATGTGAGATTACATTCTGTTATAGATCATTCCAGGAGTGATAGATAGAAGTAGGGTAGCTAGTGAGCAGCCTGAGCTCCAACAAGGAGATTTAGTAAGGACTAGAATCCTGGATATACGACCCAAGAATAGGGACATAGTACCAGATACAGGGGGTGGAAGATTCAACTACAGTGATCGGAGAGCTGGGGTGGCACTAACAAGCTAATTGTTATTTATGCTGTTTCTGCTATGTTACCTCAATTGTGTTACTTGCAATGCCTTATTAATATTGTTCTGTTTATAAATGAGATACTTTTAAAGTTTAAGAACCACTGGTTCCCATTTATTGTATTCTAGGTAGAGTGGTAGTCCAGCAACACCCTGCCTCCAACATATGCGAGGGCCCACTCCTGATAAATAAGAGTCTTGTACATAGAATTTTAATAAGGCTGACAGCTTCTGGAACAAATTAAGTACCCCCATTTTACTATCCCCTTACATTTGTAATAAGTGTCCAAATGCAGTTTCTTTTGGTATAAATGCAACAAACTAAAACATACAGGGAGATTCCGTTCTTATAATTTAAAATGGTGCTAAATTTGCCCCAGACAATCAGATCTTATTTAGCATTTGAAAGCTAGCATCTGATTGGTTGGGGCAAAATTAGCACCATTTTAAACGATAAGAACTTTTATTGAATAACCCTGATAGATTGCTGTCTCAAACACATTACTTTCAGTGAAGAGAGAAGAGTTAACAGAAAGCTTTATCACTTGTGCACATACCGTATATACTGAAGTATAAGCCGAGGTGTTTATTTTTTAAAACAAACCTGAAAAGCTAACCTCAGCTTATACTCGAGTCACAGCACTTTTGCTGCATACTGCTCCTTTAAGGCAGCTAGGAGCAATCGAGGGGCAGCATTCAAGTGCTCCCCTAGCTCAATCTGGTCCAAATGTGATGTGGGGATCGGGAGCTAGCAGCCCATGGCCCTTTTGTAGCATACTGCCAATTAAATGCAGCTAGGGGTAATTGGGGGACAGCATCCAAGTGCCCCCTCGATCCCCCACCGGTTTGGTCCAAATCTGTTGTGAGGATCGGAAGCTAGCAGACTTAGAAACTTTGAACTCATAATGGAAGCCGGTCCCACGAAGAGAAGTTCTGCAATAAGAGACCTCAACAACGACCCTCGAACGTCGTATAAAAACCATTAGTCATGATGACTTGCCCCAGAACTAATTTATTAACCTATTTGTAGTTTAGCCATTTACGGTTAAGGATTGATAAATCGATAAAATATGGGAAATTACAACTTTAAGCCCAACATTAAGAAAACAGGTGTGCCTCGAAAATAATTTGCATTGCCAAGCACGCCACAGTCTTAAAAAGTTTGAGAAGCACTGGTATAGAGCCCACACCCATTATATTTGGGGTTTTTGGGAGTTGACTGCATTTACATGTATGAGCATGTACAAACATTTGTACCTTTCATTGTATTGGGCCCTACAACTGGTACTTATTGATGCTTAATAAAGGGCATGTCCACCCCTAAAACAGAAATTTAACCCACTGCTGGACCAACTGTGTAGTGTTAAAAAATCCTTACCTTTCTCCTCTGAAGGTGAAAGGTAAGAAGCCTGCCTGTGCAAAAATTATTTCTGCCCCTTCCTTCTCTTCCTGGAGGACTCTAGCATGTGCAAGAGAGCCCTCCCCACACCCCTCCCTCCAAATTCCTCATCTGTGCAGTTAATGTTACAAAAATAAAATATTTTCTGCAGTGCAGGGAATCCCCAACAAACCCTAACTGCCAGGTTTAAACTGTAAAAATGTGCCCAGGAACTTACTTCTCAGACTGCATCCCTTCAGCTTTCTCAACAGCCGGTATCCATGTCTGTGATGGCTGACTCTCTTAGATTTTCCTGTGTTTTTCCCACATAGTTTTTTTCCACATTGGCAAGATGCCATATATACCAACCCCCAGATTTGACAGGTAATTCCTGTCCTAATCCCCCATACTCTGGAGTGATGACTTCTTTCACCCTACTCATATATGGGCACAATGTGCAATTACCACAACCTCTATTCCCCATATACTCCTTGGATTCTGTTACCCCCGGCCATTTGTCTAAAGTTAAAGTTTTTCTGTCACAATGGCTGGGACATACAATAAATGATCTTTTAATATTTCTCAGTCTGCAGTCAGTCATACTTGTTCAATATATGGTTGCAATCCCACTCCACTTCGTCTTACGTGGAAATAATTCACCAACAGTTCCAAATGTGGGAGAACCAAATGCAGGAATTATACTGCAAACGTGGTTTATTCAATGCAACATGTTTCGGAGCTAGTGTGCTCCTTTATCATGCTTGATAAAGGGAGCACACTAGCTCCGAAACATTTCGCATTGAATAAACCACATTTATTATTTACCCTCTGTAATAATACCAGCCAGTCACCCAATTCTCCTCACCCTGGTATTTTTACAATGGGTACAGGGTGGGGAGAATTAAACGACTGGGTGCCCTGGTATTATACGTGGTATAGGGTGGGGGAAACATGGCAACTGGGTACCCTGTTATTTCTACAGGGGATAAAAGGCAGGGAGAATTCAGTGAATGGGTGTGCTAGTATAACATGTCGAACAGGGTGGGAGGAATTAGGCTACTAGGTACCTGGTATTTTCGGTGGTATATGGTGCCCTGGTAATTTAACAGGGGGTACAGGGTGAAGAGAATTGGGTTACTGGGTGCACTGGTATTATGAAAGGGGGTGCAAGATGAGGAGAATTGTGCTACTGGGTGTGCTGCTATCATTACAGAGGGTGCAGGGTGAAGAGATTTGGGTGACTGGGTGTGCTGGAATTATTACAGTGGGTACAGGAAGAGGAGAATAGGGTAACTAAGTGTGCTGGTATTATTACAGGGGGTGCAGGGTGAGGAGAATTGGGTGACTGGCTGGTATTATTACCGAGGGTAAAGGGTGAGGAGAATTGGGCTACTAGGTGTGCTGGGATTATTACAGGGGGAACAAATTGGAAGAATTGGAATGCTGGGTGTGCTGATATTACAGGGGGTGCAGGGTGGGGAAAATTAGGTCAATGGGTGCTATTGTATTATTACAGGGGGTGCAACTGGATGAGAATTGGGCTACTGGGTGAGCTGTCATTATTACAGGGAGCCAGGGTGAGGAGAATTAGGTGACTGGGTGTGCAGGCATTATTACAGGGGTGCAGGATAAAGAGAATTGGGTATGTGGGGGTGCTGGTATTATTACAGGGGGTGCAAGGGGAGGGGAATTGGGTGACCAGGTAAGCTTGTATTATTTCAGGGGGTACAAGGTGGGAGAATTGGGCTACTAGGTACCTGGTATTTCAGGTGGTATATGGTGGTAAGAACTGGGCTACTGGGTGTCCTGCTATCATTACAGGGGGTCGAGGGTGAGGAGAATAGTGTAAATGGGTGCACTAGAATTGAGGTACTGGGTATGCTGGTATTATTACAGTGGGTGCAGGGTGAAAATTAGGCTACTATGTGTGCTGTATTATTACAGGGGGTACAAAGTGGGAGAATCGGGCTACTGGATGTGCTGATATTACAGGGGGTACAGGGTGAGGAGAATTAGGCTACTGGATGAGCTGGCATTATTACAGGGGGTTCAGGATGAGGATAATTGGGTATCTGGGTGTGCTGGTATTATTACATGGTGGGGAGAATTAGGCTAATTGGTGCTCCTGTATTATTAAAGGATGCAAGGGGTGCATGCTTTAGGTGCTGGGAGCTGTAGTATCCAAACATCTGCAGTGGATTCCTTCTCTTACCTTGACCACTTGCTCCGCTTCCTCTGCTGCGTGCTCCGCATCCTCTGCTGGCTGACATCACTACTTGGCGCCTGCCTCACTTCCCAGCACCGAGTAGTGAGGACAGCCAGTAGAGGATGCGGAGCGAGCGGCCGCCAATTGAGGCCGCCGAGGTTCGGTTTTCAGGCTATTCTTTTAGCCTGAAAACCTTGGTTTATACTCGAGTATATAAGGTAGGTGAAATGGCATTTCAGGTGGTACAGGGTGATGAGAATTGATTAGCTATGGGCGCTCGTATTATTACAGGGGATTAAGGGTGGGGAGAACTGGGCAACTGGGTGCAGTGGTTATTTTACATGTCGTACAAAAGAATTGGGAAAATGGGTATGATGGTATTATTACATGTGGTATAGGGTGGAGGGAATTGGGCCACTGGGTGCCCTAAAATTATTACAGGTAGTGCAGGAAAGGAGGAATTAGGCAGTTCTCCTCACCCTGTACCCTCTGTAATTATTCCAGCATACTCAGTCACCCAATTTTCCTCCCCCTGTAATAACGCCAGCGCACCCAGTCAACCAATTCTCCTTACCCTGTAATAACACCAGCGCACACAGTCACCCAATTCTCCCTTTACTGTACCCCTGTAATAATACCAGTAACCGGATACCCTATTTTCTTCACCCTGTACCCCCTGTAATAATTCCAGTGCACCCAATTCCCCATGTTCCCAAGTACAGTATATCGAGTCGTTACCTCCCTAATGTTCCCTTGTATCAGTGCACCTATATCCTTTTCCAGACAAGTCCCCAATTACCTTGAAGCAGGTAGTTCACTAGCTCAATGCACACAGTAAAATGGCACAAAAGCTGTTTCCCCTCCCAGTCATGTGGTATGTCACACGTATGAAGGTTCCGCCCCCTTTACACAACTTGAGACTAGCAGTCACGGTTTGTTAGAGGGAAGGTGAAAAAGGATTGTGGTCCAGTCATAACCCAGGACCGGAGATGTCTAGGCAGCATATTATATGAGAAAACAAGGGGAACAGATGTCCCAGCAGCCCCACCGCTCTAATTCCTCCATATACAGCAGGTAAGTACACATACACTGTGAACCTACATCAATTCACTTTGATTCAAGCACTAAAACCTACACTAATGCTTATGTATATATATATATATATATATATATATATATATATATATTTACTTTGTTTCCTTACATATCCATCTATGTACTACTACACACTAAAACGTCCACCCCACCTTTGTTTCCACGGCAACCATATACAAATACACATCCTCCAGTTGTACTGGTTTGCCCAGTGTTGTGTTGTACTGGGCATAAGGCACATATTGTTGTGTACCGGATGTACTGTGCTAAACTCAGATGCGAGCTTGACTCTGAGTGCCCCGTTACCATGACAACATGAAACAAAACCGGAAGAAGAGGGGAGGGAGTAAGAAGTTCAGATCATAGAACGTCTGATCAACCAGTGGGAGGGGTGACAGGTGTGGATGTCCAGCTGCAGCAGTTCTCACACAGGCTGCTCCCCCTCCCCATCAGCACACATTGGAACTATCCCGCCCACAGTACACTTCTATTGGTTTGTCTGGGAGCTAAGCCAGCCTGTGGAATGAAGTAAAGGAGGAGCCTGACTGTGAGTAAAGTAATAAATGGAGTGTCAGTGCTGTACTGTCTGTTACATAGCTAAAGTCAATTTCACACTGTCTTCCTGTAGTCCTATAGCCCAGTGTTTCTGGCCCCTTGGCTACAGGGAGTTAACTGCTTTCAGAAGTCTGTTTCTTTGTCTAATGGATGACACTGTCTGCCCTGCTGGAGTCGTCCACATTGTACATTTTACCTGCTTTTATTATTTGGCATTGAAGGATTCTTCATTATTGTTTCAGGCTGCCTATTTATCTATCATCTATATACCTCTCTGGCTATATTTACCTATCTATCTGTCTGTATAGTTCTCTGCCTGTATCTATCTATCTGTCTGTATCTATCTAATCTCTGTTTGTATCTATATATCTGTCTATTTATCTCTATATCTAAATGTATAGGGGGCTAGTAACTCAGCTAGGTTCTATTCAGACTGTACCAATTGGATCGTTTGTACCATGGAACAAACTGCAAAGCTTCGTACACATGTTGGATAATTGTCGTGCGATGCAGCAGACGAACGAGCAATTGCATGAACGATCGCCAAAGGCCATCGACTATTGACGGCTTTTTCCGACGATCAGCCTGGCGGATTTGTTCTGCCGATTATCGGATATTTGTACATGGACGGCAGATTATTGTTATCGTTCTACTAGAAAATATATATAACAGGCGCATGCACTGCTTTTCGTAATTGTGCGATCGTACGAACATCTACACCCAACCACGTTCATATGATCACGCAACTACGAAAAGCAGTGCATGCCCCTGTTGTATATTTTATAACAGGTGACCATTGTTGCTGTGTGAACAGATGTCGTTTCAATTATGAGGATTAACAATAACGTTGTTGAACGTTCATTGGCTGCATCGTACAAAAATTATCCAACATGTACACGAGGCTTTAGATTGCTAGACAGATTATCATGTAACTAGACAATGAGAGGTCTGTATTATAGCGAAAGAAAGAAGATGAGGCTCCCCTGCTAGTTTCATTTGTTTAGTAGTCACCAATTAATTAAATAGGATAGGGAGAGAATTAAGGCTTTGAAACTCCCTTTTCAGCAATACGCAAATAAGCAAAAAACAGGGAGCTTCAATAAAAGTTCTTATTTAAAATGGTGCTAATTTTGCCCCAACCAATGAGATATCATTTAACATTTTAAAGCTAACATCTGACTGGTTCGGGCAAAATTAGCACCATTTTAAACAATAAGAACTTTTATTGAATAACCCTGTAAGACTTTATGGTATGGTATTTACTATGTTTCCATGGAAACTTTTAGGAAAGCTATATCTTTAAAAAGATATATGCAAAACCAGAGCACCAACTACAGACTGTAGTTGGCGCACTGGTTTTGCATTTAGCTTGTGGAATGCTGTAAAAGTCTTTTATAGCTTTCCTAATAGCTTCCATAGAAACATGGTAAATACCCAGAAGTCGTCGTTCCTTGCATATTGCAGAAAAAATCATAGAAGCATTTGTGATAAAAGCATTATAATAAAAGATATTTATAGGGTAACCCTTTTGAAATAAAAAAAATAAAAGTGGTATAAAGGTGATACCTTTATTGGCTAACTAAGATAGTCATAGCAAGCTTTCAGTACATTCTAGTTCCTTTTTAAAGCTAAATACAATCAGAAATAAAAGATATTAAAAGTTTATAAAATATTTCAATACTTTTAAAACACAAGGCATTTTTCTAACTTCTTAATTTAAAGTGCATATTATTTAAGGTACTACTTTGGTGCTTATTATCATAATAACAGTGCTGATATATATATAGTGCATAATAGTGTATAAATTAAATTAAAGTAGAAACATTCAGGGTTATTCAATAAAAGTTCTTATCGTTTAAAATGGTGCTAATTTTGCCCCAACCAATTAGATATTAGCTTTCAAATGTTAAATAAGATCTGATTGGTTGGGGCAAAATTAGCACCATTTTAAACAATAAGAACTTTAATGGAATCTCCCTGATTGATTTTTAAGCTAAAAAGTCCATCTTCATTTTTTAAATATTGTATTTCTTCTTATCCAGTAGATGGCGTATCATGCCTGAGTAAATATTTAGCACTTTAAGTAGTTAGAAGAATACCTTCAGGGTTATTCAATAAAAGTTCTTATCGTTTAAAATTGTGCTAATTTTGTCCCAACCAATCAGATCTTATTTAACATTTGAAAGCTAAGATCTGATTGGTTGGGGCAAAATTAGCACCATTTTAAACGATAAGAACTTTTATTACATCTCCCTGCTTATGTTTTAAAAGATTTTAAATATTTTATAAACTTTTAATATCATTAATTATAATGCTTTTATCACGAATGCTTCTATGATTGATGCACTGTAATTTTGATGATATTGTAACACTGTTTTTTATCTTACACTATTTGTCTAGGACAGCCTCACCATGGTGCCCATGGTTGTCAATCACTAAGCCACATGGCATGTAGGTGGGGCCTAAGGGTATAAATGTTTGTTTGGTAATTGTTACCAGTTATACCTGAGGAAGGGACCGTGAGTCCTGAAATGTTGTATGTTATGCTTTTGCACTAAATAAATGAATTAGTGTGCTCCTCTACTCTATACCTTGCTTGGATTCTGTAGCCCAGGAAGAAGAGGGCTGAGAGGATTTGCACCTACCAACTTGTCTGGCTAATTAGCCAACAACAGTGTGCCATAGTACATCTGGAACTTTGCTGATCTATAGGCGCTTCTCACTGCAAAACCAGAGGCCTGCACTACACTGATGATGGCTCAATAAAGCCGAAAGCGGTCTGTAGTTGGCGCTCTGGTTTTGCGTTTAGCTTGTGGAATGCTGTAAAAGTCTTTTTAAAGATATAGCTTTCCTAAAAGCTTCCATGGAAACATGGTAAATACCCAGAAGTATTTGTTCCTTATTTGCATATTGCTGAAAGGGGCGTTTCAAAGCCTTTGTTCTCTCCCTATCCTATTTAATTTATTGGTGACGTCAGTCTATAGGCGCTTCACACTGCAAAACTAGAGGCCTGCACTACACTGATGATGGCTCAATAAAACCAAAACCGGTCTGTAGTTGGCGCTCTAGTTTTGCATTTAGCTTGTGGAATGCTATAAAAGTCTTTTTAAAGATATAGCTTTCCTAAAATCTTCTATGGAAACGTGAAAAATATCCAGAAGTCCTTGTTCCTCATTTGTTTAGTAAACATACACTAGCAGATATCCCCTTGGGATCGGCTCATCCTATCTCTCTGAGCACAGAACACCATACGACTGCTGACACTGTACAAGCTACTACCATGGCACTTTTACGGTTTCCTATATAACTGTATGTATGTAACCCACCTAATTAGATTGCAACCTCTCCGTAGCAGCGATCTCTTTCCTGTTACATGTTTCAAGCACTTGTATATTTAATGATGCACACACTCATTTATATATATGTATTTATTTTTTGTCCTCTTTGTATGTTTTTTGTATTCTAATATTGTACAGTGCTGCGCTATTTCACCCACCAATATCTCAGTGAGAAAAATTTGGCTCCTGAAATTCTCCTAAACCAATACTAAAATGTTTAGCTGTCTTTTTTTTGTTGTTGTTAAGAATGATACCCAATATTTGTTTTGCTTTGGAGTATTTTCTATCAAAAACTATTTGACATGATATTGCATAATAATAGGGGTTTTATAAAAAAAAAAAATAGAAGAATGATCTTTGTCATTCTTTGTGCATTGTATCCTTTTTAGTTTGGTGGAAGTGTCTCGGCATGCACTGATGCAAGTGGGGTACTGTTTTATTGTGAACTTCAAAAATCTACAAAATAATTCTGCATGTATGAATAAAGCAATTGCACCGACACGTAGGTGAAGATGTGTACTTTCTAAAAATATATAGTTTGTGGGGAGTATTTCTAAGTTTGAGGGGTGTTCACTTTGAAAAATTGAAAGCTGCCGAAATACAGATGTCAGGCTCCACTTCGGTTCCCTTTTCAAGTGAACTATTCCTTTAAAACATCCCGCACATACCCACATATTCCGTTCTCAAATGCAGCATTTTAGGCCAAAGTTAATACTCAAACTTTCCATTCTAGTTATCTTTTTAAAAGCAAAAAGTGAAGTTGGACCCTAAACAGCCCCTTCAAATTTACCTGTTTGCCATCTGTGGTGTATGGCAAGTATATGAAACTCTTGTACCCTTAAGTCCATGTCTTCTCATTATTGAGTACTGGGACTGGGAATTGGTTACAATCAGATTCTTTCAAAAAAGAAGTTGATTGGTATACTATATGGTTCCCCAGACCATTTCTCAGGTCCCAGAGCCATTTACAGTAAGTTAGAGTTTTTGAAAATTTTCGAACACGGCTCAAAAAAAAAAAAAAAACGGGTTTGGATCCGCTATCCGGTCCCATCTCTAATGAAAAAAAAAACCTGCTGCTTATAAAATAGACCCCTGTCTATTTTAGAACTTGTTTAAAATTTGAAAGCTAACATCTGATTGGTTGGGGCAAAATTAGCACCATTTTAAACGATAAGAACTTTTATTGAATTACCCTTGTAGTCTTTAGACATTAGATAGATATTTCAAATCTATCTAATGTCTGCCTAGTGTATGGCCAGCTTAACTTGTCTTTCTTACCTTTTATTTTTTTTTTCATTTAAGATCATATGTGAATCTGGTAAAGCAATAAGCAACCAATTAAGTGTGTACAAACAACATTAGAAGAACACTTTTTTTGAAAACTATGGATGATGATTTAAGCACTATCCTTGCATATACCAAAAGCCCCAAAATAGCAAAAAGGACAACTTTTCAGGTATAATTAAGTAAATGTATGTTTAATCCAAAATAAAAAATGTACCGTATTTGCTTTAAAATAACCTCATGAACTAATTGTATTAACAAATTTACATGTTTGGTCACTAAAATATGCCAATATTAAAGATTTTAAAGCTAAAGTAGTTATGTCTATGTAAAAACACCCAATTATTATTTATAATAATTATTAACACCTGAGTTACAATTTAGATGTTTTCATCTAGTTCAATTGTCACCAAATCTTAAAAGATAAGGCAAAGTTGTCCTCTATCACATGGTACAAAATCATGCAGCAGGCAGTAAAAGTTATAAGTCCTCATTCACAGATATGTTTGACAAACATATTAACCCTTTGACTTTTGAGAATTAAATGCTCTCATTTAAGGATAACCCCATCTCAAACTATTATGTTTCTGGTAGTGCCACCAAGCATTACCCAAAGAATTCTAAGGACATTCATTATAAGACCTTGGCACACATCATAGGATATTAAGTCCTTTACAAAGACTACACTTACTTTTAAAGGCCATTCCTAACTCAATATTTACCCTTTGTATATCTTTGTAATAAGTGTGCAAATGCAGTTTATTTACAAATGCATCACACTAAAAATATAGAACGTTGTCTTAAACACTTATTACTTTCAGTCAAGACAGAAGAATTAACACAAAGCTTGTACACATAACTAATAATAACTCATTCATCCAGGTCATGGTATATCTGTTGTATTCAGTTAGATCAACAGGACTTAAAGTTCAGTTCTTGAACACGTTTCGCTAGTCATCCTGCTGGCTTTCTCAATTCAGAATGACTTGTACAAGAATCTGTTGGCAATTAAGTACCCTGGAAAGTCCCAATTAGCATATAACAGCCAGATGTTAGCCAATAAGGGTAAAAGGGGAAGTTCAGTGCAAATACATATACTTTTATGAAAAAAGAGCAGCATTTTCCATTCTAATGACCTTAACCTGCCCATTCAGCATTGTGTCTGTGTATACATAAATGCTATTGAAATACTGACTTCCTGTTTGCAGGACCCCTAGTAGAGATAGTTATGGTCTTACCCTTGACCCAGCGCCTGGGTTGTTTCAGTTTCTCAGTAGAGATCTGAGCATGTTTGACCCATCTAACAGCAAAACAGTAGAAATTACTGTTAGGAACATTCCATGTTAGTGTGCATTCTGGGAAGAAAAAAGGCCCACTAATGTTAACCGCAGAAAACCACAATGGGTATAAAGTCAACTGATTTTTTAAAATGGATGAGAATATTTAGAATGGTATGCATAATATAAACAAAGAATTGAAAAAATAATATTTTCCGCTGAACATTCCCTTTAAGGATAACAGACAATCATTTAATTCATATTCTATGCATGGCACAGATAGGTGGTCCCTTTAATGCGTTATTTACAGAATTAGATATTGTGCATCAGCCATTATATACATTTTTTTTAAATAAATATTACTGTATGTTTTACTAATCTCACATCCTTTCCCCTTTTTCTGCATTTAAAGATGTTTTTTTGAAACTGAATTTGAGTTTTTATTTTGTGCTTTGTTTTTGGTTATACGGAATTGGAACATTGTGCTAGAATCATTTTATAATTGTCATTCATTTGTACCCCTATTTCAGATTTACCAGTATAAAACTGTAATTATGAACTAAAATTCAGATAAAAAACTGATGTTTTTTTTTTCTTGTAGGATGAATTAAAAAAAGCAATCAATGCACGTGTTTTAAGACAGCAGGCTATAGAAGAGGATGACGTTTCTGATTATTCAGAGGAGTTTGACAGTGATGGTATGGATCATTTGTTTAAAGGAAATAAATGTGCATTTAGAGCTAGGCTACACGATGATCACGTTTTGCGATCCATTAGCGTGTGAGAAAGTATAGCTGTGCATGTCAGTGTGGGTGGCCACATTGCATGTGCTGCGGTACGGTGATATGAATCTTTGCAGTCTGTTAAATATAAAGTAAACCATAGGTTGAGGCCGTAACATTTTATATCAAAGCAAGAGCAATATATGGAGGATTTTATTGGGACTTAATTTCCCCTTTAAATACTCTGTCTATGTATAATATAAATGTTCTTAAGAATGGATTGTACTCCCTACAACTATAAATATCAAATTGTGGTGGGTGCATTTTGCAATATAGGAGAAAAAAACATTCTTCATAAAATATATTTTATTCTAGGAAGTCTAAATGATTCAGAGAATGAAGAAACTGCAGTTGAATCCAAAGTTCAGAAACTTTTTCATGATTTCCATTTCTCTGAAGAAGAGGAAAGTGAACTTCAGAAAACCTTTTTAAAGAATAAATCTTCGTTACAAAAAGTAGAAAAAGAATTGGACAATGCATTTATTTTTGGAAATAAAAACAAAGAACACTCTGAGAATGGGCTTTTGAAGTCAAAACATGGAATGAAAGACACTTTATTAGAGGAAGAAAAGGAAACTAAGCCAACCCCAAAACCAAGAGAAACAAGGATAAAATCTACCTCTTCAAGTAAGGGAATAAAGTCCAGACATGATGGGTTTTTTTTCTGTAAGGGCATGGCCACACTGCAACGCACCTGAATTGCACACACAATACTGATGCGATATCTGCGATTTACACGCGTTTGTGCTTGTAATTTGTACATTTTCATTATGGAAATGCATGTGTTTGCGCAAAAAATGTGGATAGCATCAGTTACCAAATTACTCACACATGCGCGAATCCCAACACACCTGAAATTTAAGTTTAATTCTCCTTAAATGCTGAAAACTCATCTGTTTAACTTTGCTAATATAATGATAACTGTTGGATACCGAATAGTATTTATGCCAAAGCAGATTAGTACTTATGATTTACAACAAAATTCTCATGGTCAAGAGTGGATCGCTGCAAAAGGCAAATTGACTTTTAGTTGCTACCTGGCTCCTAGGATTGTCCCTCCTCCCCTGGAAACTAGCATGCTAACTAGCATGTTAGTGTATGTTTACCCTTAGAAGTTTTCAATAATTGTGAATTTGAAAGTAACTCAAGAAAATTACATTCCCATACCCACTGCAGTTCCCTCTGTGCTTTTTATTTTTTATTTAACGCACATAAAATAGTTATTTTCATTGCTTATTTTGTCCTTTATGAATATTTTAATTCCTCATATTAGATCAGTGCATAAAACAGTTCACGTGATGCAAGAAATCTTTAGACCTGCCGTTCTGTTTTGAGCTTAAGCAATGGAATTTCTACCCACTTATTTTATTTTATTTTGCGGTTCTGCTAGTGTGATGTCTTCTATGCTTGATTCTTTTATTTTGTTAATAAGTTTTATTCTTACCTGCTCCTGTTGAAATTTGCATGTGTGGTCTGAGGTTTCAGTCTACCTACTGGGAGAGAATTCAATAATATTAGCAGTTATTAATGGAAATTAGCATCAGCTTCCTAGAGCACTGAATAAAGTAATAATAGTTGCTCTGGAGAGGTAACGGTAATATTGATGAAATTAAATATTATCACAAGGTGGCAGCAATGCTCTAAACTAAGATATACTTTCACTTTCCTTTTAAAGGAGAACTAAAGTCTCCAGACAACATTGTCCCAATAGACAGAGCACATTCACAAACATACAACAAGCTGTGTCTCACCTCTCCTTTTGCTGTGGCCATTGGGTGATTTATAAAAACAACCTGTGAGTTCTAGGGGTAAGCTCCCACAATCCACCTTAGCTGGGTAAACCCCCCCAGCTAAGTGTCTGCGTACAGGCACATGCTCTGTAGTGCTCAACAGATCAAAAAAGGAAGTTGCAGCCTTGCTTCCTAGAAGCTGGCAGCCAATCACATTACAGCACAGAGATTCTCCCTGACACAGAACTCTCCTCCCTTGAGACACACACAGTGAATGTGTAACAGGAGCAAACACATAAAAACAAGAGGAGGGGGAGAGTTTAACCGGCAAAGTGATTAGTAGCAATAGAGATAAGCAGGAGAAAGTTGTTACGATCTCTGCCCATTCACTTCAATGTGTCCCAGGGGAGGAGGGGAATGCAGCCAGTAAAAAGGAAAGCCAAGCCCAGTCCATATGTGCACCGCTCAGCATATAGAGCAGTGCAGAGAGGAGATGAATAATGACTGCTCCATGGGTGTTACTTAACAGTCTATTTAAGTCTTAATAACTTTTGACCTCATCATGATAGAGAAGGCAAGAGGGGGATCATTTGAAAGGTAAGACAATTGCCTATGATTTAAAAGACTATCAGGGTTATTCAATAAAAGTTCTTATCGTTAAAAATGGTGCTAATTTTGCCCCATAATATTCTTATTTCGTTATCACAAAAGTGCGCATGTGCAAATCCATACTCCAATTTATTTAGCGCACAGTGCTTTATATATAATAAATAAATAAATAAATAAACATTTCTGGATCAGAGGACGATATCCTAAATCTCAAAATTGCGCAAATAAGTGCAGATACGTGCTCCCTATTATTAGAGACCCTAAAGTGCACAGTGCTTCCCCCTACTTAATCCTAACACGCCCCTATTTAAAGTGCCAGTAAAATATTTACCCCCCATTTCTTGCCCTCCTTCCACCTGACTTAAAATGTGAAAAAAATACATACGTATATACTAATTGGAACTCTGATCCGGCCCTTATATAAAATTGAAAATATAAATACGTGATTAAAACCATGAAACCATTTAACGGTGTCTTCAGTGCCTGAAATTACTTTACTAATCCCCCTAACCCTAAAGTGCCATTATCAACAATAAAAATGGGTACAATGTGTTTAACTAGCCTCCCCTCAATTACTATTAATTATATTCAACAATATTTCATTGAACAAAATAACAAAACCTTAACATAAACATTTAAAAAAATTATAAAAAACAAAAATGGATTACTTAATATTCCCTGTATATTTCAGTTAATCATACTATCCTGTTTAAGTCCAACCAATTCATTAATTCTATTGGGTCTGTAAAAAAAAAGTTTTTCCTTCTTTGATCACTCGAAGTTTGGCAGGGAACAATAGTGCATATGCTATCTGCGTTTTTTAGACAGAGATACTATATTACGGCTTGCAAGGTCAAACGGGTCCTTAGTTCATGAAGGGTCATCAATTGCAATTTATCCTGACTTTTCAATTGAACTGCAAAAAAAGCGAGCAATTGCCTATAAATCCCCCAAACTAAATTTTGGGATTTATAGGCAATTATTTTCTCTGGTTCAGTAATTTAGAGGAATTAAACTCTCCTCTGTCCTGTTGACAGAATCCAGCTAATCACCTAATTTTGTTTTATATATGAAATCTAATACTATGTCAACCATAGGATTGTTACAATTAAATTGGACCCTTGTTTTACAGACATTAAAGGACAACTCCACCCTTATAAGAACATCTTTTAGAAAGAACGGCCTGTTTAAAATATGTTGATATATCATACTTTGTCCTGTAAATTCATTACTGTATGCCTGCTATGCTTCTGGATGCCTCATGGAAACTGAGCAATTTAGAAACCTGTACTGAGCATTTACTGAGCCTGGGCATGCTCAGAAGAGGCAGACAGGGAATTAACTTTCATTCATTGGCTGTGATGTCAACTGTCAAATCCATAACTGACAGTTGCTATCTGGAAGAACCTGGAAGCAGAATCTGGGGCAACAAGACATTGTGCAGGATTTCAGGTTAGACTTATATATTTCAGATTTCAAACTATTACAGTTTAGGGTTTTGGGGGGTGATTTACCTGTATGTAAGTTTTCATTTTAGGGCTGGACTTGCCCTTTAAGGCTACGTTCACACTTGGATGATCGTTAACACATGGGAACATTGCGCTTGTGATTTAGTGCAATGTTTTTACTGCGTTCTCACATAGCAGCATCCATTATTTTAAATGGCACCTCTGTGTGTTAATGTACAAAACTGACGCATGCAGTGCATTTTTTACAACGCACTACTTCACAGCGGCTAAGTGTGAATGGTATCGTTCACTTCAACGCATTTCAGTGCCCTTTCACTGTATCAAAATGCACCCTAGTGTGAACGAAGCCTAAAGGATTTAAAGCACATTCTGGAAAACGTTACGTTAAAAAAAAAATTTACCTTGCAGTTTTATGTAATACAGATGATGTTGCCTGGTATTTCACAGTTAGTAAAGTGAAATGTTAAGATAGCAATTCTATTATAATGCTTTTGACCTTTAGGTTTAAATTTACCTTTTTTGAAAACTACATTTAGGAATTTCACAAATATGATGTTTTACCTATATATAAAGTGAAAACTGGATTGCTGCCATTGTCTCCAATAAACACTTGAAAAAAACTTGAAAAAACAAATTCCCATTAAGGAAGGTGGCATATGTATGCAGAGACCCCCCCCCAAGTTTAAAATGTGGCAAGTAATTGCAGAACGTCAAATAGGGTTGTGTGATATCAAGCCCCGCACCAACATTTATAATGCAAACTTGCAAAAAGTAAAAGTAAATTAGTGGATGTGGACTGATATTTTGGATTAAAACAGAAAATTGCTCCACAATATTTTTGATTTACAGGTATATTCATACTACTTAATGTTTTGGCATCTAATTTTTTCAATTATATAAATGAAATAAATATACTAGTTTATCCATATCAATTTGATTTTTTTTATACACAGGGGGCTAGCACCAAACCAATAAACTCTAATGAATGTTGTTGATAAGCTAGGATAAAATAAAAATGGCTAAAGGAACATTTTTAACACAAAGGAAGAAAGATCAGATTACATTTGAAACAGATTTGTTTTAACTTTATTGAATTACTTAAATTGATTGTAGCCGTATTAGTGCACTTGTAGCATACAAGAAGATGAGAGTAAGTATAGTGTGTGATACTCTTTTTATTTGCACTATCAATAGTTTTCTTAGAATTATTTTGAATTACTTTTTTTTTTTTTTTTTACATTTTGTTCTGATCAAGGTATACGTGTTTAATGACAGATAATTTGTACCTTAAGAGCAGATAAAACATTATCAGGGTTATTCAATAAAAGTTCTTATCGTTAAAAATCGCTAATTTTGCCCCAACCAATCAGATGTTAGCTTTCAAATGTTAAATAAGATCTAATTGGTTGGGGCAAAATTAGCACCATTTTTAACGATAAGAACTTTTATTGAATCTCACTATAAATATATAAGTTTAGTTTTAAATGTTACTATTTTCTTGAACATTCCTTTAGTTGGTCATTCATATCTGGAAGTTCTTTTTTCAGTTCATGCCTCAGGCATCAGCGTGGGCATGTTGTCCTCAGCTGCAGGCAGAAAACCAGTGTTAAATATTCCAGTTGATTTATAGGTAAGTAGTAGAATTTTTACACTTCAAGGATAAAGTTGTTATGAAGTAGGGAATCAACTGAAATTTCCTTATGTTTTGTCTTTGGTTCATCTTTAAAGAATGTCTCAATTTTAATTTCATTTTATATTTTTATTTACATAATCTGTGATGATGCTGTGACCCAGGGGTACTCCTGGAGCAATTCTTTGATGTAGATTATAAATGCAATGTTTATTTCTTGGTTTCTATGGAGACGGCTTAGTTCATTCCAAAAGTGAATATTTGCCATTTTTGGGAGTTAAGCTGTTATAACAGAGCTTTGAATTTCTTCAAAACATTATTTCTCAAACCATTTTTTTATCACACCACAGAGCTCTGTCAAATATTAATTTATATATTGCAAATTGAGTGAGTGATTCCATTCTCAGTTAAAGTAAACATACAGTACAACTTTGAACATATTGTGCAGCTCTTTAAAATTAGTTTATAAATTTACAACAGGCCCTGTTCTGAAGAAGTAAAATTCTTATAAAATTATCTATTCTCACAAAACCCAGAATGCCTGAAGAAGCCCAAACAAGCACAGTGGGAATGCATGGTATTTAAAGGCATGTCCAGCCCCCAAATTAAATATTGTATTTAAACAAACCCCCCTCCCAACCCAAAAATAGTTTTAAAGTCCTTTATTACTTACCTTGTAAGTAGCATGATCTTCCTCTTCCTAGTCATTCTGCCTTGCCAAAGGTTGCCTCCTCCTCTTAAAGCTGTATAAGCACTTTACAAGCTTGCATATTTTCAGATTGGTGGCTTGGGGAACAGAAGTAAGTTATTGGCTGTGATACCAAATTCCATGGCCATGTCTGACTGCTGCTATTCAGAGGAGTCAAAAGGCACAGAGACCAGAAGAAGGAAGATCTCTGCGCACCGGGTAAGTGGTAATGGGAAAAGCTACCTTTTGATGTTTCAGAGACATGTCATTTGTGAAAACACAACAATATTTTGGTTCCTCATACAATTCATAATTACAAAATATTTTCAAAGATATACATTTACATTTTGAAAATAGTATATTAAACCGTAATATTTTATATAAATTGCTGCAATAATCCTAGGACATTGATCTCCCTTAGCATAAAACTATGTATAAATAGTGTTAAGGTGCCCATACATCTGGCTTACCTGCCAGACTGATCCCGCGAGATACAATGAATTTTGTCAGAGCCGCCTTACTGAATCTTCTTTGCGACCGACATATGTTTGCAAAATGAATGGGTACAGGGAGGACCTCGCAATCGTATGTCGGCAACAAAGAAGATCAGGAAAGATGATTCCGGCAAAATTAATTGTACTTCGCATGATCGGTTTGGAAGGTAAGCTGTATGTGTGGGCACCTTTATTATATAGTATGAAAGATAAAAATAAAGCAGCTAGAACTCCAACACTGAATTATAGAGGGAAAATACATCTGTCATTCATATGATTTGCAATTTCTATAAAAACAAAAAGGGAAAGTGCCCAGACTGCAACCCAAAACCCACTTATATATTGCATAGTGCCAACACAAGGTTGTACTTCAGAAAACAACTCAAAACAGATACAGTAGATAGAATTGATTATAAATTAAAGGAGAACTAAACCCAATTTTTTACACTCCAGAATCTGAAAACAACTCCCCTGAAAACACCAATAAATTATAAAATGCCACTTTAGTAAACTCTGTTAAAGTAAATCAAAGCCTGTTAAGAACTGGATGAAATATCTGTGTGTATGTGCAGTGTCAGACCACACCTCCTGACCTCAGTCACATGCTTCCTTGCTTTATCTGTTCTGTAAAAGGATTGTCTAGAGATTATTAATGGGTGTGACCAACTAACAAGTATGTGCCATAGCTAAGGACTGAGCATGAGCAGAACATAATAGTCGTTGACCAAACTGTGTGATACTAGAATGCTGAGAAGTAAAGCACAAACCATAAGTTATTTAGGTAAATTTCCCAGTGCCCATATCAAAATGAGAGGTAAGACACAGATAACTGGTTTTATATCAAGGTGTTCTGCCTTCTGGTTAAGTGTTGTTCTGTGGCTTTAGTTGCCCTTTAACATTGAATGTTGTTTGCACAATACATTTTGATACTCTGATGTAGTGTGCTCCTCTCACCTTGATTTGAGGATGGATCAACCCCACGGTAGGGGGTGTTTGGAGGATTGAACCTACTGAATATTGGCAATTGCCAGCCTTGGTGTGCTAAAGTGAATCTATACTTGTTTTGATCTCTCTTGTTACCAGAAAGGCCACGTCTCTCTGGTTTTCTGTTAACAAACTCTGGTGAACTCTTTTGTGCCCAAAGAAAGGGCTCTGAATGCCACCTCTGGCATGCGTGCCATAGGTTCGCCACCACTGCTGTATACAACCCAAAAATGATATTAATGATATCTCAAAATTGTAAAAATTATACATGATTAACTTAACCAACATTTAAAAAAAAAGTTCTAACATTTCTATGAAGAAAAACTAATGGTCAAATCAAGCAACTTGATACCTTCCAGCTGGTATGGGGGAGTGGATATGAGTGGGGGGAAGCAGTTCAAATATGTAGCAAGAAATGACATTCCACATAATTTAAACCTATTACTTTTTAACATTCAACTGTCCGTTTACTTACACTTGTTTTCTTAAGTAGGCCATAACACAATACAAACAGTTTATATTAAAAGTAATATAGATCTATAAAGAAACACATACAAAATAACATATGTTGTATATAGTAAATGGTATAAGGAATTTAAACCTGACTACACACATCAATAACAAGACAGGAACACATTTTAATGTTTAAATGAAGATATGAATCATTTTTTTAGTTCTGCGGAGTATTTAGAATTCTTCTACATGAATGTAAAAACTACACAAATGGATGCTTTATTAGAGATGAATGAATGAATGAATGAACTGGCAAGTTTTGTTCCAACAGTGGTTCTGTGGAACCTATTGAAAAAAAAAAATATTCAAACCCAACTGAATTATAATTTTTCGAATTTTCAGCCTTTGAATATTCAATCACAATTTTAGATTTTTGATCAAAAGTTAAAATTTTTTTAATGGTAGTTTATGAATTTTTGCTTTTATAATATTCAATTTTTTCCCCACAAGTTCTGATCAGTTCCGGGTTTTACCAATTCCTTTAGCTTTGCGGGTTTTCAAAACCGGCAGGGCATGTCCACCCCCAAAACTATAATTTCCCCCACTACTGGCCCCACTCAGTAGTGAATAAAATCCTTACCTTACATCCCTGCTCCAAATGGTTCTCCTGCAATGTTCCAAAGTAAAAAAAAACTGTCCACCAGGAGCCTAGCAGAGTTCATATAGGACTCTGCCTCCTGTCTCTCCCCCAGTAGAATTTTACCATGCGCAGAATGCACAGAATGGCAAAAATATTATGGCCAGAAACTGCCCCGATCTTTACTTACCTTCCCTCTATCCTCTGCCATTCTGTAATGCCGGCATCCGCGTCCGTGATTGGCTGCCTCGCAGTTTCATGCAAGCAGAAGGCCGGGCAGTGCAGCAGAGGTGAGAGGGAAGGTAAGTAAAGATTGGCCATAATAATAATGCGGTTGGGGCTGGGGAGGAAGCCGTACAACATATACATTTTTTTTAGAAGGGTGGACACGCCCTTTAAGCAAAATGAGATGTAGGAATGCTTGCTCCTACCTCCCATAAAATTCTAGATTTGGGAAAAACTTTTTTTTAGTATACTCGCTTAAGGGTGTTAAAACTGTGTTGATAATTTCTTTATTTTTAATTATTTTTTTGCTTCTTCTGTAGTTTAGTTTTTACATTATGAGCTAAATATGTTGTTACTTTAAATTGGAAATAGTTTTTGTTTACTGCAGTTTAAAGCCTTCCGTTTTCCTGCATAACATAAAGCTGTTAGACCACCCAAGAAATGGCATATTCAACTGAAATTATAGAATGGTATCTTAGCCTGATCTTTGCTTGTTTGTTTGTTCCTTATTGCTTTCCTATTTGATGTTTTTATATTCTCCTCATTTGTACAAACCCATATGGTTTTGATAACCAGGAAGTATAAGCAAACTTCAAACAAATTGTGTACAATTACGGTATATGAAGTAGAAAACCTATGAATGCAGAGAAGACTGGTTCTATTACAATTTAGTTAAAAGTGAGATTCTGTATCAAGTCAAACACTGTAAATTTTTAGCCCCTATAGTGGACACAGAGATGTCTGTTCATTCTACTGTCTATGTAGAACATTTCAAAAATGATCAATATACTGTACTGGATACTTTGCTTGTAAATTAACTGTAATAATAAAGAAAGGAAGCAACACCATGCACATGCAATCATGCAGTCTTGCAATCTTGTGTACTTTTATTAAATTATACACAAGAACATCAAAGTGTAATGTTTCGGTACTGCAACGTACCTTCAAAGTGTCACTTTGTCTGAAGAAGGTAAGTTGCAATACCGAAACATTACACTTTGGTGTTCTTGTGTATATGGCGACAAGATTGCAAGACTGATGTGCATGGTGTTGCTTCCTTTGTATAGTTCTGACCAATGATCACGGTTTGCCATTTGCACTCAGCATTAATGACTCTTATTCCTACATAAAGTGTGTGCTGGATTGCTCTCTTTCCATGTAATAATAATGAGGGATCTTTTGTTTTAAAAATGTCATATTCCCTAAAACTGGGTACACAATCTGTAAGATTTTGTCTGTTTTGTCTGTCACCTTTGAAAGATTGTTACATGTCACCCAGCTTAACTCCCTAATTTCTGTAGGGTTGTACAGATTTTGTGACCTATTTCTAATCTCCAAGTCCCTCTTGCCAGTGCTCAGGAGTGTAGTTATGTTACTTACTCTTGACATCAGACCACTACCACACTTCAAAGTATCTTTAATTAGTACATATGTGGTATACAATGTTTTGGGGATAACATTTCCCCTTCCTCGGGTACACAAATGGCTGTCACATATTATTACTATTCAAACCCCTTTTATACATTCCTAACATTTTCAGGTTATTATTATACACAGCGTCTGGGACACGAACTGGGTTTAGGTGCAATTAAATCCTGATGTTCATATATAGTGGTACAGATCATAAAAATTAATGATAACAGGGAAACCTTTTTGGGGCAAAATTAGCACCATTTTTAACGATAAGAACTTTTATTGAATCTCCCTGTATGTTTTTTCACCACAGTTCACCTTTAAATACAGAAAACACTTTTTTCATGTTGAAAAAAAATACGGATCTGAATAATTAAAATAATTTAAACACACCATTATATTTAAATTTTTTCAGTAAGGCCAAGCGTTTTCTTCATGGCTAGTTGCTGTTTACAGTGTCATCTATTTAGGAAGACACCCTGGCAAAAGGAAGAGTATAAATATATATTGGCAATAACCCTGTGTGTGTTTTTAATTATTTACTACATCCAAAGTAGCTGGGTAATAACTGTTCTTGTAAGGTGGAGGGCAAACTTAAAGGGCATGTCCACCCCAAAACTATAATTTAACCCAATACTGGCCCCACTCTGTAGTGTATAAAAATTGTTTCCTTATATCCCTGCTCCAAATGGCTGCCCTGCTATGCCCCTCCAAAGTCCAGAAAACTGGCCACAAGAAGCCTGGCAGAGTCCATATAGGACTCTGCTTCCTGTCTCTCCTCCGGGAGAAAAATAACATGCGCACTGCAGCCCTCCCACCCATTTTGCTCTCCCTCCCCTTATTGTAAAACCTCTTGGATATATAATAGGTCTTCCTCCCCCAGCGCCAATAGCTATAAAAGATTAGTCAGAAACTCCCCCGATTGTTACTTACCTTACCTCCCCCGGCGTACTGTACAGGGACAATCAGGGACAATCAGGGACGCGGCTGCCGATCCGGCCCCCTGCATGCAGTTTCATGCAAACAGAGGGCCGGGACAGTACGCCAGAGGAAAGAGGAAAGGCAAGTAATGATCAAGGGACTTTCTGACAAATCTATTATAGCGGTTGGGGCTGGGGGAGGAAGACCTATTATACAGTATATGAAAAATTATTAAATTTTAATAAAGGAAGTTATAAATAAAGTAATTTTGGCCTTTCTGCTCCATTAAGGCAGTTAACAGTTATTTTAAAGCTTTTTTTTTTTTTTTTTTTTTTTTTTTTTTTTGTAGGTGAAATTTACAGGCCAATACCACCTTTTTTTTTTTCGATCAGGAAAACAGATTTTAAAGATACAGCTCAATCAGATGAACACAAAAGACCTTCTCTCTCTGCTCCTTCGTCTCTTACAAAATTAAGTGAAATTGAGTCCTTAAACCCTAATGTATATTCTGACGATATTCATCAGGAGGTAATTAATATACTACACATTAGACATAAAGGATAAGTATGCAGTAAAAAAAAGCTGCAGCTTTCAAAAAACTAATGGCTTTTTTCCCCCGGCAATCTACCTTTGCTGTTTTAAGTTTGCTGCTTTAAACTTGTATTTGTTTATGTGACCCCTCCGAGATTCCCTGGTTCCCAGATCTTCTTGTGCACGGTGAGATGAGGTCATGCGCACACATGTCCGTGCACACACTGGCGTTGCATGCACAGTGTTGTCATGCACGCTGGGAATTACCTTTTGCAACTACTGAAAATCTGGGAACCAGGGAATCTAGGAGGTGTGGAGCTACACGGTCACATAAACAGATGCAAGATGTAAACAAACTTAAAGTAGCAAAGGTAGGCTCTGAAGGGTCCTAGAAAAAAAAGACCATTCATTTTTTGAAAGCTGCAGCATCCAACTAAACGTATCATTGTTTTACGGCATGCTTATCCTAAAAGGGTTATTTAATAAAAGTTCTTATACTTTAAAATGGTGCTAATTTTGCCCCAACCAATAGGTTATTATTTAACATTTAAAAGCTAACATCTGATTGGTTGTGGCAAAATTAGCACCATTTTAAACGATAAGAACTTTTATTTAATCTCCCTGAATGTGTTTTAGGTCATTTATTATTAGGTGGAGTTACAGTACAGTATATCTTTTTTTTTTTTTTTTTTTTTGCTGAAAGTAGAATTATAGCTTCCTAATACCCCCATTGCTGTTTGTGACCCTATTAAAATCATATCTGGTATGCATTCCATTGCCTTTCCTCCTGTTCCCCCATTGTTATTTGTGACCTTGTTAAAATCATATCTGGTACGCATTCCATTGCCTTTCCTGTGTGCTATATTTTATAAAGGGGGATGAAAGAATTTTTGTTTCCTGACAAACTCCATTTTGTCCTGACTCCTGAGATGGTATCTTCCCTGTTCAGCCCTTATAGCACAGCTGGAGATCACTTTGTAGTCCAAATTGAATCTTGCTAATTACTAAATTACTTTGGCCTGTGTATAGTATCCCTATAAGTTCAGACACTCTTAAGTGGTAGCTATGCTAGGTGTTTTGCTGTGCAGGACAGAATCATCCCAAGTCTAGATCATCCATAGTAAAGATATCCTATGTATATTGGAGTTTAACAAGGAGAGCAACACAAAGAAACTACATAAGAACCTGAGGATCCAATTTCAACTAAAGGTTCATACACACCTGGTGATGTTTACCTAAGCGCCGGTAGGAGCTCAGCGCTCAGGTGAACATTGCCTGGTGTAAATGAACCTTTAGTCTTTATTTCTGCCTAATCTTATAGATTAATATGTAGATATTGTGGCTGGGTCTCCCTGTTTTGTTATGTTCCCTAAATTGTATTTGTATTCCAGCCCCCCATATCAATGTCCCAACTCTGTTTATATTTCTCCATCTCTTCTCTCTATTCCCTCTTACAGCTTCCAAAAACACTTACAAATCCACCTCCCACCTTCTGTCTCTGTTTTCCCTAATACTTCTGTCTGCTGGTGATATGTCTCCAAATTGTCCACTTCCATTGACATCGTCCACGTCCTGTCTAACCTTTCTCTATCGAAGCCTCGCTTGCTCTTGGTGGGCTCCGCTTCTCCCATTCGCCTCGTTCCTCAGGTTGTGGGGGGCGTGTTGGTCTTTTGCTTTCTTCCTTCTGTCGATTTAACTCCATTACCTCCCCGTCTGACTATTCTTTCACATCTTTTGAGGCTTACTCAGTTCAGCTCTCGCACCCCTTGTCGCTATGAGTAGCTGTGGTGAACAGACTGACGTCTAGAGCATCTCTGGCCGTATTCCACTCTGACTGAAACTTGTCTTACTTTCTGCTGACTATCCTGTTTTGATTCTGGTGGACTTTAACTGTCAAATTGACGAGTCCTTCCTCTCCAGGCACTCTCGTTTCCTACACTTAACCTTCTTGTTTGATCTTCAACAGTGGACCAACGCTAGTACTTATAAGGACTTCTTGGATCTAATGTTCACTAAATACCTCTGTCTCCTCTTTTGAATCTAACCCCTTCCCACTTTCTGATCACCATCTTATCACTTTTCAGGCTCTACACCCTCTTCTTCCTCCTGTCCCTCCCTCTTATGTGTTTGTTCGTAATACTAGATCCATAGATCCCCTGGCACTAGCCTCGTCTCTGTCCTCTACTCTCTCTACCCTTCTGACTGTCTGATCCTGACTCGCTTGCTAATTCCTATAATTCTAACCTGATTAACACGATGGACTCTTTTATCCCCTTGCATTTCCACAGCCAAGGTACCTTTAATCCTCATCTGTGGCTCAACCCCACTTCCTGTTTTATACGCAGGTCCATGCGTGCTGCTGAACGTGCGTGGAGAAAGTCCCATACAATGGCTGACTTTCTCCATTACAAGTCCATGCGGCAGTGTTTCTTGGCTCCTGCTAGAAAAACAGAACTACTACAGGAAACTTATAAATAACAACAAATCTAACCCACGTCGCCTGTTCTCCATCTTCAATCTTCTCCATCCTCGCCCGCTGACTCTCTCTCCTTTCTCCGCGCTCTCCCCAGGACAGGACTTCCATTTTGTTGCCCTCGCCTTCCTCTGCTATTCTTGGATCTTTTACTCCTGTGACCCATTCAGATGTCTCTTGCCTGCTTTTGTCCTGTCCGCTCATGACCAGTCCTCTTGATCCCATGCCTTCTGTATTACTGAACCACTGTAATCATGTGCTTACCCCTATTCTCACCCACATATTCAACGCCTCCCTTACATCTGGAATTTTCCCTTCCATCTGTTAGCATGCCCATGTTAAACCCATACTAAAAAAGCCCTTTCTAGACTCCTCTTGTTTAGCTAACTACCGCCCGGTCTCTCTCTTACCGATCGCCTCTAAACTGTTAGAATGATTAGTCTTCTCCATTATCACTAACTACCTTCATGCTCATAACCTATTGGATCCTTTGCAATCTGGATTCTGCCCTGCACATTCCACCAAGACGGTTCTGTGTGAGGTTGTGAATGATCTGCAGGTTGCAAAGGCCAATGGTGACTTTTCTATTCTTATCCTTCTTAACCTCTCCTCTGCTTTCGACACAGTTGATCATTCCCTCCTAATGTGGATACTTCACTCCTTGGGCATTCGTAATGAAGTGGCATCCTGGTTTCTATCCTATCTTTCTAACCAAACTTACTCTGTATCTTATGCTAATAACACCTCTTCTCTGGTTCCTCTTAGTGTGGGGGATGCTGCAGGGGTCTGTTCTTGGACCCTTATTGTTCTCCCTCTACACTATTTCCTTGGGAGATAGCTCTTTTGGCTTCAAGTATCATTTATATGCAGATGATACACAAATCTACTTGTCCACCCCTGCACTAACTCCGAACATCCAATCAGGTCTCTCCGACTATCTCCTTGCCATCTCCTCATGAATGTTTCAATGTTGCCTCATATTACCCACTTCACTCCCCTTCAGTTCATACTAAAATTTGCTATGTGTATTGTTTAGCTTGCTAATAAACAGGATCCAAAATCTCCTCTGTACAGGACAACAATCTGGCTCCCTGTTAAACAGCACATTGTATACAAAATACTTCTCCTAACATTTAAATCCCTTTGCTCTGCTGTAGCTCATTATATTTCCTCTCTAGTGTCCCCATATGTTCCTGTCCGCATCCTTCGATCATCACAGAACCATCTCCTATACAGACCCCCCCACTCTTACTGTTTTCTCTCATCAGTTTTCTTTGAGCTGGTTCTCCTCACAGAAACAATATTGGGAGGTAGGAGTTACCATTCCTGTAACCCTGTCCAAAGTACTTTTCTTAACTGTTTTTTAAATAAACTTTATACACACAATAGTTTTCCTTTAAATTTCTCAACAACCATTTTATAATGAGAGGTGAGACACTGATTACTGTTTTTATATAAATGAAATCTGCCTTTTAATTCAATGTTGTTCTGAGGCTTTAGTTCTTTAAATCTAGCCTTACATCCTACCTATCTGGTAACCAGCACAGTATAGGATATGATTGTTTTATTTGCACTGTCTCACTCCAGCACTTATACCCATTCCTTTGTACCTATTTGTTACCCACCTAACTAGATTATAAGTTCTACAGGGCAGGGACCTGTGGCAAGGCTCTAGCACTTCTATTTATATAATTTATATATTTATGTACTGAACTATTTATGTATTTGCCCCCATTGTATGACTTTATTGTATTACCTTATTGTACAGGGCTGCACCCCCAAGTGGCGCTTTATAAATAAACTATTCATACAAGTGCTTGTGAAGGTTCTCATTCATCCAGTTCATGGTATATCTGATGTATTCAATTAGATCAATTGGACTTGAAGTTTAGTTCTTGAAGACGTTTCGCTAGTCATCCAACTGGCTTTCTCAATTCAGAATGACTTGTACAAGAATCTGTGGCAATTATGTACCCTGGAAAATCCCAATTTGCATATCACAGCCAAGTGTTAAGGGCGTGATTGCATAGTGGCTAAGAGGTGTTATAAGAACACCCAGGGTAAGGTCAAAACAGCATTGTAGATGGCAGACAGTTGGTGTCGAACCCCCCCACCTCTATTTGTGGATATCCAGACTGGGCCTTTGTCAAAAGAATTAGAAGGAAAGAAAAGAACACGAATACCAGCAGTGAAGGGGAAAAGCAAGACAGGAGGAAGAACATGGTCATCCCATATGTAGCAGGGGTCTCTGAGAAATTAAGAAGAATTTTCAATAAACACCGTATCCCTGTCTGCTTTAAACCGAACAACACACTGAGGCAGCAATTGGTACATCCGAAAGACCCAATACCGAAACACAAGAAAAGCGACATCATATATGCAGTGCAGTGCAGGGAAGAATGCTCTGATTTGGATGTGGGGGAGACCAAACAGCAACTGCATCAACGTATGGCCCAGCACAGAAGAGCCCAATTCCTCGGGTCAGGACTCAGCCGTGTACCTGCATCTTAAGGATAAAGGACATACCTTTGAAGATTGTAATGTTAACATATTGGCAAAGGAACGTGACTGGTTCAAGAGGGGTGTTAAGGAGGCCATTTATGTGAAAATAAAGAAACCAAGCCTAAATATAGGTGGGGGGGGGTTCGACACCAACTGTCTGCGATGTACAATGCTGTTTTGACACCTTACCTTGGGTGTTCCTATAACACCTCTTAGCCACTATGCAATCCCGCCCTTAACACTTGGCTGTGATATACTAATTGGGATTTTCCAGGGTACATAATTGCCACAGATTCTTGTACAAGTCATTCTGAATTGAGAAAGCCAGTCGGATGACTAGCGAAACGTCTTCAAGAACTAGGGTAAACTTCAAGTCCAGTTGATCTAATTGAATACATCAGATATACATACAAGTATTTTTTAACCACCTTCTAACAGTTGGCAGGCAGACTAAAATGCAGGATTCATGTTTAAGGATTATGTAGGGGCAAACGTGTAAATGCTCTTAAAGTTTTTCTTTCTGGTACAGATAAAACACTCGAATCAACTGATGTATATAGGTGTTTATTAACTTCTTTCTTTTTACTTTAAAGGGTATGTCCACCCCTAAAATTGATTTTAATATGCTGCTCCCCCATGTCCCCCAGCCCCAACCGCATAAATTTTTTTCAGAAAGCCCCCCAAACTCTTACTTACCTCCCCTCATCTCCGCCGCACTGCGGCCCTCTGCTTGCGAGAATGCAAGCAGAGGGGCGGGACGGCAGTCACGTCTGTGATTGGCTGAGCGGCAGCCAATCACGGACGCGGCTGCCGGGATTCAGTGCAGCGGAGAAAGTGGAGAGGTAAGTAAGAGTTTGGGGAGCTTTTTGAAGAAAAAAAAATATGCGGTTGGGGCTGGGGGACATGGGGAGCAGCATATAAGGGGGTTTTGCGCTAGGGGGAGGGATAGACGAGAGAGGAGGAGAGGGAGGGGAGGGAGGGGAGGGAGAAGGGCTGCAGTGCGATGGCAAATATCTACCGGAGGCAAGATAGCAGGCAGAGCCCTGTATCCTCCTGGTGGTTAGTTTTGGGACTTTGGGGGGGGGGGGGGTTTACAGGAGAACCCTATGGAGCTGGGATGTGAGGTAAGGATTAAACACACTACATGGTGGGGCCAGTTGTTGGGGGATATAGTTTTGGGGGTGGACATGCCCTTTTAAACACTGTTAACACCATGAAACACCTTGAAACATCGTAAACACCTTAAACACGGTGAAAACTAAAACAAATGAAGTACAATACTATTAATTCTATGAAATATACCTTCACATACCGTGAGCACCTTTCGACCAGAAATTCAGGAGATGTTATAATCGTTTATGTGCTTTTCTTCAGTGATTACAGTTCAGCTCAATAACCTTCTGGCTGTTTTCCAAAAGTAAGGCGTGGTCACATTAATTTGTTATGTAAAGGTGCAATTATCCAGACATTCCACCCTGCTACTATGTACTTGCGGGCAGGGGGGGGGAGAGGGGGCATGACGTCATTTACGTTGGGGCGTGGCAGTGCGGCGTGACATCATTTACGTGACGTCGTAGGTGGGGGGAGGCGGGGTTGTGGGCGTGACATGGGCAGTTTGGGGGCGTGGTGCGGGAAAAGGGGGCGTGACGGGGAGGAGATTCAGGACTCCTCTACGTCACGGGAGATTGGGAAGATCCGGGAGGGGTGGGATATCTGAATTATCTGGCTTGACCACTAGATAGAGAGACTTAAACACAAGACACTGTGCGTAAGACCCTGTGTATAAGATCCTGTTACCACCTGTTGGGAGGACAGATTATTGGACAGGCAATTTACCTTATTGGATACAAGTTCTGAGGCAACAGATAAGTGTACACCAACTTACAAGGACACACAATATACAGGCCTGGTCAATATATAAAGTGGTGCACCTGTTTATGTGCACTGTCTGCTTTGTGCCAGACCACCAGAGTAACCCACTGTGTGCCATGCTACCCATAATCCTTCCATAAAGCAGTGATCTGGTACAAATTGGTGGCAGCGGTGCTGGTAATACCATTTATTCTCCCTGTTTTCTCTGTATGTTTGTTCTCTGTATTAAGCTATGGAGGTTGCTACTAATAGTATTGATTTAAATCCTCCTGCCCTTGTACCTGCAGATGAAATTCCCCAATTAGACTCAGTAGCTCTACCAGGCCCAATTGCCAAACCCATTTTTAAACCCGATCCATTTGATAGGGTAACTAGGGAGTGGACTGATTGGCTAGAACAATTTGAATTGGCTGCCACTATTAATGGTTGGGATGATGGTGCTTGCTTGCAAATCCTTAGCCTTTTGCTTAGTGGTAAAGCCAGGCCGATATACCAAAGATTTACTGTAATACTGAAATAAAAAGCAGTTATCAGTTATTTAAAAATTGCTCTGAAGCTATTTTTTTCAATTAGATCTGTATAAAAGAGTATATAAAGGATAAATCCATTTCTTTAGGTAAACTGGGAATGAAAAATGTTTGTTTATACGTTAGATTATTAGGGCAATGCTATTATAATAACATAATGCTGTAAGGTACCTTCTGTTATAACATCACCACTTGCCGTGGTGAATACTAATACTAAGTATTAACCTAGCATGTTTAGTTTCTTGATATTAACCCAGTGACAGCTACAAAATGACATATTAGCCATAATATAGCCATTATTATATAATGTAAGTATTTAAAAGTCATATAGGAGTTCCATGGCCCGTCATGTTTGGACTTTTATCAGGGACTTTTATATTTGTGTGAAGACAACTGTATATTAAATGATCTCTTCATATACTGAAAGATGTACTGGTAGGAACTTGACAGCTATCTTAATTGCCGAATCTAGTTCTTACAAATGTGCAACTGTGCAAATGTGCAACTTAGTGGAGTAGTATGGTGAGGAATGCTTCAAATTAAAGGGGACGTTCAGTGCAAATACATATGCTTTTAAGAAAAAAGAGCAGTATTTTCCCATCCCAATGACCTTAACCTGGCCATTTAGCATTTTTTCTGTGTATAAATAAATATAACCGAAATACTGACTTCCTGTTTGCAGGACCCCTAATAGTGTTTGTTGGGGGGGGGGGTTGTTTGTTTTTTCCCTTGACCCAGTGCCTGGGTTGATTTAGTTTACCGGTAGTTCTTCTTTAAAGATGCTTTATTTCAACACAGTTGATCACCTAACCTGTTTCTTGCTAGGAACCCCAGGGGGTCAAAGCCAACAAGTGTGATAGGGAGAACCCAATGCACTTGGCTATGACATTTGTGTGCATGTCACCCAAAACATCTTGTGTGAAATTGCGTGTAAGTAAACACAAATTTGTCACAGCTGAAACTGAGTGCATTGGTTTCTGCCTATCACTTTTTTTGACTATTAAAGGAGTAATGGTGAATAATTACAGTATGTAGATGATTGCATTTGCCTGTATGAGCATGGACAAATTTTCGTACCATTTATTGCTTTGGGCCCTATAACTGATACTTATCGATGCTTAAAGTAAGTAGTATTTTTTTTAATAAGTATATTGATTCAGGTCACCTAATAATGGGAATTAACTGAACATTTTGTATTTTGTTCTTTTGTTGTTTGATACAAACCACTACGGCCAACCATTTTCTAATCTACAAAAATAAAAGAAGTCTTCTTTATCATACCACAACTTTTTATTTACCTTTTATAGCTCCACCTTGTAAACATCATTTTTAGGTAAAAAAAAAGAAATCCTTTTTCTCATTTCCCTTTTTTTTTTCTTCCATAGATCTGGTTACCCGTCTCTTTAAATTATTCACTTGTGGGATTGTGTGCATGTTGTAATGATGCATATGACTATTTACAGAAAAAACAATATTTCTACTCTTTATTATGTCAGGCAAATTGGCTATCCAGATCACCTTCCCCGGTTTCAAAATGTAAATCCGCCTCAGGGTCCACTGCTGAAAATATTGTGAAGTTTTCCACAGCGGAATCACCGTTTGATTTAAAAGGTACACTTTTTTGGGGGGGTGCTCTCCATGAATGTAAAAAGGTTTTATTATGCTGGACATGCACTTTTAAGAACAAACCTACAGAACCTGTAGCTTCTGGTTTGTAACCCTGGGACTGCCTCTACTTTGTTTTTTTACAGTTTTTTGCCTGTTGTTAACTTCCGTAGTATATGAGAGTGTTTGGAAGCCCTGAGTCTTAGTGATAAACGGTCTGTGAATAATAAAATAACTTTTTAAGAATGTATTTGTTTGCACTTTGCGATCCAAAATAACATTTTATTTATAATGTAAATCACAGGAAGCATGCCCCACTTTGTGCGATCTGCTGCAATTTTCTAAAGCATGCAATCACTATTTTTGGTCCATTTCTGTCAAAATCGCACTTAAAACAACAATTCACTGAAAATGTGAACTATACCTTTAATGTATTGATTGAAGGGGGGGGGGGGAAAGGACCCTATGCCTCGCCTTCCGTTCTTCAATCAAGTACAGGAGCCTGGAATGAAGTGGAGTAATAGGTCCTTTATCTCCCGTTCTTCAATCAATGCATTAAAGGAATTGTTCACTTTTTTCAGTAAACTATTCCTTTAATACATGTGTCATGGAAACGTATGACACTAACGGACCCGAATCGATAGGCCATGCAAATTTTATTTATTTATTTTTTTAATTTTTAACTAAAATCCCTAGGCAAACGTTCTTAAAAGCAGACACAAATGCGTTGCAAAAGCCCACAGAAACGCATAGCGTTTTGGTGTGCGTTGTAGTGTGTCTTCAGCCTAAAGGATTAGTTTATTCTGGCATGTGATTGAATTGAAATTTAATGTTATAAGAATATTGTATTTCTGGTTTCTGATGAACACTTGTTTGGGTAAATTGTCACAAATTTATAATGCACTTTATGACATGCCGGTATATTTTTTGTTGTTTTGTAATGTTACATTTTCTTTTGCATAGTTTAATAGTGAATATTCTCCAGTATTATCAAATAATTAAAAGATGTTAACATGTTGTCTTTGAAACTGAAAAACAAGAGCTGACTGATAGATTTACACATCATATAATTATATGAAATGATTAATGCATATTTATTTATACTTCTGTGCTCTTTCCATAGAGGAAAAAATATGTAGTGAAATTTCAGATTTTCATGACGGAAAAAGAAGATCCCCTTCAGTTCTGCAGATGATGCTGGAAAATGTAAATGAGAAATCTATACAACAGGAGATTAAAGTTAATTACCAGGACAGAAATGAAATAGACCCAGAGAATGTGCATCAGCTACATGCAAATGGCCTGTTTGCAGAACACAGTTCAAAGCAAGCAAGGGTAAGGTCCTCTAAAATAGGTCATGTGACATTTAATTTGGGGTATTATTAACTAATCATATAGTAAAGAAAAACTTCAGAACTCACACCAGCCCAATGGTATACTGTATTATAATATATTAATATATTGTATTAATAATTATGTAAAGGGTATAAAAGTTGTAAAATATATCCATTAAATGAATAACATACATATATTAAACACTTCAATATCCTTGGCTGGCTTTAGCAACGTAAAAAATATCTATTAAGAACTATTTTTGAACTATAGATAGCCAATGTGCAAACTGAGCAGTTATTCAGCCCTCCCAGTTAAAATTCCACTCTTTGGACTGTATATTGAAAAAAGTTTCCCTGTATCATTAGCTCTATCACAGGTTTAATTCGCAATATAGATCTTTCATATATAGTGATAATCTCTGATGATCTAATCCATATAAGTTAATACAAAAAGTTTTGTGTACTAGTGACCCTGTCGAGTGATATGTGGGAGAAAGTGAATTACCAGATCTATAAGTGTGCATACACTGTGGAATCGCTAATGATACACTGAACTCTGACAAGAATTAAAGGGAAACTTGAAATCATAAGTTTTAATTTGAGTCCGGAACATTTCTTCAATATACAGTGTGGCTATCTACATTTTGATGATAGATTGTTTTTGATTAGATATTTTTTATAATGGATACATTTTTTCATCTGTACATATATTACATTTTATGTAATATATTAACGTATCAAAAAGTAGGTAGAGACCGGACCAGATTCTGCAAGTTGCAAAGGTGCTTTTAATAGCAATTTAAACACTTTTTTTTTTTTTTTTTACAAGTTGCAAAGGTGCTTTTAATAGCAATTTAAACACAACATGTTTCGGGTCCAAACACCCTTTATCAAGTGTAACACACAGTGCTAAAAAACACTCCTATATAGCAAAATCACAGGAAGTGACATCATATCACCAAGTCCCACCCCCCAGTGTCCAAGACCAATAGACATTGGTCAATGTCCAATAAGTGTCCCAGGTGGGGAATCCAATCCTAGGGTGGAATCCAAACAGTGAGGAGAACATCCAAAAGAAAAGAGAGTAAGCAATATATAATATAATGACAAAATGACAAAACAACAACATAAGTGAATATATTAAAATATCTGACACTGCCAAATAGGCCTATCAGAACAGAGATATCATAATAAGGATAACACAGATGAGCGGGCCCCACAGGGGCAGGAGGGCCAGAGGAAATAAGTTATAGTAGCAAGAAAATAGACTATAAATTCTATAGGTACTATGTCTGCCAGTATATGTAACATTAGCAATATCGACTATAGTTGGGCTTACCCATCCAAGGCTATAAATTTCATGGCAGACGGTCAATATCTGTAAGAGAAGAGAATATAATTTTAGACAAAGCATCCAATGTTAATATTCTCATTTAGACCATTAGGGGTGAGACAGTCTAGTTTCTTTATCCAAATGGTCTCTTTTTGTAGGAGGGAACGTACCATGTCCCCCCCTCTTTTAGGAAGTTCAACGACTTCTAATACTGCCCATCTTAGTTGGTTAAGGTTATGGCCCATCGTGTGGAAATGTCTAGCCACAGCAGTATCTGAATTAGTATTTGCCAAAAAGTTTTTAATATTACCCCTGTGTTCCTGTATTCGTTTTTTGACTGGTCTAGTGGTCTGGCCAACATAAACCATACCACAGGGGCATTTCAACATGTAGATGACAGATGGAGTGTCACATGTGGCATAGTTAGTAAGTTTAACAGGGATCCCTTTACTGGGATGGTAAATGGTGTCCCCTTTGATAATCAGAGTGCAGCAGTTGCAATTCAGACAGGGATAGGTTCCCTTTTTAACTTTACCCATGAATCTTGTTTGAGGTGTAGAGAAGATGTCTGAGGGACAGAGGATATCCCTTAATGTGCGTCCCCTTGAGTAACTAAATAGAGGGCGATTATGGAACAAGGACCCATATTTATGATCCTGCATGAGAATGGGCCAATATTTAGTGACAGTTCTCTCTACTGCTTTGCTGTTTGAGCTGTATTTAGAAACAAAAATGGGTCTCTTCTCAGTTCTGCTGTTCCTGGTCCTATCTTTATAGGTAAGCAAGTCTGTACGTGGAATCTGACCTACTTCTTGGGCATGTTTATGAACATCTTTCATATTGTAGCCCCTATTTTTAAACCGTGTACACAGTGTTTTGGCCGCATTATTGTATTTAGGTAGGTCTGAGGAAATCCTTTTGGCTCTGAGGAATTGGCCTCTTGGGATTGCTCTGATAATGTTGGGACAGTGGAAGCTACTTGCATGGAGTAGATTATTGCGGTCCATAGTTTTGCGGTAAAGTTCTGTGTTTATGTGGTTATGTCTAAAAAATTGACCTGTTTTGAAGGTGGGTCAAAGGTAAATTTGATTGTAGGATGTGATGTATTAGCTCTGTTCATCATTTCGTTGAATTCGGACGGGGTACCGGCCCAGATTATAAAGATATCTTCAATGTAACGCCAATATTTAAAGATAGGTGAAGGCTGAGAAGAGATGGGAAATATTTGATGTTCTAGGGCATGAACAAATATATTGGCGAAGGCAGGAGCTACTGCGGCACCCATGCTGGTACCTTGAGTCTGCCAGTAATATTCTCTCTCGAATTTGAAATAGTTTTTAGTCAACACTAGATTGAGGCAATCTAGTAAGAAATAGATAAGGTTGTGTGGTAAAGTTGTCTCTAAAAGGGCTTGTTCAACAGCTGTGATCCCTTCTTGTTGGGGGATAGACGTGTATAGGCTTTGTATGTCTATTGTGGCTAGGTATAGGTCAACATTGGGTAATTCTAATGTGTATAACTGGGATAGCAGGTCTGTCGTATCCTGTAATACTGTATGCATAGTTTTGACTATTGGTTGTAGATGTGTATCAATGAATTTAGAAAGAGGCTCTAGGATGGACCCAATACCCGAGACTATAGGGCGACCAGGAGGGTTGTCCAATGTTTTGTGGATTTTCGGTAGTAGGTATAATATAGGTGTGTGTGGGTAATATATTAGTTCACTGGGAAATAAGGCAGCTTTTCTACCAGCATTAAGTGAAGAACGGGAGGTAAACTAGATATGTCTTACCTCCCATTCTTCACTTAAAGGAGAACTAAACTTTTGTTTTTTCAGATCCTAATGTGAAAGTTTTTTTCCCCAGAATACCTACACATTGAAAGATTCTTCTCTAGTTATTTACATTTAGTAGATATAAGTAATAGATTCTGTAACAAAGGAGGCTTCCATGTTGTTGCCAGTACAACTCATAGCCCATGTTGGCTTCAAGGAGCCACGCCCCCTGATCCCAGGATTCACTGTCTCTATGTGAAGAGTTTCTAGCACAGTTGAGTTGCTGGTGGCGCACCATGTAAATGCAGTGTGTTTAGGAATAAACAGACCAAGAAGTCACAAGTTCAAATCCCCTAGTTTACTTATGAAACAATATAACATAGTCTACTGCCTGAGTTTAGTGCTTTTTTTGTTTGTTTGTTTCCATGTTTCTAGAAAAATATGAAGTTTCTACATATGTACAAACTTTATATATAGCAGCTCTGTTATTTATGTACCAACCAGCGTGAATGTAATTGTAATGTGTTTACACAAAAAAATGCACTGATATCTGTGTTCTGTGTCGGAGGGAGGGATCTCTGAGCTGTAATATGATTGGCTGTCAGCTTCCAGGAAGCAAAACTGCAGTTTCCTGTGAAGTGTCCGTCGCACACTTAGCTAGGTGTTCCCAGATAAGGTGAATTATGGGAGCTGACCGTTAGTAAACACAGGTTATTTTCATAAATCACCCAGCATGCACAGCAAAGGGAGAGATAAGACACAGCTTGGTGTGTTTGTGAATGTGCTCTGTCTGTTGAGACAATGTTGTCTTGGGACTTTAGTTCTACTTTAATGCACCAAAAGAGGCTAGCGAACTTGCACTGCAGCACGATCCACAGCTGGCTCTTGACAGTCATTACCTGTCAGAGGTTCCAGTGGTGCATTGCGCTGCAGGTAAGTTCGCTCCTCTCTCCTGGTGCATTAAGTGAGGAATGGGAGTTAAGTCATATACTACTTCCTCCCGTTTTTCACTTAATGCTGTTAGAACGCTGCTGTATTTCCCAGTGAACTAACCCTTTAAAGAACTAACTGGTTACTATATACCATTGTGCTAGTGTGAGTTTGGAACCAAAGTTTTTCTTCACAATCACAGCCTATTGTGGGGTGTTATTTAGTGTGTGTGTTTGGGGGGGGGGGGGGTCGCTGGTGGTGCCGAACACTACTACCATAAATGTTTTAACTATTTGACTAATTGGGCAAATTTGTTTTGCACGCCTTTGCAAACAAAAACATTGGACCTATTGCTCTCACAAGCCCGTGGGAAAAATATGAGGACACTTGCATGACTAAGGGCTAGATGTTCAGAACCATGTTGCATGGGTTAATTAACCAGCAAGAAACGTTATTTAGCTATATTTTCCTCTGGCTTCTTTATTTGTTTGCTTACCATATATACTCGAATATAAGTCTGTCTGAGAATAAGTCGTGGTTCCCTTTTTTTATCTAAATTATGACCACTACTGCCTTCTGATTCTGTATTGTTTTGAGGCTTTAGTTTCCCTTTAAATGGACAGCAGAATTCCCATACAGTAGTCCCATATAGTAATAGTCATACTGGATTTAGCTATTACTGTATGGGATTACTGTATGGGAATTCTGCTGTCCATTTAAAGGGCAACTAAAGCCACAAAACAATATAGAATCAGAAGTAACTTTTCAACAATAGATACTGTCCTCCTGATTCTGTATTGTCCCATACAGTAATAGCCAAATCCAGTATGGCTATTACTGTATGGGAATTCTGCTGTCCATTTAAAGGGCAATTAAAGCCACAAAACAATACAGAATCAGAAGGCAATCTTTTCAACAATAGATAACACCCTCCTTCTGATTCTGTATTGTTTTGAGGAATTAGTTGCCCTTTAAGTGGACAGTAATCCTATACATTTCCCCCCAATTCCTTGGTACTCCAGATGTTTAGAAAAAACTACAACTCCCAGCATGCTTAATTTACTGGGAGTTGTAGTTTCTAAACATCTGCAGTGGCAAGCATCCTCATCCAACCCCCCACTAATTTGATTAGGGTTTACTGTGGAAAATGCTGGTTGCCAATGTGTTATTCAGAAACAAGATATCTGGCTTTGGTGGGAAACAGAAGCTACATATGAAGGATCTAAATTTGAAAGCTTTTTTGTTCTCTTATGCACACTATAGGTGGCCTAAGTCACATTGTAGGTATTGCTTCTCAGATCCTCAACCCAGGACCCATGTACAGCACAACATCAAAGAATAATAAGCTCATACCGCATTTACAGGGAGATGCAATATCACACGCTAACGAGAAAATAAGCGCTTAAATCACGCTAATCTATGTACTAACGTGTTAGCAAAGGTTTTGCACTGCCTGCAGCATGTCGCAATTTTTTTTCTTTGCGTAGTGCAAATTGATGCAATACATTTTGCACTAGTTTTTTGCACGACGATTAACGCCTCTTCAATGGTGTCTTTAAAATAAAATATGCGCAAAAGGTTGCAACTTACCGCTAGCGTTTTCACAGTGTATTAACGGTCGCAAAGTGGTTAATACATTGCGGAAGAGAGTGCACGTAGGTTACGATAGCAATTATATATAATATATTGCATCTCCCCCTTAGTGACTTGCAGATTTCTTTAGTGGATGTCAGGACGTGGGTTTTGTATCAAAAATAAAACAATGTCTTTCACTCAGTCGTTGGCGTTTGGTGCAAGTTTAGTTTAATAGGAAAAGCAAAATATAAGGAAAAAAACAGCAACTCACACTATGGACAGTGTGTAAACTCCCAAACACAACAGGGTTTGTTTCAAACTGCAGTCAGACTGATCGCTCTGACTTCAGGAGTTCCTCTGAATAATCAGTTGCACTAACTTTTACAGCTGGGGTGGATTTCCCAGCACCCTTAGCTTTTAAAGACACATAACATAAATAACAAAATACAGATCGTTCTTGTCTATAAATAAACATTTCTGTACATCACATGTATAAATGAAATTGTACAATGTTTGTAAGATCAATCAAGACAACAGAATATGGTATAAAGTAATAAAACATCTTAAACACTCCTGCTGCAGGTTTTACAAATAACCAATTAGATTCCACCCTGTTACTTTACACAGCATAACAGCAGACAGGTATTTTTAAGGCGATGGCGATATTGGTAGTGCATCTTGTGAAAGAAAAATTACATTTATCACTATACAAATTGATACATTAACTTATACATCTGTAAGGGGGAAGGTAAAAGTTATATATATATAGGGAGAGTGTGTATGTGTTGTTTAAACACTTAGTAAATAGTTCTATGATGCCTAACAAATATTTAGCAATGACATTAAAATGTATAGTAATGTAAAACATGCAATATATATAATTTTAAATAAAATTAAAAGCCTGTAGTAGTGTTAATGTCGAATAATGGAGTGTTTAGCCACATCTCTAGTATTTCTACATGGTGTTTCTGCAGGCAAAAAAAAGGAAAATATGTGTTATTTCCGGTTTAGTGATATAGCCAATGTTGTGCTTAGTTTTAGAGTGATAAGAATTGGTAGCAAATGAAAAAATTTACTTGGCTGTAGTAGGAAGGTGAAATGGTAAGTACGTAATATCCGTTTATAGTATAATTCTTGTAATGTCTGTAACGTCATATCTGTTTGTAGTTCAATTGGTGCAATACGTTCTATCTGGAAAGGACGTCGCACACTTTTTAAATTACAAAAGGATATGAAATACGCAAGTTTATAGTAAAGTTCGCAACGTCATATCTGTTTGTTAAATGGGTGCACTACGTCGAATCCACATGTGACATTGCGCACTCATTGAACCGGTGTATTTTATGATTGTGCTGGGGCTGCCTAGATCCCCTGGAGAAGAACCACTGGCTGGCAGGACCCAGAGCACGTGCTGGTGCTGTAGATGCGTGGCGTTCAGTTCAACGTACAAGGTTTGCCTAGAGGCGAATTGGTTGTTAGTGGCAGTGCAGTGTTTCACTTCCTTTAACACTACTGTCTCCCCCCTGTACGTAGCTCACTAAACCAAATCCTCCCGAGCCTAGTGGTTCCAGGAGAACTTAATCCCAGTCTATACTACAAGAGGACAAGTGTGAAGGAAGTAGGCGGTGGCAGTAAGTGCAGTGTGCTGAGAATAGACTGTCCGGCTTGTGGGGAGGATTCAGTTTCAGGGAGCTGCTGCAAGGCCTCCTGGAACAGAGCAGAGCGCAGCGCTCCCCCAGGAACTGAACCCTCCCCAAAAGCAGGACAATCTCCTCTCAGCACACTGCACTTAACCCCAGATGCCTCCTTCCTAATGCAGTATACAGTGGGAGCAGGTTCAGCTCCTGGAACTACTGGGCTCGAGAGGGATTGGTTGAGTGTAGCGGGCTATGTGCAGGGGGGAGACAGTGTTACTGAAGGTGGTGAAAAGTGGCAGAAAGAACAGATTGACCTCTAGGCAAACTTTGTAGGCTGAAATGAACATGGCGTGCGTAGAGCACCTGCACGTGGTGTGGGTCCTTGCAGTTAGATTCTCTTGTTCAATACATCCAAGCAGCCTTGGCACCATCAGCTAAGAATACACCATTTCAATGAGTGCACTACGTCATATCCGGATATGACATAAAGCACCCATTAAACTACTAACGGATATGACTTTGCGCAACGTCATATCCGTTTGTTGTTTAATGGGTGCGCTAAATCATAACCTGATATGATGTTGGGCATCCATTAAACTACAAACGAATATCACATTGGGAACTGTACTATAATGTTGCGCAACGTCATATCCGTTTGTATTTTTAATACAAATGTCATATCCTGACATTTCGCACCTATTGAACTACAATGTATATGACGTGGCGGACATAAGCACAATTATACTTAAACTGATATTACAAACATAATACTTCCCCTTCCTACTAAAGCTAAATACATTTCTTGATTGGCTATCAATCAATTGGCAATCAATCAATTGGCTATCTCTCTAAAAGTAAGCACAACATTGGCTATTTTACAAAAACGGAAATTACATTTATCTTTCTTTTTTTGCCTCCATAGACACCATGGAGAAATACTGGAGGTGTGGCTAAACACTCCATTTTGAAGATTTCATTCCACATTAGGAGTAGGGGCTAGGTAAGTACTTTTATTTAATTACATATATCGACTGTTTTACATTATTAGGTGCTTTAATGTCATTGCTTCATATTTGTTAGGCATCATAGACATATTAACTAAGTACTTAAAGAGCAACTGTGGTCTCAAAACAAGTGAGGGTTAAATGAAAGCCTGAAGTATTTCCTTTATATGTGCCAACAATCACATCTCTGGCTGGAGCCTGTGAGAAATTTCATTGGGGTGAATGTTCAAACTTCCTGCTTCCAGTAGGTTCAGTGACATCACCTGACCTCTGCAACGCCCCTCTGCCCCGGGGGAGAAGCATGCTCAGTTAAGACTTAATGCTGGGGAAATCAGGAAGTACCTGGGGAAAAAATTGACATTTGAGAAGGGAAGCCAATTAATGCAGTCAAAGACTGGTCACATGACTGCAAGCTGGTCACATAACCTTTCTGAACTTTTTCAGCAATAACTTCTCACAAATTTTATCTAGAGATGTGATTTAAGGTTTTATTTTGAAAGTATGATGGAAGGCTTTTTATATAATTATTACTAGTTTGGAAGACCACAGTTACCCTTTAAACACCTCATACACACTGTACCTATATACATAACTTACCTACCCCACCAACATAGTACCTCCGAAAACTGCAATGTGTTATATATATAATACAAGGATTGTGGAAGCACTCCAATTAGGCTAATTTACAACTACATTTAGCGGAAGTGCTACTGATCTGGTCAAACATTTATACAAACATGGAAAAGATAATCAATGCACATTCCTAGGACCCATACAATATCATGTTATCTGCACACTGGCATACTTTAAAACAAGGGGTTTTATTATACATTACGTGATCAAATGAATGAAAAGCCTTCCAACCACGTAGGTAACCCCAGTCTGGAAGGTCCTAACTTCTAACCTTTTCATTCGTGTGATCAAGTAATGTATACTAAAACCCCTTAGTGTGCAGATAATATGATATTGTATGGGTCCTAGGAATGTGCATTGATTATCTTTCCATGTTTGTATAAATGTTTTACCAGATCAGTAGCACTTCCGCTAAATGTAGTTGTAAATTAGCCTAATTGGAGTGCCTCCACAATCCTTGTATTGTATGTATTTATTGGGAGGCCTGGTCAAGCCTCCATGTGGTAAAAGCACCCCCAACACGCCCCTTTTATGGGAGGTCCTATGCCTTTAATATAAAGCACTGGATGGCCTCTCCCATTTTTAAAAAGCCAAAGGGCTGGGGGGAAGTGAGAGAGCCTGCTTTTTGGATTCAGTGTGTAAGAATGAGAAATGCAACGTTTGCAAATCGTAATTGAAGTAAAAGAAATTTAAAAAGGTTAGAAGTTAGGACCTTCCAGACTGGGGTTACCTTGATGTGGTTGGAAGGCTTTTCATTCATGTGATCACAGTAATGTATACTAAAACCCCTTTGTTTATAAAAGTATGCCAGTGTGCAGATAATATGATATTGTATGGGTCTTAGGAATGTGCATTGATTATTTTTTATATGAATGCGAAAGGCCTCTCTAGTTCACAAACGGATTTATTTGCCATAAACTAATGTAAAACAAATGTTTAGCAGTGTTCTAACAACGGTTTATTTGGGTTTTTGTTTTTTTTTAGAAAATAGTTCTGATACCAAAGGAGAAGAACCATTAAATACTTTTAGATCTTCAACAAGCAGGTAATTTACAGTATATTGTTACCTTTGTCTATAGCTTCATATATACAGATTGTTCCAGCAGTTTGATGAATAGTACAGTTTATATCAAGTGCTGATTATAGCAAAAAAACCCAATTTCAACATAAAAAATTTATTGCCAACAGATTGAGTCCTCAAGTGGGAAAAATATTAGTTCATTTTAAAGGGTATCTGTAATGCTGCCCTGACTCCGTTGGGGTAGAGTACAGGAAGACTCACGTTTTAGTTCGATGAAGGAGGAAGTAGTGGGAACTGGATGCTGGAATGCACTGGAGACCGGAGCTGGATGCTGGAGTACACTGGGAACAATGGCTGGATACAATAGAATGGTAATAGGAACAACGGCTGGATACAATGGCTGGATAGATGGTAACAGGAACAATGGCTGGATACAATTGGTGGGTAGATGGTAACAGGAACAGTGGCTGGATACAATGGCTGGATACAATGGCTGGATACAATGGCAACAGGACAATGGCTGGATACAATGGCTGGATACAATGGCAACAGGAACAATGGCTGGATAATGGCAACAGGAACAATGTCTGGATACAATGGCTGGATACAATGGCAACAGGAACAATGGCTGGATACAATGGCAGGATCAATGGCAACAGGAAACAATGGCTGGATACAATGGCAGGATACAATGGCTGGATACAATGGCAACAGGAACAATGGCTGGATACAATGGCAACAGGAACAATGGCTGGATACATGGCAGGATACATGGCTGGATACAATGGCAACAGGAACAATGGCTGGATACAAGGGAGGATCAATGGCTGGATACCATGGCAACAGGAACATGGCTGGCTAAATGGCAGGATACAATGGCTACAGAAGTTCAAACAGCAAAAAACCCAGACGCCAGAAACAACTGACAAGCGGGCGTCTAGGGATGGACTGAGCGGACTTTTAAACTTCGCGCCGGCCGGCGCCCCTGCGTGGTGACATCACGACGGCGCTCACGCAGGACGCGCGAGCGAGCGTCGACGTCACTGGGCCGGAGCGCCGCCCAGCGGATCGTCGCTGGAGCGGACACCGGGTAAGTACCTTACAGTACCCCCTCCTCCACGGGGGGCCTCAGACCACTGCTCCAGGTTTTGAAAGGATGATTCTTATGGAATGTCTTGATTAAACGAGGTGCATGGATGTCAACAAGTTAATCCAGGAGCGTTCTTCTGGACCAAGCCTTTCCAATGAATCAAGTATTGTAAAGAGTTTCTGACATATCTGGAATCAAGAATTTCCTGAATTTCAAACTCCTGCTGACCATCAACTAAAAGGGGGCTGGGGACAGATTAGAACTGGAAAATTGGTTGACAATAAATGGTTTGAGCAAGGATACATGGAAGACATTTGAGATCTTCATAGTAGGGTGGTAACTCAAGACGGAAAGCTGTAGGACTAATTATTTTCGGAGACAGAAAAGGGGCCAATGAATTTGGGACCTAATTTGGGGTTGGTATCGTGAGATGAATATTTTGTGAGGATAGCCAACTCTATCTCCAAGGAATATCGAGGAGCAGGCCTTCGCTTTTGTCAGCAGCTTTTTTCTGAATCAACGAGGATTTCAAAAGATTATTCCTTGTAGAATCCCAGATAGCAGACATATGGGCAAGCATATCGTCAGCGGCTGGATTATTGGAAAAGAGAAAATCTTGGGGGAAAACACATTGGATTCTGGCCCATATTACAAAAAAAAGGAGAAGTCCCAGAGGAAGAGTGTGGGGAATTATTATATGCAAATTCCGCCCATGGTACAAGTCAGACCAATCATTTTGGGAAATGGAATGACACCGGAGGAACTGTTCAAGGACTGATTAATCCGTTCAGCAGCAACCATTGGATTGTGGATGATATGCAGAGGAAAACTGAAGTTTAATGTTCAAGGATTTACATAAGGCTCTCCAGAATTTGGAAATGAATTGTGTTCCTCTGTCGGAGACAATTTCTGCAGGTAATCCATGTAAGCGGAAAATGTGGGAGATAAATAACTGAGAGAGTTCCAGTGCTGAGGGTAACTTGGGTAGCGGAAAAATGAGCCATTTTGCTAAACGATCAATAGTAACCCATATTACCGTATTTTTCTGGATGGAGGTAAATCAACAATAAAATCCATGGATAGATGCATCCAAGGACGAGAAGGTGTAGAAAGTGGCTGAAGAAGACCGTAAGGAAGATTACGGGAGGATTTGGACATGGCACAAATGGAACAGGATGCTACAAAGTTCTTGACATCTTTTCTTAGATAGGCCACCAAACAGAACGAGATAGAAGTGAAATGGTTTTTTGAACTCCCCAGATGACCAGCCTGTTTAGAACAATGAGATATTGATAGTAGCGGTGTGCGTAAGGCAGGGGGAATGAAAACTTTGTCATTGGGTGTAGTAGAGGGGCAAGAGTCCTGAGCAGAATTAATTTCGGCTGCAACATGAGGAAGAATAGTACCCAGAATTTTAGATTTGGGAATATAGGGCCTTTGTCAATTATGGTGGATTCTAGAGAACCAAAGACCTGGGAAGGCGTCAGCCTTTTTGTTTTTTGTTCCGGGCGAAAGGTGATGGTAAATAAAACGAGAAAAAAAAAGTGCCCAGGGCTTGTCTGGGATTCAATCTTTTGGCGGGTTTGGATGTATTCTAAATTTTTATGGTCAGTGAATATAGTTAGGGATGACTTGTACCTTCCAGAAGATGCCGCCACTCTTCCAGAGAAGTTTGATGGCCAGTAATTCTAGAAGAATGGCAGATGGTTATCAGGATGGACTAAAAAGGGTGCAGAGGCGAATGCTTTTTAATCCTTTAAAGGCTTCTATAGCTTCCTCCGTCCAGGCATTAGGTTTGCCCCCTTTTCTAATGAGGTCTAAGATGGGAGAAATTATGGAGGAAAAGCCTTTGATAAATTGCCTATAGTAATTGGCGAAACCGATGAAACGTTGAATGGCTTTAGTAGAAGAAGGAAGAGGCCAATTGAGAACAGCAGACACTTTAGAGGAATCCATTTCAAAACCCTGGGAGAGATAATCTACCCAAGGAACGGAACTTTAGTAACTTCAAATAGACATTTTTCAGCTGGCATAAAGGTGATTGGTACGTAATCGGGACAGAACTTGACGAAGATGAATACGATGAGAGGGTAAGTCTTGAGAAAAAACTAGAATATCATCTAGGTAGACCACTACAGATTGCCTAGAAGATCTCTGAAGATATCATTGACCAATTCTTGAAAAACTGCTAGGGCATTACAAAGCCCAAACGGCATTACCAGATACTCAAAATGACCATCACGGGTATTAAAGGCTGTCTTCCACTCATCCCCTTTCCTGATCGGATCAAATTGTAAGCCCCTCGAAGATTAAGTTTAGAGAATATTTTGGCCCCCTTTAATTGATCGAACAATTCGGTGATCAGGGGAAGGGATAGCGATTCTTCACCGTAATTTTGTTTAATCCCCTATAGTCTAGAGGGACGTAAACCTCCATCTTCTTTTCGACAAAAAAGAATCCAGCCCCAGCAGGAGAAGTGGAAGGACGAATGAATCCTCGGGACAAGTTATCCCTAATGTATTCCTTCATGGCCATGGTTTCAGGCTGAGATAAAGGGTAAGTCCATCCACGAGGGGGCATGGTTCCAGACAGGAGGTCAATGGAGCAATCGTAGGGTCTATGGATAGGTAAGGTCTCAGCTGACTTCTTACAAAACACATCCAGAAAGTCTTTATACGGTTCCGGAAGAAAAGAAGCGTCCTTTTCTGGAAGAAGAGTGGAGCATGGAATAGTAGGCAAGGAAAGACAATGGGAAATGCAGTTAGAACTCCAAGCAACTATTTCTCAGACAGCCAATCAATAGATGGGTTATGGAGTTGAAGCCAGGGAAGGCCTAAAATAATGGGTGTGGAGGGACAATCAATGACAAAGAAGGACAACTTTTCATTATGCAGGGCCCCAGTTTGGAAGGATAACTCTGGAGTGATTTGAGTGACATATTCTGAAGATAGGGGTCTATTGTCAATAGCCAGTACACGGAAGGGGTAGAAAATGGTTGAGGGGAATATCATGTTGTTGAACAAAACGAAGAATCAATGAAGTTGCCTGCTGCGCCTGAGTCCAGGAAAGCGTCCCTGGATAGGATTTAGAATTTAATTTTATTGTTACAGGTACCAGAAAGAGGAGAGGGTTTCTTTTTGCCTAGAAGATTTTCTCCTCTAACCTCTAGGCAGAGTAGTTTCCCGGCTTAAAAGGGCAGGTTTTGGCAAAATGTCCTGAGCCAGCACAGTATAGACACCAGGCCCAGAGATCTCCTACGTATCTTTTCTTCTGGGATAAATGAGTTCCCCAATCTGTCGCGTTAGTGGGGGTAGGAGCAGAGAAGATAGGCTTCACTGGGCGAGGAGCAGATCTGGAAGGCAACTGACGATCTCGGTTTTTCTCGACCTGTCGCTCCCAAACCGTGTATCAATACGAATACAAAGAGCAATCAGATCTTCTAACAAGGAAGGCATGTCTTGGAGACAAGATCATCTTTAATACGGTCTGATAGACCCTGTAGAAAGGCTGCCACAAGAGCCTCGTTGTTCCAGGAGACTTCTGCTGCAAGTGTACGGAACTCAATGGCAAAATGTCCAACAGAACGATGCCCTGTTGTAGTTGCAACAAAGGGTGGAAGCACTTATTTTACGACCAGGAGCGTCGAATACCTTCCGGAATGTAGCAAGAAAATTGGTGATGTCGGACACTAATGGGTCATCATTCTCCCACAATGGAGAGGCCCGGCCAGGGCTCCACCTTCCAACAAAGCAACAATAAACCCACTTTTGCTCTATCTGAGACAAAACGGGAGGGTTGTAATTCAAATTGAATTTGGCATTGATTAAGAAACCCTCTACAAGCCTTGGGGGTTCCCATCATAGCGAGGAGGAGAAGGAATACGGTGTTCATGGCCAGCTTGCATTGCAGGTGCAGGATTAGAGGGAGAGAAGGTGAGGTGTCAACAGGTGATAGGCGTGAGGCCAATGAGTCCATAAATTGTGCCATACGGTTCTGTTGATGTTCAAAAACGTCCATCCGGGTAGATAAGGCTTGGAGAGTTTAGATAGTTCGGACATTACTCCCTCAGAGGCATCCATGGCCCGCTTGTACTGTAATGCTGCCCTGACTACGTTGTGGGTAGAGTACAGGGAAGACTCGCGTTTTAGTTGGATGAAGGAGAAGTAGTGGGAACGGATGCTGGAATGCACTGGAGACCGAGCTGGATGCGGAGTACACTGGGAAACAATGGCTGGATACAATAGAATGGTAACAGGAACAACGGCTGGATACAATGGCTGGATAGATGGTAACAGGAACAATGGCTGGATACAATTGGCTGGATAGAGGGTAACAGGAAAGGTGTGGATACAATGGCAACAGGAACAATGGCTGGATACAATGTGGATACAATGGCAACAGGAAAATGGCTGGATACAATGGCTGGATACAATGGCAACAGGAACAATGGCTGGATACAATGGCAACAGGAACAATGGCTGGATACAATGCACAGGAACAATGGCTGGATACAATGGCACAGGAACAATGGCTGGATACAATGGCAAACAGGAACAATGGCTGGATACAATGGCAACAGAACAATGGCTGGATACAATGGCAACAGGAAACAATGGCTGGATACAATGGCAACAGGAACAATGGCTGGATACAATGGCGGAAATGGATACAATGCAACAGGAACAAGGCGGGATACAATGGCGGATAAATGGCTGGATACAATGGCAACAGGAACAATGGCTGGATACAATGGCAACAGGAACAATGGCTGGATACAATGGCAGGATACAATGGCTGATACCAATGGCAACAGGAACATGGCGGTACATGGCAAAGGAAACAGGATACAATGGAACAGAACAATGGCTGGCTACAATGGCAGATACAATGGCTACAGAAGCTCAACAGCAAAAACCCTAGACGCCAGAAACAACTGACAAGCGGGCGTCTAGGATGGATCTGAGCGGACTTTTAAACTTCGCGCCGGCCGGCGCCCCTGCGTGGTGACGTCACGACGCCGCGAGCGAGCGTCGACGTCACTGGGCGGAGCGCCGCCCAGCGGATCGTCGCTGGAGCGGACACCCGGGTAAGTACCTTACAGTATCTCCATCCCCAAAAACATGTTTGATATCTTGTAGGAAATCCCCCACAACCTAGACCTCGGTCACAGCCTCTTATGCTGTTTTCCGCAACTGCGCTTGTGATTGGCTGAGACTCGGCTGCTGGTCCAGCCCCCTTTTTTTCTATGCAGAAGAACAGCAGAGGGAGCCAAAAAAACAAGTGCGGGTAAGTATCTTTTGGGGCTGTTTTTTGCAATTTAAACCAAGTGTGCAGGGTTGGGGGGGATCCCTTATTTCTTTTGGCAAATTGGCTTTAGACGCTATGCTGTAATGAAGGTATCCGGAGGGGGTGGGTAGAGCTTCACTGCGCATGCCAGACCCTTGAAAGAGGCAGATATGGATTACACACAGAGAGACTCACAGCAGTCATGCAGGACAACCATAGTAGGATAATAAGTTTGTGGCACACATCCAGTCGTAGTAGAACAAGTGTTTATTATAAAACACACATGACGTTGTTGTGTGTGTGTGTGTCACACTTTCATCAGGGCAATCATAAGGTGCATAAGAGAATAGAAGGTACTTTTCATTTTAACAGTTTTTAAAAGAACACTAAACCGACATTTTTAACTAAGTGAAATATGTTATATTATTCACAAGGAGGGGAGAAGGCTTATTCCCACCTCCCTTTGAATAATACAACGTCCGGAAACACTACACACTTACCTTACCGACGCTTCCTTCTGAGCTGCCATTGGTGCGCATGTGCTGAAGATAGGCGCTAGTTGGGGCACACGCTGACAGCTGAGAAGGAGCTGCTAGTAGAACGTCGGGAAGGTAAGTTTTGTAGTGTTCCTGGGTGTCCTATTATTCACAAGGGAGGTTGGAATAAGTGTTCTCTCCTCCCTGTGAATAATAGAAACAGATTTAATGTACTTACGAAGCACATAAAATCCGTTTAGTGTCCCTTTAAAAAAACTTTATATGCACTATTCTGGCATATCCATCAAAGATGCTTCTGTTGAGGGGAGGAGTGTCCTGCTTCCTAAAGGACATCCTTTTTCTCCTTCTGCCAATTGGGGGACCCAGGCAAGACGTTGGGTTTAAAGTGCCGTTGCTGGAGGTGGACACTTGCTTACAGCAAATTGCTTCCTCATTCTCCCCTGCACTTAGCCCCTTCCAGCTCAGCCATGCTTCAGTTTTTTCTAAGTGTCTTCAAGACAGGAGGTTTCGGACTCAGTTCTATGGTCAGACAAGGAGTACAGAAGGGGAACTTTACTTTGTACTTTCCCTAAACTTTCCCTACATGGGATTATAATATTTATTCAGCTGCATCCTCATAGGTGAGCGTGGACCACCATTCACTCCACTGGAGGGAAGACCACACAAATACTCCTTTTAAGATACCATTAGTGGATCAGATTCTCCACTTAAAATCCTGCAGACAACCGGGGTCTTAACTCTTTGATTCCCTGCAGGTACCGGCATACATAGCATTTCCGTTGACCATTCCAAATACGATAGTTCTTAGAAGCAATCGTTTCTGATCAATGTTCGTTCTTAGGTGGTTTGATATTCCTTTGCTATCTGCAATATGTCAGAAATTAAGAAGGTGCTGGGTCAAAAACCTCAAAATCTGCCTTAAAGGGCATGTCCACCCCCAAAACTATAATTAAACCTACTACTGGCCCCATTCAGTAGTTTAAAATAAATCTTACCTTACATCTCTGCTCCTTATGGTTCCCAAGATATCCTTTGGAGGTAAGTAGTTAACCCCACCACCACCATATTTCTGTAAAAAAATCCCCACATTTCTACTTACACAGCCTCCCTCCCATGGCTTTCACATGATGTCAGCCGCGTCTGTGATTGGCTTCCTCTCAGCCGGATCGCCACGGGAGAGAAGGCTGAGCAAGTAGAAATGTGGGGATTTTTTTACAGAAATATTGTGGCGGTTGAGGGTGGGTAGGGGTTACCTACCTTACCCTAAAGTTAGTTTTGGGGGTGGACATGCCCTTTAAAGTCACTAATACCTGCCATGTATGCCAGTCTAAGTGACCTGCCGGTCAAACAGACCACATATGTGGACCCTGTTCTGCCACAAAAGCCCAGCTGACCATGGTCCCGGACACTACTCAAACCCGAATAGGCAAAGTTGAGACACTCTCAAAAATGTACTGCAGCTATCTGCCATGGCGGACTACCTCACAAGGACCTCCCCCTGAGGCAAAACGGCATAGATACTCTCACTGACATCTTCTATGGCAGCATTCTCTACTTCAATGTGTGAGACCTTACAAAAGCTAGGCTCGGCAGAGGGTCCAAGCCATCATAAATCGCAGCACCTTCTGCCATCGGACGAAGAGTTGCTCATCTGGAGACAGAGTCTATGGACGAAGAGCGACTAGAGGAAGAGCTTTCTCAGGGTTAATCCGGATAATGATTCAGTCTGGTCAGATGGGGATTCCCAAACCCACATCTTCAAAGGGCTCTATCAAGATTCTGATAAAAGAAGTCCTCGAGACTCTAAAATACAAGACAAGGTAAAACCTGAGGACCCTCACAAATCCATGTTCTCGTGTACCTAACAAGACTTCTCAGAAGACTCTCAGAATTAGTGTTATGTAGGCATACAAATTATTTTAGTTTCATTCTTTGATGAGCAGATAAATACTAGAAATAACACCAAAATGCTACATGCAGAGAGAGTGATTTTAGCGGTGATAATTATCAGTTTGCCATTGTTTGCTTATTCCCATTCAAAATGGGAAGATGCTAAGAAAATTCCTTCTTTTTCACTTAATTTTTGTTTTGCGCTGAATATCTGATTTGTTTTGCTGCAATCAGCAAATGCGGTGGCAATATCACCAAATAATTGTTCTTTTGTCTAATAACATGGCCCGAATAGAGAAAATCCCCAAACTGCTACCAATACAAGACCAGGGTTGTTACTGATAATTAGAGGTTAAAAATAGGGGTGTAAAACAGTTGGAGGACAATTCTGTACTTGTGGAATAAGACTTCCAGTTGGTTTAATGTGGTTTATACAACAGAAAATGGGAATATCCCCAAACCCCTTGGTCCAACATCTGTGAACAGTGCAAAGCTATTGTATTCATTAACTGTTTGTTTTTGTTGTATAAGAAACCTTATATACAGCTAGACTTCTCTCATTGTATTTCTTATGCCACAGGTCATTAAATTCTCCAGACTAATAAAATATGAAGGGGAAAAATTGTGTAATCTGCCAAATCCGTTACTTAGGAACCCTCACTGTGCTAGACAAATCGATCAAGGAGGTTGGCAGTGACATTGAAGCTGCAAGATGCATTACGTGTACTGTTTATCAGGTAACATGAGGATTTTATTTTTTCTATTTGTTTACTAATATAATAATTCATATCTTACACATAAACAAACTGAAATGTTTGATTTCAATTCTAATAATTATTAGCAGCAGCATTATTGTTTCTGTCCCAGTGCTAAAAATGTATACTAGTTTTGTTTATTAAAATGAAAATACCGTGGAGTCATTCATTAATCAGATTGTTCATTTTATTTTACAGAAAGTTACAGTAAATGTCCTACAACTAAACAAAATATTGATTGTTTGATCCAGAGATGTGGCTATGCATTTGGATGACCAACCTTGATTGGGTTACTATCTTTATTATGCTCTCATTGTTACAAACCACTCTCTATTGTCCACATTTAGCTATTTGCAATGATAGTCAAAAAAAACTAAAGTCTGACGTGACTTTATGCACATTTTAAACCTACAGCAGGGGGATAAGTAACTGCAGAAATGCCATCCTTTTCTAGAGTTGTATCGGGTTTAGAAAGGCTGTATCTTAGATGGGATGTGGAGACAAGCAATTCATTGTTTGATTTAGCTAAACGGGTATTATAAACACCAACAAACGTTTCACAAAGCGAGACAATGGGCACACCGGAAAAGAAAGCCACACAGCAAGTCTTCAAATCAAGCAGGTGAACAAAATTTTACTGTACAAACTAAAAACCTATCTAGGACTTCCCGATGCATTTCAAGCTAGCTATTCTTAGTCATATAACATATATACACGAGTATAAGACGAGGTACCTATTTTTGCCTGAAAAATTAGGAAACATGATTGACTCAAGTATAAGCCAAGAGTTGAAATTATGACCACTTACTGCCTTAGAATCAAAAGGTAATCTTTTTAACAATAGTACCATCCTCTGATTTGTATAGTTTTGAGGCATTAGTTGCCCTTTAAATGGACAGTAATCCCACTACAGTAACCATACAGTTTGGAAACCACAACTTCCAGCATGCTTTAGTTGCGGGGAGTTGTAGTTTTAAAATATTGCAGTGGCAAAGCATTGGGGGTTAAGTATGGGATTACTGCCCCCCCCCCAGTCCAGGTTGCGGTACCTTACCTGGACAGTCTTTAATCCAGGTAAGGTACCTCAGTACGCTCACTGTGAAATCCAGCCTCTCACCTCCGATCTCCTGCTGATGTCACTGCTCTGCGCCGGGAAGTGAGACAGGCGCAGAGTTAGTGACATCAGATGGAGATGCTGAGCGAGCGGCAGCCGATTTCCTTCTGAGGTGAGAGACTCAAGTATAGGGATGGTTTTCAGGCTATTTTTAAAGCCTGAAAACCTCAGCTTAAAGGGCAACTGGTGGTTCACACAAAGTGAGGGTTAAAAGCCTGCAGTATTTCCTTTAAAATGAGCCAACAATCACATCTGTCTGGAGCCTGTGAAAAATATTCATTGGGGGTGAAATATTCAAAACTTCCTGCTTCCATAGTGGAGTGACATCACCTGACCTCTGCACGCCCCTCCGCCCCGGTGGGAGAAGCTGCTCAGTTAAGATAAATGCTGGGGGAAATCGGGAATGGAAGTACCTGGGGAAAAAATGGCAGTTGAGAAGGGGAAGTCTATTAATACAGGCAAGGTGTGTCACATGGCTGAAAACAAGAACGCTTCAACCATTACATTGCTGAACCTTTCCAGCAATAACTTCTCCCAAATTTTATCTAGAGATGTGATTTAGCTTTTATTTTGAAGGTACAAATGGAAAACTTTTTGTATAATTCTTACTAGTTTGGAAGAATTTATGACCACAGTTACCCTTAAAACTCAAGTTATACGGTAGTTTGTTTTTTTTTAAACTTTTTTTCATAGTACATTGTACTATTTATATCTTGTCTTATATTTCAATTAGACAATATAAATTCTGTTATTAATAACTTTTAAATCACAATTGGTATCTGTTAAAGGGCAGTCCACCCCCAAAACTATAATCCCCCCAACTACTGGCCCCACCAGTAGTGTAGTTTAATCCTTACCTCACATCCCAGCTCCATAGGGTTCTCCTGTAAACCCCCCCCAAAGTCCCAAAAATAACCACCAGGAGGATAGTAGGGCTCTGCTGCATCTTGCCTCCGGGTAGATATTAGCCATGCGCACGCAGGCCTTCTCCCCCCTCCCTCCCCCCCCTCCCTCTCCCTCCTCCGTTCTACATCCCTCCCCCTAGCGAAAAACCCCCTTAATATGCTGCTCCCCATGTCCCCAGCCCCAACCGCATATTTTTTTTTTTCAAAAAGCTCCCCAAACTTACTTACCTCTCCGCTTTCCTCCGCTGCACTGAATGACGGCAGCCGCGTCCGTGATGGCTGCCGCTCAGCCAATCACAGACGCGACTGCCGGTCCCGCCCCTCTGCTTGCATTTCGCAAGCAGAGAGGGCCGGCAGGCGGCGGAAGGAACGAGGGGAGGTAAGTAAGAGTTTGGGGGGCTTTCTGAAAAAAAATATTTATGGCGGTTGGGGCTGGGGGACATGGGGGGAGCAGCATATTAAAAATCAATTTTAGGGGGGACATACCCTTTAACAATGCTGCTGGAATTTTTTTTACTTAACGGGCAATTGTGGTCTTGAACAAGCATTCTTTCCTTTAAAATGAGCCCTGAATCATATCTCTCTTCAGCCTGTAAGAACACAAAATGTTTCAAACTTCCTGTTTCCTGTAACTGAGTACATCACCTGACCCTCTGCTCCTTCCTTCTCTCCGGGGCAGAGCATTCTCACTTATGACTAATCAGTCTTAATTAAAAAGGGGTGTTGAAAATGTGCCTTGTTGTTAATTTGCAGCAACATGTTCAGATGGACACATGTACCTTTTTTGGTCTACCACGTTAGAAAACGTTTGAAAACATCTAATTGGTTCTGGCATATTAATAGCAGGGTAAAGCAGTAAACCCCTAGGTAAATATGACTAAATCAGATTTTACTTAAATAAGCACTACACCATATAAAGTATTAACAGGCAACTATGGTCTCCAAACAAGTAAGAGTTAAATAAAAGCCTTCTATCGTTCCTTTAAGATGAACTTGGCGTACTTAGTACGATATGAGCATCGCACTTGCGCATAGCATACTAAATCCGTCAGGACTTGTTAGAGGAGCAGAGGAGGAGTGAGAGACCGGGTAAGTATTGCAACTTCGTCTCAGCTCCTGAACATTTATGAAGAACAGGAGGTAAAGACACAGCTTCTTACCTCCCGTTCTTAAATAAAACGGAATTGAAAAAAGTGATTTTAGCTGTGGGAGATACCCCTTTAAAGGCATCGGACCTCCAATTAAAGGGCTGTGTTGAGAGTGCGTTACCACATGGTATACAATATCATTACTGCACATACTGCAGTTAGCCAATATTACCATATCTTTCTTTGCCAGTATAAAGGGGGTTGTTTTCAGATTGCACATCACCAGCACCATTGCTCTGCCCCCACTACCAGAGGCACTAAGCATGTCCAGTTAAATCCTACAGCTGTAACAGAGCACTATAAGCCCGCCCCAACCAATGTCTTAATCATTTTAAAGTTAGACACAAGAAAACTAGGTAGAGGAATGGTCAGAGAATGTGTTGTAGGTCCTGAAATAGCTTCAGAAAAGTTAGGGGTTTTTTGGTGGTGGGGCTTCTTAATAGCACATCATGGACTGACCCACATTTCCTTGTTCCTGTCTTAGTATAATTTACAAGCCCAGAGAAGCTAAAAACATTGTCCTAAGCTTGTTTTGAAAGGTATGAAAGAGGACGCCTTTTCAGCTACGAACCAGGAAGTCTTAAAACATTCTTTGCAATAGATTTCTTATAGGATACAACCAGAGAGGGTGATTCAGGGCTCATTTTAAATAAAGACTGCTGGCTTTAATTATCCTAAATTTTGGATACCCTAGTTGCCCTTTAATTTGTTAGTTATAAAATGTCTAGAATGTACAGTATATATAATTACAGCATAACGGGAAGAAAGTAAAAAATAAATATTATATATATATATATATATATATATTACATACATACACACACCAATAAAAAAACAGTATTCTTATCCTTTAAAAATAAAATAGGTTTGTAAAAGTGTGTAATGGATTGTGGGAATTAATAAATGTATCTGAATGTGTAAAAAGGTCAGCAATTTTTATGTGGTCAAAGATTGCTGATGACATGACCATATATCGTTATTCAAGGTCAGAAGAAAGGTAAAATTAAATAACGCTGATTAACATGACCATCCACTCCTGTGATTGGCTAAGGCGCGATGCTTAGCCAATCAGAGGAGGCAGATACTGGTAAGCCCCTTCCGGAAAAGGACACGAAGAAAGGCAGAATCCAGCGAAGGAACAAAAAAGCTGGTAAGTACGATTTGACAGTGTTACTAATTTGCAGTTCCAAGCAGTATTGCAAGCAGTATGGTAACATTGGCTACTGTACATTTATTTGGTAATTATAAGGAAGGTAGGACTGAGTGTCACTACATCTCCATTCGCTTCTTATTCATTAGAAATCTTATTGAAATGTTACCCAGACTGCAACCTCTTCCACTTTCCCATCTAGCCTGTGTTATGTGTGTGTGTATGTATGTATGTGTGTGTGTTGTTACTACCGTGCGGTAATGCGCCTGTTGACTGCCATGGACATTGGTGTTACAAATTTAATGAAAATGACGCCGATGGTCACCCTTAGTAACTAATATACAATTGTTTTCTTTTAAGTGCAAATCTGGCCTGCCCCCTGTGTGTAAGGGGCCTAGTGGAAAGCTTCTATACTCTGCCAGATAGTGGTATTCCTCTATGGCATGTCCAAGGCTGAGGAAGGGGGCGGAGCAATATATATAAGAGTATTCTAGAATGATTAGTATTAAATGCTTCATTGACATATTTCACAAGTGTGTATTTTTGTTATCCACTCCTCCATAGATGAGCATCCTAGTGTGTTATAAGTGGCCTAGTACATTATTTGCTTATGCTGTAAACGGGTTTTTATCCCGTATTCAATTTTATCAATGTTTTCGCTCAGATCTGCCGTACTTTGCCCGGGGATCACTTTTAAATGACTGGAACGAGAACAAATCGGCAAGAGTTGTTGGAACAAGTTGTGCTAACAAATGGTGCCTAGTGGGGAACATACAATATGGGGATGGCACTGCCCATCTATGGAAGCTCTAGCTGCTATTTTTATTGCAAGTCAAAATATGATCTTGAATTTTGGGCGATTATAACAATAAGGTAATAAAACTACTCCATTGGCTTTAGCAAGAGTCTCCCTTTCAGGGGATAATTAGCTTATTACTTAACTAGTAGTTTTAGGTTTTACAAGTATGGTGCCAGTGTTATGAAAAATATAAATAAAAAATATTTAAGAGTATTTATATTCTGTAATTACAATGTTCATAAGAATGACCCCGCAACATAACTTTGCGACATAGTTCTTAGGGCTTGTAAATTAATCCACAAATGATCGGTTGCATACTCATCCACAGACTTAAGATTTATGTACATTAAATAGATATTTATAATGGAAAACTGCAGTGGTATATATCCTTATAAAAAAACCTATTGTCACTAAGGGACTCATTCTTATATTCTTATATATCCATGCCTCCGCCTCAATTCCAGTGTTCATGCCTGGACAGACTCTTAACGGAACCTAGCTGGAGCTGCGTCCTGTCACTTCACTCATACCAAGGTCTCTCAATGTATGACCATATTTAGATTTTTTTTAGAAGAATAAAATGATTGAGGTCTGCTGGTGTGTGGCTCATGTTTTACTTATTTATTATTCACAGTACCAGATACGCTGCCAGCAGTATTGGAGCTGCAGGAATCCCCCAAGCTGCCGCCGGTAAAAGGTGATTGTTGTTGACCTCCGTTAGGGGTTACCAAACAGAAGATATCCCGTTGATATTGATGTTGACATGGTTCCTGGAAGTATCTATCCCATAGAATGGCCATATACAAAAGTATTACTGCATGTTCAGAAAAAGTCCGACTGGAATACTGACGCGTGTGGGGGGTCGTTTCCTTATAACTGTTAATAGAGGGAAGAGGAAGTAAGGAGAGACAACCCGTCAATACCAAGGTTTAGGTTTATTAATTCTAGTTCCATGTGGGGATACTACACATGAAGAAGCTACAACATTGGATTTTTTTCTAACCTTAACGCTCACTGCTTAGTGCAATCTGTATGACGCACACACGACCAGTATTGTAAATGTGCCGATCAAGGCAATTGTCAATGTGGACAGTATAAACTATGCAGTGCAGTGTTAGGTGGAAATGGGGTGGTGCTGTAGACACCGGGAAAAATGAGAGTGACTCATTCACTCTAGAAGGCAGAGAGCAGTGAAAACGTTTCAATGGGGGATGTTATTTTTGGCTTTATTTTGGCTTTCATAGAAGTTCAGTAAATGATCTGTGAATTGAAATATTAATAACGTTCTTAATGCTATGGTGACATTAAATTCCTGCTCAAGGATGAGAAAATATTGTTGGTTCCTTGATATTTTGAGTGAAGCTTCACTTTAAAGGACAATTATACACTTGAAACCACCCCTGCTTTTTGCCTTCCATTAAAAGTACCACAGTGTGAGGACCTCCTAAAATGTGTATATATACATATACATTGGTTGTTATACTACTAAAGTCCCAAGTCCAGGCCGCCCCCTTTCTCAGTCCAGGGCTGACCAATAGGAAGTATGATCTGACAATAGGAAGGTATGCTATATAGGCCCCACAGCAGAAGCAGGGAACAGAGCCAGAATAACTGGTTAGAGCAACTTTAGGTAAGTATAAAAGTTACAACCAGGGTGTGAGGTCTTTTACCATACAAATGTATGGGCTCAACCTCACATTGCAAGTAAAAGCACAAACATATCTTACTTAGATAATTAAGATGGTGCACATGCCCTGGGACCTTCACCTTATGAACATGCACACGCTAGTAGGTTGTTGATTACAATATATTCAGCAGTAAGTGTTGTATTCTTGCTCATTCTGGCGTTGGCCTTGTTGCAGATTCTCCTCTTCTTAATTGCCTTTACCCTGGATACTTTTAATGGGAGGGGTGGTAGTGGTATAATTCCCTTAAGTATTGAAGCTCTGGCCAATGTACAATTACAATTTCTTACGTGTCTTTCCTTACAGGGACGTCTTCGTACCACCACCAATGTGCTGGGAGACTCCTTGGGTGCAGGTATCGTTGAACATTGTCTCGGCACGAGTTAAAAAAGGCGACGCTGAGATGGGCAATCGGTCATTGAGGAGGAATGAGATGAAGAAAACGCAACCAGCTGATCTCCCAGGAAAAGTGAAACAGAGGAAAGCTTTAGACAGTGAGAGAAGATGTAAACCACTGGTTGTGTATGGGGAAAACAGTCCGTCATTCTTGTGATAGCAGGAACTCCAATTATTATGCTAAGAATCTCTAAACGAGCCGACCTCCATACCTGTATAATTACCTGAAATCATGGCCCGGCACAATTGCGATCATCAGGCATCAAATTGTCAATTGTAATTGCCGTATGTGTTATGTCACCGTTTGCCTTTAACTAGAAGCAGAAACAATAATTGAATTTGTGATAGGAATAAAAGTCCAGATAACCGTTTACACACATTAATAACATTTAAATAAGGGAGTGATAAGGTAAATGTATCTCACCCACAATTATTCCATTACCCTTTATTGTATGATTTATATACAGGTCTTTATAATAACAGGGGGCAATAAGGGCTGATACGTGAATAGCAGGAAAAAGCTGCCCGTGCTTTTTATCTGCAAGACCAATCAGAGGTATCAAACTCCAGTAACACAGTAAAAAGCTAACATCTGGTTGGCTGTTGTTAATTTTAATGCACTGTCACATTTTTCACCTCTTCCTTAGCCCCTATATATAATTAGTAGAAATAACATTTCCATGTCAAATTGAGATGTGTTCCTACCAAGATTCTTGTTTGCTATAAAATACTGAGAATCCCTAGAGTGCTCTACCTACCACGGTGGTGTCCAAAACTGCGTCATTCCAGAGGTTCGAAAATACAACTGGGGAATGCTGGGAGTGCAGTTATAAAAAATCTGGAGTGTACACAGGCAGCACATCATTGACCTAGCAACTTTTAATGATCACGTTGATGAATCATATATGGCACCAAGTTCCTCAGGTTTGTACCTTTTCTACGACCTGTAAATAAAATATTATAGACCGATAATAACACAGACACAGTGGAATTGGACCCCCAAATGGTCCTAGTGGGACCTTTATTAACGGTTCTGTACATAAATGACCAAGAGTATAAAGAGAGGTGGGTTTTTTTTCTCTAAGTGCAAAGCGATCAATGAAATGTTTCCGTGTTCTAGATGTTAAACTACACCAGCTCCCAGCACTAGGTTAATGTTTCGTGTACGTGGTTAACAGAAATAAAATTCATTGACAAGTCAATGGTGGATTGTTATACAGCACAAACATTTATTCTGCTAAAAGAATAGAGAAAACGAAAATTATCTAGAGATATTTTTATAATAGATGCGGTCTCTCCGCGGGTACAAAATTTTAACTTTAGCCAGTGGCAAGTGTTATCTCATCCCCTAAGTTTGTTGTATAGTGTTGAGGGAAAAAAAATGTGTTGTGTGTTTGTTGATGTGAACTAACTGTTACAGATATCCGGAACTATAGAAAAATGAATTCTGGTTCTAGTTCAGATGTTTCAGTGTGAATAGAAACAAAAATCTATATAATATACTTTGTAGATGTATTTCAGAAAAATAGTTTTTAGTTGGTTGTTCACTTTTTTGCTAGTGATGATGTAGTGACTAAATTGCACTAGCAATCAGTGTGGGATTGCAGAAAGAACAAGGTTAAATTACAGGGGGACCTTATTAAAGGACAGCGGGTACTGAGCAAGCCCACCCACTCCCAATAAGACAACCAAGATGAGGATCCAGATATGCCCACGTATCCAGCAGCCACACTGATTGTATATATAAAAAGTCCCAGAGCTCACTGACATTTATATATATGCCCCCCTGCCCAGCACACACTGACTTGTATATATAAAAATGCCCCATGCCCAGCACACACTGACTGGTACTCTGGGAAAGTCTGCAGGCACTGAAATGATTAATGGTAATACTAGGAGGAAAGACTGCTGGCACTGAAAAGGGTAAATGGTAATACTCTGGAAAGGTCTGCCCTCACGCAAAGAGTAAATGGTAATACTCTGGGGGAGTCTGCTGGCACTGAAAGGGTTAATGGTAAAATCTGGGAAAGGTCTGCCTCACGCAAAGAGTAAACGATAAAACTCTGGGAAGTCTGCTGCACTGAAAGGGTTAATGGCAATCTCTAGGAAGGTCTGCCCTTACCGAAAGAGTAAAGGGTAAATACTCTGGGAAGTCTGCTGGCACTGAAAAGGGTTAATGGACCTCTATAGGAAAGTGCTTGTACTGAAGGGTTAATTTGTAATAGTATAGGAAAGTCTGCTAGCACTGAAAGGGTATGTAAATACTCTGAGAAAGGTATGCCCTCACTGAAAGAGGTAATGGTAATACTCTGGGAAAGTTTGCTGGCATTGAATAGGTTAGTGGTAATACAGTGGAAAAATTTACTGGCACTGACAGAGTTAATGGTAACTGTTAATGGCTGGCACTGAAAAGGTTATCAGTAATACTCTATGAAGTCTGCTAGCACTGAAAGGGTTAATGGTAATACTTTTGAAAGTCTGCTAGCACTGAAAGGTGGGAGCACTTATGAATTACAATTCTTCTTCTCTTGATTTCTTTGTTATCCACCAGCGTCCCTTTGACTGTTATCCACCAGTGTCCCTTTGACTATTATCCACCAGAGTCCCTTTGACTGTATCCACCAGGTGCCCTTTGACTGTTATCCACCAGTGGTCACCTTTGACTGTTATCCACAGTCCTTGACTGTTACCACCAGTGTCCCTTTGATGTTATCCACCAGTGTCCCTTGACTGTTATCCACCAGCTCCCTTGACTGTTATCCACAACGTCCCTTTGACTGTTATCCACCAGTGTCCCTTGACTGTTTATCCACCAGCGGCCCTTTGACTGTTATCCGCAAGTGTCCCTTGACTGTTATCCACCAGAGTCCCTTTGACTGTATCCGCCAGTGTCCCTTTGACTGTTATTCCACCAGTGTCCCTCGACTGTTATCCACCAGAGTACCTTTGACTGTTTCCACCAGTGTCCCTTTGACTGTTATCCACAGAGTCCCTGGACTGTTATCCACCAGTGTCCCTTTGACTGTTATCCGCCAGAGCCTTTGGACTGTTATCGCCAGTGTCCCTTTGACTGTTATCCACCAGTGTCCCTTTGACTGTTATCACCAGATACCTTTGACTGTTATCCCCAGGGTCCCTTTGACTGTTATCCACCAGAGTCCCTTTGACTGTTATCCACCAGTGTCCCTCTGACTGTTATCCACCAGCTCCCTGATGTTATTCACCGTCCCTTTGACTGTATCCACACGTCCTTTGTCTGTTATCCACCAGCGTCCCTTTGACTGTTATCCCACCAGTCCCTTTGACTGTTATCCACCAGCGTCCCTTTACGTATCAGCGCCTTGATGTTATCCACCAGCGTCCCTTGACTGTTATCCACCAGCGTCCCTTTGACTGTTATCCACCAGCGTCCATTTGACTGTTAAACACAGAGTCGCTTTGACTGTTATCCACCAGCGTCCATTTGCTACTCACCAGCGTCCCTTTGACTGTTATTCACCAGCGTCCCTTTGACTGTTTCCACCACTGTTACCTTTGCCTGTTATCCACCAGCGTCCCTTGATGTTATCCACCAGCGTCCATTGACTGCTATCCACCAGCGTCCTTTGACTGTATCCCCAGCAGTCCTTTGATGTTATCACCACGTCCCTTTGACTGTTATCCACCAACGTCCCTTTGACTGTTATCAACCAACGTCCCTTTGACTGTTACACCAACGTTCCCTTTGACTGGTTATCCACCAACGTCCCTTTGACTGTTATCCACCAACGTCCCTTTGACTGTTATCCACCAGCGTCCCTTTGACGGTTATCCACCAAACGTTCCCTTTGACTGTTATCCCCAGCTTCCCTTGACTGTATCCCACCAACGTCCTTTGACTGTTATCCACAGCGTCCCTTTGACTGTTATCCACCAGTGTCCCTTTGACTGGTATCCACCAGTGTCCATTTGACTGTTATCCACCAGTGTCCTTTGACTGTTATCCACCACCAGTGTCCCTTGACTGTTATCCACCAGCGTCCATTTGCTGTATCACCAGTGTCCCTTGTGACGTTATCCACCAGTTGTCCTTTGACGTTATCCACCAACGTCCCTTTGACGTTATCCACCAGCCAGTCACTTTGACTGTTATCCACCAGTGTCCCTTGACTGTTATCCACCAGGTCCCTTTACTGTTACCACCAGTGTCCCCTTTGAACTGTTATCCACCAACGTCCCTTTGACAGTTATCCACCAAGTCCCTTTGAGTTATCCACCAGTCCTTGCTGTTATCCACCAGTCTGATGTATCCACCACGTCCCTTGACTGTTATCCACCAGCGTCCATTTGACTGATCCACCAGTTCCCTTTGACTGTTATCCACCAGTGTCCCTTTGACTGTTATCACCAGTGTCCTTTGACTGTTATCCACAGTCCATTTGACTGTTATCCACCAGGTCCTTTGACGTTATCCACCAACGTCCATTGGCTGTTATCCACCAGTGTCACTTTGACTGTTATCCACCAGTGTCCCTTTGACTGTTATCCACCAAAGTCCATTTGGGGTTATCCACCAGTGTCCACTTTGAACTGGTATCCACCAGTCCATTTGGCTGTTATCCCCAGTGTCACTTTGACTGTTATCCACCAACGTCCATTTGGATGTTATCACCAACGTCCCTTGACTGTTATCCACCAACGTCCCTTGACTGTTATCCACCAACGTCCTTTGACTGTACCACCAGTGTCCCTTTGACTGTATCCACCAACGTCCATTGGCTGTTATCCACCAGTGGTCACTTTGACTGTTATCCACAACCGTCCATTTGACTGTTATCCACCAGTTGTCACTTTGACTGTTATCCACCACGTCATTTGACTGTTTCCACCAGTGTCACTTTGACTGTTATCCACCAACGTCCATTTGGCTGTATCCACCAGTCACTTTGACTGTTATCCACCAACGTCCACTTGCGGTGTTATCCACCAGTGTCACTTTGACTGTTATCCACCAACGTCCATTTGACTGTTATCCACCAGTGTCACTTTGAATGTTATCACAAAGTCCATTTGGCTGTATCCACCGCGTACTTTGACTGTTATCCACCAACGTCCCTTTGACTGTTATCCACCAAGGTCCATTGACTGTTATCCACCAGTGTCACTTGTGTTATCCACCACGTCCCTTTGACTGTATCCCAGTGTCACTTTGACTGTTATCCACCAACGTCCATTTGGCTGTTATCCACCAGGGTCACTTGGACTGTTATCCCCCAACGTCCACTTTGACTGTTATCCACCAGAGTCACTTTGACTGTCCACCAAACGTCCCTTTCACTGTTATCCACAAACGTCATTTGACTGTTATACACCAGTGTCACTTTGACTGTTATCACCAACGTCCCTTTGGCTGTTGTCCACCAGCGTCACTTTGACTGTTTTTATCACCAGTGTCCCTTTGCTGTATCCACCAGCGTCCATTTGACTGTTATCCACCAGTGTCCCTTTGACTGTATCCACCAGTGTCCTTTGAATGTTATCCACAACGTCCTTTGACAGTTATCCACCAGTGTCCCTTTGACTGTTATCCACCAGCGTCCCTTTGATGTTATCCACCAGTGTCACTTTGACTGTTATCCACCAACGCCCATTTGGCTGTTATCCACCAGTGTCCCTTGACTGTTATCCACCAGTGTCCCTTTGACTGTTATCCACCAACGTCCATTTGACGTGTCCACCAGCGTACTTGACTGTTATCCACCAACGTCCATTGCGTTATCCACAGCGTCACTTTGACTGTTATCACCAACGTCCTTTGACTGTTATCCACCAACGTCCATTGACTGTTATCCACCAACGTCCATTTGACTGTTATCCCCCAGTCCTTTGACTGTTATCCACCACGTCACTTGTGACTGTTATCCACCAAACGTCATTGGACTGTTATCCACCAACGTCCATTTGCTGTTATCCACCAGCGTCACTTTGACTGATCCACCAACGTCCCTTTGACATGTTATCACACAAACGTTCCATTTGGCTGTTATCCACCAGGTCACTTTGACTGTTATCCACCAACATCCATTTGGCTGTTATCACCCAGCGTCACTTTGACATGTTATCCACCAACGTCCCTTTGACGGTATCCACCAACGTCCATTGGCTGTTATCCACCAACGTCCATCTGGACTGTTATCCACCAGTGTCACTTGACTGTTATCCACCAACGTCCATTGACTGTTATCCACCAGTGTCACTATGCTGTTTCCACCACGTCCATTGGCTGTTATCCACCAGTGTCCCTTTGACTGTTATCCACCAACGTCCATTGACTGTTATCCACCAGTGTCACTTTGACTGTTATCCACCAACGTCCATTGACTGTTATCCACCAGCGTCACTTTGACTGTTATCCACCAACGTCCCTTTGACGTATCCACCAACTCCTGTTATCAAACGTCCATTTGACTGTTATCCACCACAAGTCCATTGACTGTTATCCACCAGTGTCATTTGACTGTTATCACCAACCGTCCATTGAAGTTATCCACCACGTCCCTTTGACTGTTATCCACCAACGTCCATGGACTGTTATCCACAACGTCATTTGACTGTTATCCACCAGTGTCACTTTGACTGTTATCCACCAACCGCCATTTGGCTGTTATCCACCAGCGTCACTTTTACTGTTATCACCAACGTCCCTTGACTGTTATCCACCAACGTCATTTGACTGTTATCCACCAGTGTCACTTTGACTGTATCCCACGTCATTGACTATCCACCAGGTCCCTTTGGACTGGTATCCACCAACGTCCATTTGGCTGTTATCCACCAGCGTCACTTGGACTGTTTCCACCAACGTCCCTTTGACTGTATCACCAACGTCCATTTGACTGTTATTCACCAACGTCCATTTGACTGTTTGCGTGGCTAAGAGAGTGGTGTAGGAGATGGGGTTTGGGTTTTTAGAGAACTGGGCTGACTTTTCTGTGGCTACAGGCTCTTTAGTAGGACGGATTGCACCTCAATGGTGGTGGTGCAACTGGTTTTGGGGGAGAAGATGGCTGGGGGTTGGAGGAGATTTTAAACTAGGTAGGGGGGGGAGGAAACGTTTAACTACACAGGGGTAGATAGAGAAGTTAGGGATCTGGGGGTAGAACAAACGGAGGGATAAGGAGAGGATAAGGAGGCATGTACGACCATTATGGAAGTAACAATTGATAATTAAAATGATGTTTACCAATGCCAGGAGTATGGCTGGAAAAAACCGGCGAACTTGAAATAATAGCGTTAAAGGAAAGGTATGATGTAATTGGTTATAGCAGACTCAGGGCTAATGATTCACAGACTGCGACAGTAAATATTGAAGGTACTCCTTATTAGACATGACCGAGTTAATAAGAAAGGAGGAGGAGTATGTATGTATGTTAAACAGGAATTGAAGCCAAATTTAAAAGATGGAATAGATGGGGGAGCAAACGAGCGGCAGAAACATTATGGGGGAACTGTGTACAGGAAGCAAGAAGGTAGGTAAATTAATTGTTGGAGTGTGTTATAAGCCGCCAAATGCCGGGGAAGAGGTGGAAATGAATCTCCATATGCAGTTGGCGAAGGCTGCTGGTATGGGGCATGTTCTGGTTATGGGGGATTTTAACTACCTGAAATAGATTGGAGGAATGGAACTGCCAGCACCTCAAAAGGTATAAAGTTCTTAAATTTCCTATATGAGCATTTTCTTTCACGATGGTAGAAGTTCCTACTAGAAAGAATGCGTTGTGGATCTGGTGATATCTAATAAACCCAGAGCTCATTTTGGAGATGAAGGTAATGGAAGCTAGGGAATAGTGACATGATATAGTGTCTTTAATATAGGTTGCAGAAAACTAAATGCACTGGTTAACAAAAACTTTTAACTTTAGGAAGCTAATTTTATGCTTTTAAAGGAATCGCTCCTGCTCATGACTGGGGGGAACTGTTTCAGGTAAAGATACTGAGCAGATGTGGACCACTTTAAAGGGATATTAAACTATAAATTTCACAATCGGTACCTTTAGGAAAACAGTGTAAAAAAATTAGGTCACTCCTGCATGGCTTAATGCTCGGTAAAAAAGGGAAATGGAAAAAAAAAAAGAAAGGGCTTTTAAAATTTTGAAAGCAGAAGGCCAGAACAGGCTTACAGGGACTTCAAAAGTTGTAATAAAGAGTGCAAGAAAGCAATAAACTAGCTAAAATAGAAAATGGAAACAGCGATTGCGAACAAAAGCAAGTCCCAACCCCAAGATGTTTTTTAAGTATATAAATGGTAAAAAAATGAGGACTGAGATGTGGGACCAATTAAATAAGGAGCTGAGGTGGTTGTAGAGGATGCCGAAAAGGCAATCGCTAAAACCGTTTTTTTTACATCGGTTTTTACTGTGGAATCCTTACAGCAGGGATTGTAACAATGTGCAGGGAGGAAAATGAAGAGTTTTCACATGGGATAACAGAGGATATGGTACGGAATCAATTAGACAAAGTTAATATCAATAAAGCGCCAGGACCAGTGGAGTGCATCCTAGGATTTAAAAGAGCTTAGGTCAGTTCTAGCAAGACACTGTGGTCATCTTTCAGATTCGCTTGGTCTGGGGATGTGCGCTGGATTGGAAAAAAGCCAATGTAATACCAATATTCAAAAAAGTAAGTCGTTCACACGCCTGGTAACTATAGACCTGTAAGCCTAACATCAGTGGTAGGGAAGGTGATGGAAACTTGTTAAGGGATCAATATCCTTGACTTGTCTCCAGAGATTATCTTATTAGTAGTAGTCAGCATGGATTATGAAGAAATAGATCATGCCAGACAAATTAATTGGTTTTTATGAAGAAGTGAGTAAGAAGTTAGATTCAGGCACAGCGTGGATGTGGTATATTTGGATTTTGCAAAAGCCTTTGATACTGTGCCACATAGGCGACTAATGTATAAAATGGACGTGTGGCTTTGAAGAAAAACATTTGTTCAGGATAGAGAACTGGTTATTGGACCAGCAAAACAGAGATGTGGTGGTTAATGGAGCTACATCTATGTGGGCTACAAGTTCTAAGCGGAGTTCCTCAGGGTTCTGTACTGGGGCGCTTCTGTTAATCTGTATAAATGACTTAGAAGGGGGCATTGATAAGCAGGTCTCTGTGTTTGCTGATGACACTAAAATTAGCAGAGCTTTGGAAACTTCCATGATGTGCAAGTGCTGCAGCAGACCTAGATAGATTATCAAAATGGCAGCAGAATGGCAGATGAGATTCAATGTTGATAAATGTAAGTGATGCATTTGGGATTTAATAATCCCTGTGCCACCTACACCATAAATAACTCTGTGTTAAGTGCATCTGAAATGGAAAAAGATTTGGGGGTTTGGTAGATAACAACTAGCTGTAGCAAACAATGCCAGGTAGCAACAGCTAGAGCTAGCAAGATATTGTCTTGTATAAAGAGGGGAATGAATCAAGAGAGAAAAATATTATCTCCTCTTTAACAGGCACTGGTAAGGCCACATTTGGAATATGCGGTGCAGTTTTGGAAATCCCATATACAAAGGGACATCTTGAAATTGAGGCAGTTCAGAGAAGGGGCAACTAAATTAAAGGGGAATGAGGGGCTGAATATGCAGGCAGATTAGACAAGTTAGGGCTGTTACATTGGAGAAGCGGCGTTTGCGTGGGGACATGATACCTTATACCAATATATAATGGCCCATACAGTGAACTCTCGGTGCATTGTTCACTAATAGGTCATATCAGAGGACTCGTGGACATCCTTAAGGTTGGAAGAAAAGAAGTTTCATCTTCAAGTTAGGAGAGGTTTCTTACCAGTGAGACGGTGATTGTGTGAACTGGGATGTCTTCCAGCAGAGGTGGTAATGGCAAGTTCATTGAATAACTTTAAAAAGGCCGGATAAGTTCTTAAAACTAAAAAATATGAGAATTACTGGTATAATGCAATAGATCGGTTGATCCAGGGATACTGTTCCGATTGCCGTTGGAGTCAGGAAGGAATTTTTTTCCCCCCCTTTTTAGGCTGGGTTTTTTGCCTTCCTTCGGATCAAATGTAGGTAGGGTTAAAAAAAAAAAAAAAAAATATGAATAGGTTGGACTTGATGGACGAATGTCTTTCTATTCAAACCTTAATTACTATGTTACTATGTTATATTGTTATCCACCAACGTCCATTTGACTGTTATCCACGTGTCACTTTGACTGTTATCCACCAACGTCCATTGGCTGTTATCCACCAGTGTCACTTTGACGTTATCCACAACGTCCATTTGACTGTTATCACGTGGTCAATTTGACTGTATCCACCAACGTCCATTTGACTGTTATCCACCCAAGTCACTTGACTGTTATCCACAAGTCCCTCCTTTGACTGTTATCCACCAATGTCCATTTGTGGAAACTTGGTAGTCCACCAACGTCCATTGACGTTATCCACCAGCGTCATTTGACTGTTATCCACCAGTGTCACTTTGACTGTTATCCACCAGTGTCACTTTGACTGGTATCCACCAACGTCCATTGACTGTTATCCACCAGGTGTCACTTTGACTTTATCCACAACGTCCATTTGACTGTTATCCACAGGTCACTTTGACTGTTACACCAACGTCCATTTGAATGTTAATCCACCAGTGTCCCTTTGACTGTTATCCCAGCTTCCCTTTGACTGTTATCACCAGTGTCCCTTGACTGTTACCCACCAGTGTCACTTTGACTGGTATCCACCAACGTCCATTTGTACTGTGGTATCCACCAGGGTCACTTTGGACTGTTATCCACCACGTCCATTTGACTGTTATCCACCAGTGTCCCTGACTGTTATTCACAGCTTCCCTTTGACTGTTATACAACCAGCGTTCCATTTGACGTATATCCACCAGGCCTTTGACTGTTGAGTTTACCAGTTCTCTTCACATAAATACGATAGACCTATTTTAGGAGTCTAATCCCATTATACATATACTTTATATATAACGATAACCATAAGAAGACGGAGCACTCCAGGGACTTATCAGTGAATGCAATATTTATTGCACGTCTATCGACGCGTTTCGGCCCGTGTCAGGCCGTTCTCAAGATAACAAGTGCACGGTGATCACGATTTATATAACAAACACACAACCCCATGTCCCTCCTACTAAGACCTCCCCACCCCCTCCATCAGTGTTACGTAGTTCCTTAGGATAGGTCCGTTAGATGGGTGTGTAGTATGACGCTTCTTACGTAAGCGTCCCTCCCACCTTGTATCATCCACATGACGCTTCTTCACATACTGTCATTGCCGTGCGGCTATTCGGGTATCCCAGTGTATGTTGCTCCTGAATCCTTGGGGTAAGGGGGTAAAGTAATATGGAGTGCACACCTCTAATTCTATATTACCCATAAAGTGCAAATATTCATTGTGGTAAAAAGTTCCCATAGATATATCTCTGTGGAATAAATAAGTAAAACAGATAATCATGAATAAATACTAAAAAGTGCTCATAGGATATAAATAGAATGGTGACACTAAAACGGTTAAAACATTATTACAAGTAAAAAATCGGGGGCTTGTCTATAGGTAAAGACAGCGGCTATAGATTGGGGTATAGGCGCTGAAGGTATACTTGGATGGAAAAGATAATCAATGCACATTCCTAGGACCCATACAATATCATGTTATCTGCACACTGGCATACTTTATAAACAAAGGGGTTTTATTATACATTACTGTGATCACATGAATGAAAAGCCTTCCAACCACGTCAAGGTAACCCCAGTCTGGAAGGTCCTAACTTCTAACCTTTTCATTCGTGTGATCACAGTAATGTATACTAAAACCCCTTAGTGTGCAGATAATATGATATTGTATGGGTCCTAGGAATGTGCATTGATTATCTTTTCCATGTTTGTATAAATGTTTTACCAGATCAGTAGCACTTCCGCTAAATGTAGTTGTAAATTAGCCTAATTGGAGTGCCTCCACAATCCTTGTATTGTATGTATTTATTGGGAGGCCTGGTCAAGCCTCCATGTGGTAAAAGCACCCCCAACACGCCCCTTTTATGGGAGGTCCTATGCCTTTAATATAAAGCACTGGATGGCCTCTTCCCTCATTTTAAAAAGCCAAAGGGCTGGGGGGAAGTGAGAGAGCCTGCTTTTTGGATTCAGTGTGTAAGAATGAGAAATGCAACGTTTGCAAATCGTAATTGAAGTAAAAGAAATTTAAAAAGGTTAGAAGTTAGGACCTTCCAGACTGGGGTTACCTTGATGTGGTTGGAAGGCTTTTCATTCATGTGATCACAGTAATGTATACTAAAACCCCTTTGTTTATAAAGTATGCCAGTGTGCAGATAATATGATATTGTATGGGTCTTAGGAATGTGCATTGATTATTTTTTATATGAATGCGAAAGGCCTCTCTAGTTCACAAACGGATTTATTTGCCATAAACTAATGTAAAACAAATGTTTAGCAGTGTTCTAACAACGGTTTATTTGGGTTTTTGTTTTTTTTTAGAAAATAGTTACTGATACCAAAGGAGAAGAACCATTAAATACTTTTAGATCTTCAACAAGCAGGTAATTTACAGTATATTGTTACCTTTGTCTATAGCTTCATATATACAGATTGTTCCAGCAGTTTGATGAAATAGTACAGTTTATATCAATGTTGCATTATAGCAAAAAAACCCAATTTCAACATAAAAAATTATATTGCCAACAGATTGAGTCCTCAAGTGGGAAAAATATATAGTTCATTTTAAAGGGTATCTGTAATGCTGCCCTGACTCCGTTGGGGTAGAGTACAGGGAAGACTCACGTTTTAGTTCGATGAAGGAGGAAGTAGTGGGAACTGGATGCTGGAATGCACTGGAGACCGGAGCTGGATGCTGGAGTACACTGGGAACAATGGCTGGATACAATAGAATGGTAATAGGAACAACGGCTGGATACAATGGCTGGATAGATGGTAACAGGAACAATGGCTGGATACAATTGGCTGGGTAGATGGTAACAGGAACAGTGGCTGGATACAATGGCTGGATACAATGGCTGGATACAATGGCAACAGGAACAATGGCTGGATACAATGGCAACAGGAACAATGGCTGGATACAATGGCAGGATACAATGGCTGGATACAATGGCAACAGGAACAATGGCTGGCTACAATGGCAGGATACAATGGCTACAGAAGTTCAAACAGCAAAAACCCTAGACGCCAGAAACAACTGACAAGCGGGCGTCTAGGGATGGACTGAGCGGACTTTTAAACTTCGCGCCGGCCGGCGCCCCTGCGTGGTGACATCACGACGGCGCTCACGCAGGACGCGCGAGCGAGCGTCGACGTCACTGGGGCCGGAGCGCCGCCCAGCGGATCGTCGCTGGAGCGGACACCCGGGTAAGTACCTTACAGTACCCCCTCCTCCACGGGGGGCCTCAGGACCACTGCCTCCAGGTTTGAAAGGATGATTCTTATGGAATGTCTTGATTAAACGAGGTGCATGGATGTCAACAAGTTTAATCCAGGAGCGTTCTTCTGGACCAAAGCCTTTCCAATGAATCAAGTATTGTAAAGAGTTTCTGACATATCTGGAATCAAGAATTTCCTGAATTTCAAACTCCTGCTGACCATCAACTAAAATGGGGGCTGGAGACAGATTAGAACTGGAAAATTGGTTGACAATAAATGGTTTGAGCAAGGATACATGGAAGACATTTGAGATCTTCATAGTAGGTGGTAACTCAAGACGGAAAGCTGTAGGACTAATTATTTCGGAGACAGAAAAGGGGCCAATGAATTTGGGACCTAATTTAGGGGTTGGTACGTGAAGATGAATATTTTGTGAGGATAGCCAAACTCTATCTCCAATGGAATATCGAGGAGCAGGCCTTCGTCTTTTGTCAGCAGCTTTTTTCTGAATCAACGAGGATTTCAAAAGATTATTCCTTGTAGAATCCCAGATAGCAGACATATGGGCAAGCATATCGTCAGCGGCTGGATTATTGGAAAAGAGAAAATCTTGGGGGAAAACACATTGGATTCTGGCCCATATTACAAAAAAAAGGAGAAGTCCCAGAGGAAGAGTGTGGGGAATTATTATATGCAAATTCCGCCCATGGTAACAAGTCAGACCAATCATTTTGGGAAATGGAAATATGACACCGGAGGAACTGTTCAAGAGACTGATTAATCCGTTCAGCAGCACCATTGGATTGTGGATGATATGCAGAGGAAAACTGAAGTTTAATGTTCAAGGATTTACATAAGGCTCTCCAGAATTTGGAAATGAATTGTGTTCCTCTGTCGGAGACAATTTCTGCAGGTAATCCATGTAAGCGGAAAATGTGGGAGATAAATAACTGAGAGAGTTCCAGTGCTGAGGGTAACTTGGGTAGCGGAACAAAATGAGCCATTTTGCTAAAACGATCAATAGTAACCCATATTACCGTATTTTTCTTGGATGGAGGTAAATCAACAATAAAATCCATGGATAGATGCATCCAAGGACGAGAAGGTGTAGAAAGTGGCTGAAGAAGACCGTAAGGAAGATTACGGGAGGATTTGGACATGGCACAAATGGAACAGGATGCTACAAAGTTCTTGACATCTTTTCTTAGATCAGGCCACCAAACAGAACGAGATAGAAGTGAAATGGTTTTTTGAACTCCAGGATGACCAGCCTGTTTAGAACAATGAGATATTGATAGTAGCGGTGTGCGTAAGGCAGGGGGAATGAAAACTTTGTCATTGGGTGTAGTAGAGGGGCAAGAGTCCTGAGCAGAATTAATTTCGGCTGACAACTGAGGAAGAATAGTACCCAGAATTTTAGATTTGGGAATAATAGGGCCTTTGTCAATTATGGTGGATTCTAGAGAACCAAAAGACCTGGATAAGGCGTCAGCCTTTTTGTTTTTTGTTCCCGGGCGAAAGGTGATGGTAAAATTAAAACGAGAAAAAAAAAGTGCCCAGCGGGCTTGTCTGGGATTCAATCTTTTGGCGGTTTGGATGTATTCTAAATTTTTATGGTCAGTGAATATAGTTATGGGATGACTTGTACCTTCCAGAAGATGCCGCCACTCTTCCAGAGCAAGTTTGATGGCCAGTAATTCTAGAAGAATGGCAGATGGTTATCAGGATGGACTAAAACGGGTGCAGAGGCGAATGCTTTTTTAATCCTTTTAAAGGCTTCTATAGCTTCCTCCGTCCAGGCATTAGGTTTGCCCCCTTTTCTAATGAGGTCTAAGATGGGAGAAATTATGGAGGAAAAGCCTTTGATAAATTGCCTATAGTAATTGGCGAAACCGATGAAACGTTGAATGGCTTTAGTAGAAGAAGGAAGAGGCCAATTGAGAACAGCAGACACTTTAGAGGAATCCATTTCAAAACCCTGGGCAGAGATAATCTACCCAAGGAACGGAACTTTAGTAACTTCAAATAGACATTTTTCAAGCTTGGCATAAAGGTGATTGGTACGTAATCGGGACAGAACTTGACGAAGATGAATACGATGAGAGGGTAAGTCTTGAGAAAAAACTAGAATATCATCTAGGTAGACCACTACAGAATTGCCTAGAAGATCTCTGAAGATATCATTGACCAATTCTTGAAAAACTGCTAGGGCATTACAAAGCCCAAACGGCATTACCAGATACTCAAAATGACCATCACGGGTATTAAAGGCTGTCTTCCACTCATCCCCTTTCCTGATCCGGATCAAATTGTAAGCCCCTCGAAGATTAAGTTTAGAGAATATTTTGGCCCCCTTTAATTGATCGAACAATTCGGTGATCAGGGGAAGGGGATAGCGATTCTTCACCGTAATTTTGTTTAATCCCCTATAGTCTATGCAGGGACGTAAACCTCCATCTTTCTTTTCGACAAAAAAGAATCCAGCCCCAGCAGGAGAAGTGGAAGGACGAATGAATCCTCGGGACAAGTTATCCCTAATGTATTCCTTCATGGCCATGGTTTCAGGCTGAGATAAAGGGTAAGTCCATCCACGAGGGGGCATGGTTCCAGACAGGAGGTCAATGGAGCAATCGTAGGGTCTATGGATAGGTAAGGTCTCAGCTGACTTCTTACAAAACACATCCAGAAAGTCTTTATACGGTTCCGGAAGAAAAGAAGCGTCCTTTTCTGGAAGAAGAGTGGAGCATGGAATAGTAGGCAAGGAAAGACAATGGGGAAATGCAGTTAGAACTCCAAGAACTATTTCCCAGACAGCCAATCAATAGATGGGTTATGGAGTTGAAGCCAGGGAAGGCCTAAAATAATGGGTGTGGAGGGACAATCAATGACAAAGAAGGACAACTTTTCATTATGCAGGGCCCCAGTTTGGAAGGATAACTCTGGAGTGATTTGAGTGACATATTCTGAAGATAGGGGTCTATTGTCAATAGCCAGTACACGGAAGGGGTTAGACAATGGTTGAAGGGGAATATCATGTTGTTGAACAAACGAAGAATCAATGAAGTTGCCTGCTGCGCCTGAGTCCAGGAAAGCGTCCCTGGATAGGACTTAGAATTTAATTTTATTGTACAGGTACCAGAAACAGAGAGAGAAGGTTTCTTTTTGCCTAGAAGATTTCCTCTAACCTCTAGGCAGAGTATTTCCCGGCTTAAAAGGGCAGGTTTGGCAAAATGTCCTGAGCCAGCACAGTATAGACACAGGCCCAGAGATCTCCTACGTATCTTTTCTTCTGGAGATAAATGAGTTTCCCCAATCTGCCGGTAGTAGTGGGCGTAGGAGCAGAGAAGATAGGCTTCACTGGGCGAGGAGCAGATCTGGAAGGCAACTGACGATCTCGGTTTTCTCGACCTGTCGCTCCCGAAACCGTGTATCAATACGAATACAAAGAGCAATCAGATCTTCTAACAAGGAAGGCATGTCTTTGGAGACAAGATCATTTAATACGGTCTGATAGACCCTGTAGAAAGGCTGCCACAAGAGCCTCGTTGTTCCAGGAGACTCTGCTGCAAGTGTACGGAATCAATGGCAAAATGTCCAACAGAACGATTGCCTGTTGTAGTTGCAACAAACGGGTGGAAGCACTTATTTTTCGACCAGGAGCGTCGAATACCTTCCGGAATGTAGCAGAAAATTGGTGGATGCGGACACTAATGGGTCATCATTCTCCCACAATGGAGAGGCCCAGGCCAGGGCTCCACCTTCCAACAAAGCAACACAATATACCCACTTTTGCTCTATCTGGACAAAACGGGAGGGTTGTAATTCAAATGAATTTGGCATTGATTAAGAAACCCTCTACAGCCTTGGGGGTTCCCATCATAGCGAGGAGGGAGAAGGAATACGGTGTTCATGGCCAGCTTGCATTGCAGGTGCAGGATTAGAGGGAGAAAGTGAGGTGTCAACAGGTGATAGGCGTGAGGCCAATGAGTCCATAAATTGTGCCATACGGTTCTGTTGATGTTTCAAAAAAGTCCATCCGGGTAGATAAGGCTGGAGAGTTTTAGATAGTTCGGACATTACTCCTCAGAGGCATCCATGGCCCGCTTGTACTGTAACTGCGCCTGACTCCGTTGGGGTAGAGTACAGGGAAGACTCGCGTTTTAGTTGGAGAAGAGAGAGTAGTAGGGAACTGGATGCTGGAATGCACTGGAGACCGGAGCTGGATGCTGGAGTACACTGGGAACAATGGCTGATACAATAGAATGGTAACACGAACAACGGCTGGATACAATGGCTGGATAGATGGTAACAGGAACAATGGCTGGATACAATGGCTGGGATAGATGGTAACAGGAAAGGAAAGGTGGCTGGATACAATGGCAACAGGAACAATGGCTGGATACAATGGCTGGATACAATGGCAAACCAGGAACAATGGCTGGATACAATGGGGGATACAATGGCAACAGGAACAATGGCTGGATACAATGGCAACAGGAACAATGGCTGGATACAATGGCAACAGGAACAATGGCTGGATACAATGGCAACAGGAACAATGGCTGGATACAATGGCAACAGGAACAATGGCTGGATACAATAGAATGGTAACAGGAACAACGGCTGGATACAATGGCTGGATAGATGGTAACAGGAACAATGGCTGGATACAATTGGCTGGATAGATGGTAACAGGAAAGGTGGCTGGATACAATGGCAACAGGAACAATGGCTGGATACAATGGCTGCCCATGTATCCAGCCATTGTTCCTGTTGCCATTGTATCCACCCATTGTATCCTGCCATTGTATCCGCCATTGTTCCTGTTGCCATTGTATCCACCATTGTTTCCTGTTGCCATTGTATCCCAGCCATTGTATCCTGCCATTGTATCCACCATTGTTCGTTGTCCATTGTATCCGCCATTGTATCCATCCATTGTTCCTGTTGCCATTTGTATCCAGCCATTGTTCCTGTTGCCATTGTATCCACCATTGTTCCTGTTGCCATTGTATCCAGCCATTGTTCCTGTGCCATTGTATCCAGCCATTGCTCCTGTTGCCATTGTATCCAGCCATTGTTCCTGTTGCCATTGCTCCAGCCATTGTTCCTGTTGCCATTGTATCCAGCCATTGTTCCTGTTGCCATTGTATCCAGCCATTGTATCCAGCCATTGCTCCTGTTGCCATTGTATCCAGCCATTGTATCCAGCCATTGTTCCGTTTCCATTGTATCCAGCCATCTTCCTTTTACCATCTATCCAGCCATTGATCCAGCCATGTTCCTGTTACCATCTATCCGCCATTGTATCCAGCCGTTGTTCCTGTTACCATTCTATTGTATCCAGCCATTGTTTCCCAGTGTACTCCAGCATCCAGCTCCGGTCTCCAGTGCATTCCAGCCATCCAGTTCCCACTACTCCTCCTTCATCCAACTAAAACGCGAGTCTTCCCTGTACTCTACCCCAACGGAGTCAGGCAGCATTACAGTACAAGCGGGCCATGGATGCCTCTGAGGGAGTAATGTCCGAACTATCTAAAACTCTCCAAGCCTTATACCCGGATGGACTTTTTGAACATCAACAGAACCGTATGGCACAATTTATGGACTCATTGCCTCACGCCTATCACCTGTTGACACCTCACCTTCTCTCCGTCTAATCCTGCACCTGCAATGCAAGCTGGCCATGAACACCGTATTCCTTCTCCTCCTCGCTATGATGGGAACCCCCAAGGCTTTAGAGGGTTTCTTAATCAATGCCAAATTCATTTGAATTACAACCCTCCCGTTTGTCTCAGATAGAGCAAAAGTGGGTTATATTGTTGCTTTGTTGGAAGGTGGAGCCCTGGCCTGGGCCTTCCTTTGGAGAATGATGACCCATTAGTGTCCGACATCACCAATTTTCTTGCTACATTCCGGAAGGTATTCGACGCTCCTGGTCGTAAAATAAGTGCTTCCACCCGTTTGTTGCAACTACACAGGGCATCGTTTCTGTTGGACATTTTGCCATTGAGTTCCGTACACTTGCAGCAGAAGTCTCCTGGAACAACGAGGCTCTTGTGGCAGCCTTTCTACAGGTCTATCAGACCGTATTAAGATATCTTGTCTCCAAAGACATGCCTTCCTTGTTAGAAGATCTGATTGCTCTTTGTATTCGTATTGATACACGGTTTCGGGAGCGACAGGTCGAGAAAAACCGAGATCGTCAGTTGCCTTCCAGATCTGTCCTCGCCCAGTGAAGCCTACTTTCTCTGCTCCTACGCCCCCTACCGGCAGATTGGGGGAACTCATTTATCTCCAGAAGAAAAGATACGTAGGAGATCTCTGGGCCTGTCTATACTGTGCTGGCTCAGGACATTTTGCCAAAACCTGCCCTGTTAAGCCGGGAAACTACTCTGCCTAGAGGTTAGAGGGAGAAAATCTTCTAGGCAAAAAGAAACCTTCTCTCGTTTTCGGTACCTGTAACAATAAATTAAATTCTAAAGTCCTCCAGGGACGCTTTCCTGGACTCAGGCGCAGCAGGCAACTTCATTGATTCTTCGTTTGTTCAACAACATGATATTCCCCTTCAACCATTGTCTAACCCCTCCGTGTACTGGCTATTGACAATAGACCCCTATCTTCAGAATATGTCACTCAAATCACTCCAGAGTTATCCTTCCAAACTGGGGCCCGCATAATGAAAAGTTGTCCTTCTTTGTCATTGATTGTCCTCCACACCCATTATTTTAGGCCTTCCCTGGCTTCAACTCCATAACCCATCTATTGATTGGCTGTCTGGAGAAATAGTTGCTTGGGTTCTAACTGCATTTCCCATTGTCTTTCCTTGCCTACTATTCCATGCTCCACTCTTCTTCCAGAAAAGGACGCTTCTTTTCTTCCGGAACCGTATAAAGACTTTCTGGATGTGTTTTGTAAGAATTCAGCTGAGACCTTACCTACCATAGACCCTACGATTGCTCCATTGACCTCCTTCTGGAACCATGCCCCCTCGTGGAGGACTTACCCTTTATCTCAGCCTGAAACCATGGCCATGAAGGAATACATTAGGGATAACTTGTCCCGAGGATTCATTCGTCCTTCCACTTCTCCTGCTGGGGCTGATTCTTTTTGTCGAAAAGAAAGATGGAGGTTTACGTCCCTGCATAGACTATAGGGGATTAAACAAAATTACGGTGAAGAATCGCTATCCCCTTCCCCTGATCACCGAATTGTTCGATCAATTAAAGGGGGCCAAAATTTCTCTAAACTTAATCTTCGAGGGGCTTACAATTTGATCCGGATCAGGAAAGGGGATGAGTGGAAGACAGCCTTTAATACCCGTGATGGTCATTTTGAGTATCTGGTAATGCCGTTTGGGCTTTGTAATGCCCTAGCAGTTTTTCAAGAATTGGTCAATGATATCTTCAGAGATCTTCTAGGCAATTCTGTAGTGGTCTACCTAGATGATATTCTAGTTTTTTCTCAGACTTACCCTCTCATCGTATTCATCTTCGTCAAGTTCTGTCCCGATTACGTACCAATCACCTTTATGCCAAGCTTGAAAATGTCTATTTGAAGTTACTAAAGTTCCGTTCCTTGGGTAGATTCTCTGCCCAGGGTTTTGAAATGATTCCTCTAAAGTGTCTGCTGTTCTCAATTGGCCTCTTCTTTCTTCTACTAAAACCTTCAACGTTTCATCGGTTTCGCCAATTACTATAGGCAATTTATCAAGGCTTTTCCTCCATAATTTCTCCCTCTTAGACCTCATTAGAAAAGGGGGCAAACCTAATGCCTGGACGGAGGAAGCTATAGAAGCCTTTAAAAGGATTAAAAAGCATTCGCCTCTGCACCCGTTTTAGTCCATCCTGATAACCATCTGCCATTCTTCTAGAATTACTGGCCATCAAACTTGCTCTGGAAGAGTGGCGGCATCTCTGAGGAAGGTACAATCATCCCATAACCTATATTCACTGACCATAAAATTTAGAATACATCCAAACCGCCAAAAATTATCCCATCAGCCCGCTGGCACTTTTTTTTTCTCGTTTTAATTTTACCATCACCTTTCGCCCGGGAAACAAAAACAAAAGGCTGACGCCTTATCCGGTCTTTTGGTTCTCTAGAATCCACCATAATTACAAAGGCCCTATTATTCCCAAATCTAAAATCTGGGTACTATTCTTCCTCAGTTGTCAGCCGAAATTAATTCTGCTCAGGACTCTTGCCCCTCTACTACACCCAATGACAAAGTTTTCATTCCCCCTGCCTTACGCACACCGCTACTATCAATATCTCATTGTTCTAAACAGGCTGGTCATCCTGGAGTTCAAAAAACCATTTCACTTCTATCTCGTTCTGTTTGGTGGCCTGATCTAAGAAAAGATGTCAAGAACTTTGTAGCATCCTGTTCCATTTGTGCCATGTCCAAATCCTCCCGTAATCTTCCTTACGGTCTTCTTCAGCCCTTTCTACACCTTCTCTCCTTGGATGCATCTATCCATGGATTTTATTGTTTGATTTACCTCCATCCAAGAAAATACGGTAATATGGGTTACTATTGATCGTTTTAGCAAAATGGCTCATTTTGTTCCGCTACCCAAGTTACCCCAGCACTGGAACTCTCTCAGTTATTTATCTCCCACATTTCCGCTTACATGGATTACCTGCAGAATTGTCTCCGACAGAGGAACACAATTCATTTCCAAATTCTGGAGAGCCTTATGTAAATCCTTGAACATTAAACTTCAGTTTTCCTCTGCATATCATCCACAATCCAATGGTGCTGCTGAACGGATTAATCAGTCTCTTGAACAGTTCCTCCGGTGTCATATTTCATTTCCCAATGATTGGTCTGACTTGTTACCATGGGCGGAATTTGCATATAATAATTCCCCACACTCTCCTCTGGGACTTCTCCTTTTTTTGTAATATGGGCCAGAATCCAATGTGTTTTCCCCCAGATTTTCTCTTTTCCAATAATCCAGCCGCTGACGATATGCTTGCCCATATGTCTGCTATCTGGGATTCTACAAGGAATAATCTTTTGAAATCCTCGTTGATTCAGAAAAAGCTGCTGACAAAGACGAAGGCCTCTCCTCGATTTCCATTGGGATAGAGTTTGGCTATCCTCACAAAATATTCTCTTCACGTACCACCCCCTAAATTAGGTCCCAAATTCATTGGCCCCTTTTCTGTCTCCGAAATAATTAGTCCTACAGCTTTCCGTCTTGAGTTACCACCTACTATGAAGATCTCAAATGTCTTCCATGTATCCTTGCTCAAACCATTTATTGTCAACCAATTTTCCAGTTCTAATCTGTCTCCAGCCCCATTTAGTTGATGGTCAGCAGGAGTTTGAAATTCAGGAAATTCTTGATTCCAGATATGTCAGAAACTCTTTACAATACTTGATTCATTGGAAAGGCTTTGGTCCAGAAGAACGCTCCTGGATTAAACTTGTTGACATCCATGCACCTCGTTTAATCAAGACATTCCATAAAATCATCCTTTCAAACCTGGAGGCAGTGTCCTGAGGCCCCCCGTGAGGAGGGGTACTGTAAGGTCTTACCCGTTTTCCGCTCCAGCGACGATCCGCTGGCGGCGCTCCGGCCCCAGTGACGTCGACGCTCGCTCCGCGCGTCCTGCGTGAGCGCCGTCGTGATGTCACCCCACCAGCGCCGGCCGGCGCGAAGTTTAAAAGTCCGCTCAGTCCATCCCTAGACGCCCGCTTGTCAGTTTGTTTCTGGCGTCTAGGGTTTTTGCTGTTTGAACTTCTGCCATTGTATCCTGCCATTAGCCACCATTGTTCTGTTGCCATTGTATCCGCCATTGTATCCTCCCATTGTATCCAGCCATTGTTCCTGTTGCCATTGTATCCAGCCATTGTATCCTGCCATTGTATCCACCTTGTTCCTGTTGCCATTGTATCCAGCCATTGTTCCTGTTGCCATTGTATCCAGCCATTGTTCCTCATTTATCGCCATTGTTCCTGTTCCATTGTATCCTGCCATTGTATCCAGCCATTGTTCCTGTTGCCATTGTATCCAGCCATTGTATCCAGACATTGTTCCTGTTGCCATTGTATCCAGCCATTGTTCCTGTTGCCATTGTATCCAGCCATTGTATCCAGCCATTGTTCCTGTTGCCATTGTATCCAGCCATTGTATCCAGCCATTGTATCCAGCCCACTGTTCCTGTTACCATCTACCCACCAATTGTATCCAGCCATTGTTCCTGTTACCATCTATCCAGCCATTGTATCCAGCCGTTGTTCCTATTACCATTCTATTGTATCCAGCCATTGTTCCCAGTGTACTCCAGCATCCAGCTCCGTTCTCCAGTGCATTCCAGCATCCAGTTCCCACTACTTCCTCCTTCATCGAACTAAAACGTGAGTCTTCCCTGTCTCTACCCCAACGGAGTCAGGGCAGCATTACAGATACCCTTTAAAATGAACTATATTTTTCCCACTTGAGGACTCAATCTGTTGGCATATAATTTTTTATGTTGAAATTGGGTTTTTTTGCTATAATGCAACATTGATATAAACTGTACTATTTCATCAACCTGCGGAACAATCTGTATATATAAGCTATAGACAAAGGTAACAATATACTGTAAATTACCTGCTTGTTGAATCTAAAAGTATTTAATGGTTCTTCTCCTTTGGTATCAGTAACTATTTTCTAAAAAAAAAACAAAACCAAATAAACCGTTTTAGAACACTGCTAAACATTTGTTTTACATTAGTTTATGGCAAATAAATCCGTTTGTGAACTAGAGAGGCCTTTCGCATTCATATAAAATAATCAATGCACATTCCTAAGACCCATACTATCATATTACTGCACACTGGCATACTTTATACAAAGGGTTTTAGTATACATTACTGTGATCACATGAATGAAAAGCCTTCCAACCACATCAAGGTCACCCATTCTGGAAGGTCCTAACTTCTAACCTTTTTAAATTTCTTTTACTTCAATTACGATTTGCAAACGTTGCATTTCTCTTCTTACACACTGAATCCAAAAAGCAGGCTCTCTCACTTCCCCCCAGCCCTTTGGCTTTTTAAAATGAGGGAAGAGGCCATCCAGTGCTTTAATTAAAGGCATAGGACCCTCCCATAAAAGGGGCGTGTTGGGGGTGCTTTTACCACATGGAGGCTTGACCAGGCCTCCCAATAAATACATACAATACAAGGATTGTGGAGGCACTCCAATTAGGCTAATTTACAACTACATTTAGCGGAAGTGCTACTGATCTGGTAACATTTACAAACATGGAAAAGATAATCAATGCACATTCCTAGGACCCATACAATATCATATTATCTGCACACTAAGGGTTTTAGTATACATTACTGTGATCACACGAATGAAAAGGTTAGAAGTTAGGACCTTCCAGACTGGGGTTACCTTGACGTGGTTGGAAGGCTTTTCATTCAGTGATCACGTATGTATAATAAAACCCCTTTGTTTTAAAGTATGCCAGTGTGCAGATAACATGATATTGTATGGGTCCTAGGAATGTGCATTGATTATCTTTTCCATGTTTGTTAAATGTTTGACCAGATCAGTAGCACTTCCGCTAAATGTAGTTGTAAATTAGCCTATTGGAGTGCTTCCACAATCCTTGTATATATATATAACACATTGCAGTTTTCGGAGGTACTATGTTGGTGGGGTAGGTAAGTTATGTATATAGGACAGTGTGTATGAGGTGTTTAAAGGGTAACTGTGGTCTTCCAAACTAGTAATAATATATAAAAAGCCTTCCATCATACTTTCAAAATAAAACCTTAAATCACATCTCTAGATAAAATTTTGAGAAGTTATTGCTGAAAAGTTCAGAAAGGTTATGTGACCAGCTTGCAGTCATGTGACCAGTCTTTGACTGCATTAATTGGCTTCCCTTCTCAAATGTCAATTTTTTCCCCAGGTACTTCTGATTTCCCCAGCATTAAGTCTTAACTGAGCATGCTTCTCCCCCGGGCAGAGGGGCGTTGCAGAGGTCAGGTGATGTCACTGAACCTACTGGAAGCAGGAAGTTTGAACATTCACCCCAATGAAATTTCTCACAGGCTCCAGCCAGATGTGATTGTTGGCACATATAAAGGAAATACTTCAGGCTTTCATTTAACCCTCACTTGTTTTGAGACCCAGTTGCTCTTTAAGTACTTAGTTAATATGTCTATGATGCCTAACAATATGAAGCAATGACATTAAAGCACCTAAAATGTAAAACAGTCGATATATGTAATTAAATAAAATACTTATCCTAGCCCCTACTCCTAATGTGGAATGAAATCTTAAATGGAGTGTTTAGCCACACCCCAGTATTTCTCCATGGTGTCTATGGAGGCAAAAAAGAAAGATAAATGTAATTTCCGTTTTTGTAAAATAGCCAATGTTGTGCTTACTTTTAGAGAGATAGCCAATTGATTGATGCCAATTGATTGATAGCCAATCAAGAAATGTATTTAGCTTATAGGAAGGGGAAGTATTATGTTTGTAATATCAGTTTAAGTATAATTTGGCTTATGTCCGCCACGTCATATACATTGTAGTTCAATAGGTGCGAAATGTCAGGATATGACATTTGTAAAAAATACAAACGGATATGACGTTGCGCAACATTAGTACAGTTCCCAATGTGATATTCGTTTGTAGTTTAATGGATGCCCAACATCATATCAGGTTATGATTTAGCGCACCCATTAAACAACAAACGGATATGACGTTGCGCAAAGTCATATCCGTTAGTAGTTTAATGGGTGCTTTATGTCTATCCGGATATGACGAGTGCACTCATTGAAATGGTGTATTCTTAGCTGATGGTGCCAAGGCTGCTTGGATGTATTGAACAAGAGAATCTAACTGCAGGACCCACACAACGTCGTGCTCTACGCACGCCATGTTCATTTCAGCCTACAAAGTTTGCCTAGAGGTCAATCTGTTCTTTCTGCCACTTTTCACCACCTTCAGTAACACTGTCTCCCCCCTGCACATAGCCCGCTACACTCAACCAATCCCTCTCGAGCCCAGTAGTTCCAGGAGCTGAACCTGCTCCCACTGTATACTGCATTAGGAAGGAGGCATCTGGGGTTAGTGCATGTGCTGAGAGGAGATTGTCCTGCTTTTGGGGAGGGTTCAGTTCCTGGGGGAGCGCTGCGCTCTGCTCTGTTCCAGGAGGCCTTGCAGCAGCCTCCCTGAAACTGAATCCTCCCCACAAGCCGGACAGTCTATTCTCAGCACACTGCACTTACTGCCACCGCCTACTTCCTTCACACTTGTCCTCTTGTAGTAGACTGGGATTAAGTTCTCCTGGAACCACTAGGCTCGGGGGATTTGGTTTAGTGAGCTACGTACAGGGGGAGACAGTAGTGTTAAAGGAATGAAACACTGCACTGCCACTAACAACCAATTCGCCTCTAGGCAAACCTTGTACGTTGAACTGAACGCCACGCATCTACAGCACCAGCACGTGCCTGGGTCCTGCCAGCCAGTGGTTCTTCCAACAGGAACAATGGCTGGATACAATGGCAACAGGAACAATGGCTGGCTACAATGGCAGGATACAATGGCTACAGAAGCTCAAACAGCAAAAACCCTAGACGCCAGAAACAACTGACAAGCGGGCGTCTAGGGATGGACTGAGCGGACTTTTAAACTTCGCGCCGGCCGGCGCCCCTGCGTGGTGACGTCACGACGCGCGAGCGAGCGTCGACGTCACTGGGGCCGGAGCGCCGCCCAGCGGATCGTCGCTGGAGCGGACACCCGGGTAAGTACCTTACAGTATCTCCATCCCCAAAAACATGTTTGATATCTTGTAGGAAATCCCCCACAACCTAGACCTCGGTCACAGCCTCTTATGCTGTTCTTCCGCAACTGCGCTTGTGATTGGCTGAGACTCGGCTGCTGGTCCAGCCCCCTCTTATGTTCTATGCAGAAGAACAGCAGAGGGAGCCAAAAAAACAAGTGCGGTAAGTATCTTTTGGGGCTGTTTTTTGCAATTTAAACCAAGTGTGCAGGGTTGGGGGGGGATCCCTTATTTCTTTTGGCAAATTGGCTTTAGACGCTATGCTGTAATGAAAGGTATCCGGAGGGGGTGGGTAGAGCTTCACTGCGCATGCCAGACTCCTTGGAAGAGGCAGATATGGATTACACACAGAGAGACTCAGCAGGTCATGCAGGACAACCATAGTAGGATAATAAGTTTGTGGCACACATCCAGTCGTAGTAGAACAAGTGTTTATTATAAAACACACATGACGTTTTGGTGTGTGTGTGTGTCACACTTTCATCAGGGCAATCATAAGGTGCATAAGAGAATAGAAGGTACTTTTCATTTTAACAGTTTTTAAAAGAACACTAAACCGACATTTTTAACTAAGTGAAATATGTTTATATTATTCACAAGGAGGGGAGAAGGCTTATTCCCACCTCCCTTTGAATAATACAACGTCCGGAAACACTACAACACTTACCTTACCGACGCTTCCTTCTGAGCTGCCATTGGTGCGCATGTGCTGAAGATAGGCGCTCAGTTGGGGCAGCACGCCTGACAGCTGAGAAGGAGCTGCTAGTAGAACGTCGGGAAGGTAAGTTTTGTAGTGTTCCTGGGTGTCCTATTATTCACAGGGAGGTTGGAATAAGTGTTCTCTCCTCCCTGTGAATAATAGAAACAGATTTAATGTACTTTACGAAGCACATAAAATCCGTTTAGTGTCCCTTTAAAAAAACTTTATATGCACTATTCTGGCATATCCATCAAAGATGCTTCTGTTGAGGGGAGGAGTGTCCTGCTTCCTAAAGGACATCCTTTTTCTCCTTCTGCCAATTGGGGGACCCAGGCAAGACGTTGGGTTAAAGTGCCTGTTGCTGGAGGTGGACACTTAGCTTACAGCAAATTGCTTCCTCATCTCCCCTGCACTTAGCCCCTTCCAGCTCAGCCATGCTTCAGTTTTTTCTAAGTGTCTTCAAGACAGGAGGTTTCGGACTCAGTTCTATGGTCAGACAACCGGAGTACAGAAGGGGAACTTTACTTTGTACTTTCCCTAAACTTTCCCTACATGGGATTATATATATTTATTCAGCTGCATCCCTCATAGGTGAGCGTGGACCACCATTCACTCCACTGGAGGGAAGACCCACACAAATACTCCTTTTAAGATACCATTAGTGGATCAGATTCTCCACTTAAAATCCTGCAGACAACCGGGGTCTTAACTCTTTGATTCCCTGCAGGTACCGGCATACATAGCATTTTCCGTTGACCAATTCCAAATACGATAGTTCTTAGAAGCAATCGTTTCTGATCAATGTTCGTTCTTAGGTGGTTTGATATTTTCCTTTGCTATCTGCAATATGTCAGAAATTAAGAAAGGTGCTGGGTCAAAAACCTCAAAATCTGCCTTAAAGGGCATGTCCACCCCCAAAACTATAATTAAACCTACTACTGGCCCCATTCAGTAGTTTAAAATAAATCTTACCTTACATCTCTGCTCCTTATGGTTCCCAAGATAATCCTTTGGAGGTAAGTTAGTTAACCCCCAACCACCACCATATTTCTGTAAAAAAAATCCCCACATTTCTACTTACACAGCCTCCTCTCCCATGGCTTTCACATGATGTCAGCCGCGTCTGTGATTGGCTTCCTCTCAGCCGGATCGCCACGGGAGAGAAGGCTGAGCAAGTAGAAATGTGGGGATTTTTTTACAGAAATATTGTGGCGGTTGAGGGTGGGTAGGGGTTACCTACCTTACCCCTAAAGTTAGTTTTGGGGGTGGACATGCCCTTTAAAGTCACTAATACCTGCCATGTATGCCAGTCTAAGTGACCTGCCGGTCAAACAGACCACATATGTGGACCCTGTTCTGCCACAAAAGCCCAGCTGACCATGGTCCCGGACACTACTCAAAAACCCGAATAGGCAAAAACGTTGAGACACTCTCAAAAATGTACTGCAGCTATCTGCCATGGCGGACGTACCTCCAACAGGACCTCCCCCTGAGGCAAAACGGCATAGATACTCTCACTGACATCTTCTATGGCAGCATTCTCTACTTCAATGTGTGAAGCCTTACAAAAGCTAGGCTCGGCAGAGGGTCCAAGCCATCATAAATCGCAGCACCTTCTGCCATCGGACGAAGAGTCTATAGAGGAAGAGCTTTCTCAGGGTAATCCGGATAATGATTCAGTCTGGTCAGATGGGGATTCCCAACCCACATCTTCAAAGGGCTCTATCAAGATTCTGATAAAAGAAGTCCTCGAGACTCTAAAAATACAAGACAAGGTAAAACCTGAGGACCCTCACAAATCCATGTTCTCGTGTACCTAACAAGACTTCTCAGAAGACTTCTCAGAATTAGTGTTATGTAGGCATACAAATTATTTTAGTTTCATTCTTTGATGAGCAGATAAATACTAGAAATAACACCAAAATGCTACATGCAGAGAGAGTGATTTTAGCGGTGATAATTATCAGTTTGCCATTGTTTGCTTATTCCCATTCAAAATGGGAAGATGCTAAGAAAATTCCTTTCTTTTTTCACTTAATTTTTCGTTTTGCGCTGAAATATCTGATTTGTTTTGCTGCAATCAGCAATATGCGGTGGCAATATCACCAAATAATTGTCTTTTGTCTAATAACATGGCAGAATAGAGAAATATCCCCAGAACTGCTACCAATACAAGACCAGGGTTGTTACTGATAATTAGAGGTTAAAAATAGGGGTAAAACAGTTGGAGGACAATTCTGTACTTGTGGAAATAAGACTTCCAGTTGGTTTAATGTGGTTTATACAACAGAAATGGGAATATCCCCAAACCCCTTGGTCCAACATCTGTGAACAGTGCAAAGCTATTGTATTCATTAACTGTTTTGTTTTTGTTGTATAAGAAACCTTATATACAGCATAGACTTCTCTCATTGTATTTCTTAATGCCACAGGTCATTAAATTCTCTTCAGACTAATAAAAATATGAAGGGAAAATTGTGTAAATCTGCCAAATCCCGTTACTTAGGAACCCTCACTGTGCTAGACAAATCGATCAAGGAGGTTGGCAGTGACATTGAAGCTGCAGATGCATTACGTGCTACTGTTTATCAGGTAACCATGAGGATTTTATTTTTTCTATTTGTTTACTAATTATAATAATCATATCTTACACATAAACAAACTGAAATGTTTGATTTCAATTCTAATAATTATTCAGCAGCATTATTGTTTCTGTCCCAGTGCTAAAAATGTATACTAGTTTTGTTTATTAAAATGAAAATACCGGTGAGTCACATTCATTAATCAGATTGTTCATTTTATTTTACAGAAAGTTACAGTAAATGTCCTACAACTTAAAAAATAATTGATTGTTTGATCCAGAGATGTGGCTATGCATTTGGATGACCAACCTTGATTGGGTTACTATCTTTATTATGCATGCTCATTGTTACAAACCACTTCTCTATTGTCCACATTTAGCTATTTGCAATGATAGTCAAAAAAACTAAAAGTCTGACGTGACTTTATGCACATTTTAAACCTACAGCAGGGGGATAAGTAACTGCAGAAATGCCATCCTTCTTCTAGAGGTTGTATCTGGTTTAGAAAGGCTGTATCTTAGATGGGATGTGGAGACAAGCAATTCATTGTTTGATTTAGCTAAACGGGTATTATAAACACCAACAAACGTTTCACAAAGCGAGACAATGGCGCACACCGGAAAGAAAGCACACAGCAAGTCTTCAAATCAAGCAGGTGAACAAAATTTTACTGTACAACTAAAACCTATCTAGGACTTCCCGATGCATTTCAAGCTAGCTATTCTTAGTCATATAACATATATACACGAGTATAAGCCGAGGTACCTATTTTTGCCTGAAAAATTAGGAAACATGATTGACTCAAGTATAAGCCAAGAGTTGAAATTATGACCACTACTGCCTTAGAATCAAAAGGTAATCTTTTTAACAATAGATACCATCCTCCTGATTCTGTATAGTTTTGAGGCATTAGTTGCCCTTTAAATGGACAGTAATCCCATACAGTAACCATACAGTTTGGAAACCACAACTTCCAGCATGCTTTAGTTGCTGGGAGTTGTAGTTTTAAAATATCTGCAGTGGCAAAGCATTGGGGGTTACTGTATGGGATTACTGCCCCCCCCCCAGTCCAGTGTTGCGGTACCTTACCTGGGCAGTCTTTAATCCAGGTAAGGTACCTCAGTATCGCTCACTGTGAAATCCAGCCTCTCACCTCCGCATCTCCTGCCTGATGTCACTGCTCTGCGCCGGGAAGTGAGACAGGCGCAGAGTAGTGACATCAGATGGAGATGCTGAGCGAGCGGCAGCCGATTTCCTTCTGAGGTGAGAGACTCAAGTATAAGGGATGGTTTTCAGGCTATTTTTAAAGCCTGAAAACCTCAGCTTAAAGGGCAACTGTGGTCTCAAAACAAGTGAGGGTTAAAAGCCTGCAGTATTTCCTTTAAAATGAGCCAACAATCACATCTGTCTGGAGCCTGTGAAAAATTTCATTGGGGTGAATATTCAAACTTCCTGCTTCCAGTATGTTGAGTGACATCACCTGACCTCTGCCACGCCCCTCCGCCCCGGTGGAGAAGCATGCTCAGTTAAGATAAATGCTGGGGAAATCGGGAAGTACCTGGGGAAAAAATTGGCAGTTGAGAAGGGAAGTCTATTAATACAGGCAAAGGCTGGTCACATGGCTGAAAACAAGAAGCGTTCAACCATTACATTGCTGAACCTTTCCAGCAATAACTTCTCCCAAATTTTATCTAGAGATGTGATTTAGCTTTTATTTTGAAGGTACAATGGAAAACTTTTTGTATAATTCTTACTAGTTTGGAAGAATTTATGACCACAGTTACCCTTAAAACTCAAGTATATACGGTAGTTTGTTTTTTTTTAAACTTTTTTTCATAGATACATTGTACTATTTTCTATATTCTTGTCTTAATATTTCAATTAGACAAATATAAATTCTGTTATTTAATAACTTTTAAATCACAATTGGTATCTGTTAAAGGGCATGTCCACCCCCAAAACTATAATCCCCCCAACTACTGGCCCCACCATGTAGTGTAGTTTAATCCTTACCTCACATCCCAGCTCCATAGGGTTCTCCTGTAAACCCCCCCCAAAGTCCCAAAACACCACCAGGAGGATAGTAGGGCTCTGCCTGCTATCTTGCCTCTCGTATATTAGCCATGCGCACTGCAGGCCTTCTCCCCCCTCCTCCCCCTCCCCTCTCCCTCCCTCCCCCCGTTCTACTATCCCTCCCCCTAGCGCAAAAACCCCCTTAATATGCTGCTCCCCCATGTCCCCCAGCCCCAACCCATATTTTTTTTTTTTCAAAAAGCTCCCCAAACTCTTACTTACCTCTCCGCTTTCCTCCCTGCACTGAATGACCGGCAGCCGCGTCCGTGTTGGCTGCCGCTCAGCCAATCACAGACGCGACTGCCGGTCCCGCCCCTCTGCTTGCATTCTCGCAAGCAGAGGGCCGGCAGTGCGGCGGAGGACGAGGAGGTAAGTAAGAGTTTGGGGGGCTTTCTGAAAAAAATATTTATGCGGTTGGGGCTGGGGGACATGGGGGAGCAGCATATTAAAAATCAATTTTAGGGTGGACATACCCTTTAACAATGCTGCTGGAATTTTTTTTTACTTAACGGGCAATTGTGGTCTCTGAACAAGCATTCTTTCCTTTAAAATGAGCCCTGAATCATATCTCTCTTCAGCCTGTAAGAACACAAAATGTTCAAACTTCCTGTTTCCTGTAACTTGAGTGACATCACCTGACCCTCTGCTCCTTCCTTCTCTCCGGGGGCAGAGCATTCTCACTTATGACTAATCAGTCTTAATTAAAAAGGGGTTTGAAAATGTGCCTCTGTTGTTAATTTGCAGCAACTGTTCAGATGACACATGTACCTTTTTTCTGGTCTACCACAGTTAGAAAACGTTTGAAAACATCTAATTGGTTGCTGCATATTAATAGCAGGGTAAAGCAGTAAACCCCTAGGTAAATATGACTAAATCAGATTTTACTTAAATAAGCACTACACCATATAAAGTATTAACAGGCAACTATGGTCTCCAAACAAGTAAGAGTTAAATAAAAGCCTTTCTATCGTTCCTTTAAGATGAACTTGGCGTACTTAGTACGATATGAGCATCGCACTTGCGCATAGCATACTAAATCCGTCAGGACTTGTTAGAGGATGCAGAGGAGGAGTGAGAGACCGGGTAAGTATTGCAACTTCGTTCTCAGCTCCTGAACATTTTATTGAAGAACAGGAGGTAAAGACACAGCTTCTTTACCTCCCGTTCTTAAATAAAACGGAATTGAAAAAAGTGATTTTAGCTGTGGAGATACCCTTTAAAGGCATCGGACCTCCAATTAAAGGGCTGTGTTGAGAGTGCTGTTACCACATGGTATACAATATCATATTATCTGCACATACTGCAGTTAGCCAATATTACCATATCTTTTCTTTGCCAGTATAAAGGGTGGTGTTTTCAGATTGCACATCACCAGCACCATTGCTCTGCCCCCACTACCAGAGGCACTAAGCATGTCCAGTTAAATCCTACAGCTGTAACAGAGCACTATAAGCCCCGCCAACCAATGTCTTAATCATTTTTAAAGTTAGACACAAGAAAACTAGGTAGAGGAATGGTCAGAGAATGGTTGTAGGTCTTTAAATAGCTTCAGAAAAGTTAGGGGTTTTTTGGTGGTGGGGCTTCTTAAATAGCACATCATGTGACTGACCCACATTTCCTTGTTCCTGTCTTAGTATAATTTTACAAGCCCAGAGAAGCTAAAAACATTGTCCTAAGCTTGTTTGAAAGGTATGAAAGAGGACGCCTTTTCAGCTACCGGAACCAGGAAGTCTTAACATTCTTTGCAATAAGATTTCTTATAGGATACAACCAGAGAGGTGATTCAGGGCTCATTTTAAATGAAAGACTGCTGGCTTTAATTATCCCTAACTTTTTTGGATACCCTAGTTGCCCTTTAATTTGTTAGTTAATAAAATGTCTAGAATGTACAGTATATATTAATTACAGCATAACGGGGAAGAAAGTAAAAAAATAAATATTATATATATATATATATATATATATATACATACATACACACACCAATAAAAAAACAGTATTCTTATCCTTTTAAAAATAAATTAGGTTTGTAAAAGTGTGCTAATGGATTGTGGGATTTAATAAATGTAATTCTGAATGTGTAAAAAGGTAGCAATTTTTATGTGGTCACAGATTGCTGATGACATGACCATATATACTGGTTATTCAAGGTCAGAAGAAAAGGTAAAATTAAATAACGCTGATTAACATGACCATCCACTCCTGTGATTGGCTAAGGCGCGATGCCTTAGCCAATCAGAGGAGCAGATACTGGTCAAGCCCCTTCACGGAAAAGGCACAGAAGACAGGCAGAATCCAGCGAGGGAACAAAAGCTGGTAAGTACATTTGAGGGTTTTTGAAAGCTATAAACCACGCAAGGTCAAGGTTTATAGTTATTTCCTGCAGATTTCCAAATTTATAGTTTGGGGGGTGGACATACCCTTTAAAGGGTGTGTCCACCCGAGAACTAAAACTGGCCCCTCCTTATACTTGTCCTGCCTTAATCTTATAAAAACATTGGTGTAGTGAAGGGACTGAGTAGCAGAGGCCGAGGAAATGAAGGTGGGTAAGTGTATTTCTGGGAACTTTTTAAACTTAAAATCCTAGCATTTAGGGTTGGAGGGTGTACCCTACACTACAGCAAAATTTAGAATTTGAAGATATCCTTTTAGTTGTGTTAAGTAGCTATTCACGTCTTTATTATGAGCCCTTTTACCTATTTGCCATGAGATAACTGTATTATAAGCATTGTGTACATAAAAGTGTAAAGGGTATCTCCTCCCAGAAAAAAAATAGTTTTGGGGTGGACATGCCCTTTAAGTGCAACTATACTGACTGTTAAAGGTTGTTTATCCAAATAATATCAGGGTTATTTAATAAAAGTTCTTATCGTTTAAAATGGTGCTAATTTTGCCCCAACCAATCAGAACTTATTTAACATTTGAAAGCTAACATCTGATTGGTTGGGGCAAAATTAGCACCATTTTAAACGATAAGAACTTTTATTGAATCTCCCTGCTTATTTGTGGAAGAGTTATGATTGAAAATTACTACCTCTCGTTCGTGAATCAAGTTTTAAAGATAGCTGTAAGTGTCTGTCACTCCTTTCTTGCTTTGTTATGTTATTCACCACATGTCAGGTTAAGTAGTGGATAGCTAAATGTGACGGGGTAGAATACTCAATAGGATTAAAGGATGCTGTAAAACAAAGTTAAAGGGCAAGTCCAGCCCTAAAATGAAAACTTACATACAGGTAAATCTCCCCTCAAAACCCTAAACGGGAATAGTTTGAAATGTGAAATATATAAGTCTAACCTGAAATCCTGCACAATGTCCTGTTGCCCCTGTTTCTGCTACCTGGTCCTTTTAGTTAGTAACTGTCAGTTATGGATTTGACAGTTGACATCACAGCCAATGACTGAATGTTAATCCCCTATCTGCCTCTTCTGAGCATGCCTAGGCTCAGTACAGGTTTCTAAATTGCTCAGTTTCCATGAGGCCTCCAGAAGCATAGCAGCCATACAGTAATGAATTCATAGGACAAACTATGATAGATTAACATATTTCAAAGAGACCATTCTTTCTAAAAGATGTTCTTATGATGTTCTTGGAAACAGCAGCTTTAAAAAAATCTTGCCCTTTTTTTTTTTTTTTTCTATTCCCCTCCTGACCCAACGGAAGTTGCATTTTGCGGCCAGGAAATCTAGAAGGGGCAGAGATAAACACTCTACAATACAGATACAAGATGTCAGCAACTTTACAACAGGAAAGATGGGCTTAGGAGGGGCATAGAAAAAAAAAGAGCAAAAGTTTTTTTAAAGTGCACCTTCAGCCTTCATGGTAACTTTTATCTATATTGCTGGGCATACCCTCCTGCCCCCAACCGCTATGTTAGTTTAAAAATAGATTCCAAATTCTACTTACAACTCCTTGTTCCAGCGGCATTCTGGTCCAGCTCCCCTGCCTGACGGAACTCCAAGTATAGGGCCAGACTGGCAGCCGCGGCTGTGATTGGCCGAGAGGCAGCCAATCGCAGTTATGGCTGCCAGCAATAGAGTAGACGCTGGAATGAGGAGCTGTAAGTACAGTTTGGTTTCTATTTTTAAACTTCTAACATAGCGGTTGGGGGTGGGAGGGTATGCTCTGCAATATAGATTAAGGTTTTTACGTAAGGTGAAGGATTTAAAGAGAGGGATCGGGAAGGAGGGGGAAAAGGGGCTCCTCTACGTATGTCACCATCCCTGGCAAGACAGGAGGCAGAGACGTTTGTACAGGAAGACCGCCACTACTCCTCAGTGTCCTAGGCTTTGGAGCATGGACTACAAGGGAACCATAAGGAACGTGAATATAAGATTTTTTTAAACTGTACTGTGTGGCCAGTAGTGGGTTAAATTTTAGTTTTGGGCGTGGACATGCCCTTTAAAGCTGCTGTTTCCAACTAAACTGAACTTTGTTTTACAGTATACTCTAAGCTAAACAAAATTCAGTAACTTGCTCTTTAAGAACACTAAAATAGTTCTAAAGATCAAGTAGCTACTATATTTTTATTTTATTTCCCCTGCTCAAATGCAGTCAGTGGCACATTCATTTTGTGGGTGATGTGAGCTGCCTCAGTTGTCATTGGTGCTGTCGTTCAGTTTACTGCACAGTGACAGGCAAGATTATTCAATGCATTAAATGAAGAAACTCTATTATTTCTTTAGTACTGCATTGTCCTTTCTGCATTTTGTATGAGAACTTCATATGAAGCAATTCTTAATGTTTTATTTTCTTATGTTTCCTATAATAGCACAATATACTTTTTATTTAATGGTATATGCTATAAATATAAAGCTATTTTATTACTTTCTATTAGTTTTTGTGTTCAATGTTATTTGCATTTATTGTAGAATTGGCTGGAAAGCAAAAAAACATGTATCCAGGAGCTGCACAATATGAAGAAATTTGAAGCAGAGAAGGAAAAGGAAAAACTTAAACAGGTATAGTCAGGAATTATTTGGCAGATGGCTTCTGTAGGAAATACCTAATAATAATAATATTTGCTCATATTTAAGTGAAATCAAATTACATTAGATGTTGTAGTAATGTTTGTCTAATCTCTGTTGCACTGTTGTGTTTATCATGCACTAGGAAAGTTACCCCAGTGCACATGCTTGCAAAATTTCAAACACTTCCATATCCATATAGTGTGTACCCCAAACCAACATTTTATACACTCAGTCAAACACTGAAACACAGACTTCTGGGTAATTTCTAGGTTTCCATGGCAGCCCTAAGGAAATGCAATACCTATCAAAGGGTTTTTTCAGCATTTCAGGAGCTAAATGCAAAACCAGAGAGCCAGCCACAGATCCATTTCTGCTTTGAGCCATCATCAGTGTGTAGAGCAGGCCTCTGGTTTTGCAATGTGAAGCACCTATAGAGAAATGTTGCTAAGAAATAAAATAAGATAGGGAGAGTATAAGGCATTACAGCTCCCCTTCAGAATGTGCAAATAAGGAACATAGAATTCTGGGTAATTTCCATGTTTCCTTGGTAGCCCTTAGTAAAATGCTAAGTTCTTACAGCATGCCAAGAGCTAGATGCAAAACCAGAGAGCCAGCCACAGACCGGTTTTGGCTTTATTGAGCCATCATCAGTGTACCGCAGGCCTCTGGTTCTGCAATGTGAAACATCTATAGACAGACATCACTAATATAATATACAAATAAGAAACATAGACTTCGGGGTAATTTTCATGTTTCCATGGTAGCCCTTAGAAAATGCTAAAGGTTTTTACAGCATTCCACGAGCAAAATGCAAAACAAGAAAGCCAGCCACACACACTCTTTCCTCCCCACATTTCTCTAAAAGGAGTAGTTCAGAAACCATTTTTTAAAATTTTTAGCCTAGAAACCAGGATTAAAGGCTATGTCCACCCCTAAAATAGAATTTTAATATTCTGCTCCCCCATGTCCCCCAGCCCCAACCGCATGTTTTGTTTTTTCAAAAAGCTCCCCAAACTCTTACTTACCTCCCCTCGATCCTCCGCCGCACTGCCGGCCCTCTGCTTGCGAGAATGCAAGCAGAGGGGCGGGACCGGCAGTCGCGTCTGTGATTGGCTGAGCGGCAGCCAATCACGGACGCGGCTGCCGGTCATTCAGTGCAGCGGAGGAAAGCGGAGAGGTAAGTAAGAGTTTGGGGAGCTTTTTAAAAAAAAAAAACATGCGGTTGGGGCTGGGGGACATGGGGGAGCAGAATATTAAGGGTTTAATGTAGGGGGAGGGATAGTAGAACGGAGGGAGAGGAGGGGGAGGGAGGGGGGAGAGGGCTGCAGCACGCATGGCGGAATCTCCGGAGGCCAGTAGAGGCATGTCCTATATGGACCTGCTAGCCTCCTGGTGGGCAGTTTTTGGACTTTGGGGGGGGACTACAGGAGAACCAGATGGAGTTGGGATGTGAGTAAGGATTAAACTACACTACATGGTGGGGCCAGTAGTTGGGGGGATTATAGTTTTGGGGGTGGACATGCCCTTTAAACTAATGTATTACTGTACTACATGCTGTAATTACTAACCAACGATATTGCTTCATTTTCTTTGATCAAGAATATTATTATTGTTAGATATAGTAGACGATTGGACAGTTCCTGCTCACTGGTTAAAGCACACTAAACATGCTTAAGACAGTAGGTTGGTGAGGAATCAGCATTTTTTGTTCTATAAATAAAGAAAAATATGTTTTAGGTTGACCTTTTAATTACATGGACATATTTTTTAAAACTTCCATAATTTGCAGATAGAAAAAAAATCGCATTCATATATTCACCCACCCTAATGCTGGCTGTAGTCTTTGACCAATTGAACTGTGGTTCTGACATAAACATTAAATCGTTCATAGTGTCCACCAGTGCAGTGTTTTTTCCTGTCAAGGATTCCCAGATAGATCATGGTTTGCGATCAACATTATGATCATAATATTATATGCCTATAATCAGCGAGCGACTGTAAAGTAGAGCACGTTTATAAGAACAAGGAAGTGACAGACGTCTCTTCCCCACCCCCCTACTCCCCCACGTACTACTTACTATCTGATCAGCTCACTGTTCCCTACATATGTACTGGAACTCTGGTGTTCACTGCAGCAGGGAGGAAAAGGGGAGGGAATGAAGCAGAAAGTGTGAAAAGTGTTTAATGTGTGTATTTATGAATGTATGTATTTTATTTCTTCTATAGCGCTACATATTCTGCAGCGCTTCACAATTATTTTACTCAAGTCACATCAGGCCCTGCCCCGAAGAACTTACAATCTAATCTTTTTATGTACACATACAACCTATCAGTATGTCTTTATGATTGTGGGGGAAACCGGAGTTTCCCCCAAGGTTCGATTCCAAGGGTGGAATCGAACTCAGGAACCTCAGCGCTGCAAGGCATCATGCTAACCACTAGCCACCGTCTGTGAAAGTCGCCTAAACACATGGTCATCAATAAAGAAGGTGAGGGGAGGTTATGCTATACTAACATATAGCAGAGGTGTATGCTAGGTGTGTGTAGGGGGGCTTTATTGGACTTCAATATCTAGTGGGAGTTTCTTTTTGTTTTGGATTGTGCATTGCTATTTAATGTCTATAAAGGGTGGGGTGGAATATATTCAATAAAGTACCCCCCAATGTAAATTACTAGGATATTAGAAAGCACCTCAGAGTTCTGTGCCTGCATTCTTGTGATTTTATATGGTTACGGAACTCCTCGGTGCACATACTTCTAATATCCTTATCATTTACAGTAGGGAGGTATGTTATTCACTGTTTAATACATACGTGTCATACATATTTTATAATGGGAGTTGCAGTAGTATAAATCCTTATAAAAATCACTCCGCTATGTCACTCAGTGATATACAAAAAAAGTCTAGATACCTACACAGCCTCTATCGTTTATCTATCTATCTATGTTTGGATACGAATCACGTAACCACTCAGGTAAGGGCATGTAAACTGAGGCAAATAGTTTTTTAACTAATCGAACAGTAAATAGGATTAATTACCACAAATCTTAAATCTGCTTTTTATTTTTCTTCTCTGACCTTCCTATCCCTTGTTTTTTTAGCTCTGGGAGTTTAACTTTTTAAAGAGGGCGGGGCACAGTTAGTCAGTAAAGGGCTGTCAATCACCCAGCCCCTCCCACTGGCACACTTCATGTAGAAACTATCCATTCTATAAAAGTAAAGCTTATTTCTCTGTCACTGCATGGCTAATTGATTCAGCATTAAGATCAGGAAAGGTAATAAGCATTACCTGTTACGCTGTGTTCTTTCTGTGCAGATAAACCCAATCCTGCAGTTAGCTGCTGTCTGTGTTAGTTAAGTTCCAATGTAGCACTGTACCTAAAGAAATAAATTACAAAGACACCCCCCCCTTACACACACCTTCAAACTCCTACAGCTAAAAGAGTATCTTACTTGATTCAAGCAGTGATTACAGCTCCCAGTGCTGCTTACCTTCCCATAGCAAAGCAGTTTTACTTTCACTATAACACAAAATCACTGGGTAAATGCTATTGGCTGTAGTGGGGCACAGATCATCTTCACTGCACATTCTCCACACTCCATTTGTGCCTCAGTTTTGGTAGGGGGTGGATACATAGAGACGAGACATGCATACTAACTAGGAGTGAGCTGAACAGGACATGAGATCTAGTGACAGGGAGCACTGAGAGCAAAAAGGGATAAAGTTCCTGACAGCACTAAAAATATAGAAATGGATAAAGGCAAGTCATTTTTTTCAGCTTAGTGTCCCTTTAAGGAATTGTTATAAACATAAGTGCAATTATTGTGCTTGCACACAACATGTTTTGGACAATCTAGGCTTATTATAAAACATCTCTGGAGCTGTGATATCTCCTGTTGGCTCACTTATGTCTTTTTATTTGTTATGTACAAGTTCCCTGTACTATTCAAACACACTAGTTTTGTGATAAAATTAATAATTTATATGGCCCTGTTTCATCAAGTATATAGTACTTACTTACTACTCACTACCTATTTAGATTTGTCACGGCAGTTGGCATAAACTAATGTTGGTTGATGGGGAGGTAAATAAAGATGTTCTCTTTTCCACTGCATACAGTATATCACATTAAAAATAAATAAGTATTTTTTAAAGTTTTCCTCTATTACTGCCCAAACCACTATATTATGACTTGCATTTAATATCAACATAGACTGCTTTAGCTATGTAGGCATTATAGAACCATCCCATAATATGATTGGTTTACAGTTTATTATTTCATCTTTACCACATATGTTGTGTTTGGAATAATGATACACTTACACTAACTCAAATGTTTAAAAGCCTTTTATTAATTACGTAGTCAAAAAGCTGCTATATCTAAAGTTGACAAAAATATCATACTGCCAGGACATCACTAAGAAAGAAGAAGCAACAGCAGCATTTCAGGTATGGAAAACTGAAAAAGCTAAAGAAATTAGAAAAAATCTACTTAAACAAAAAGAAGAAGAGCTAAAGAAGATGAAGGAAATTCAAGAAATTGCTCAAAAAAAAGATGACTCCAAAAAGGTAAAGAGATATTTTAATGCGTAACATGCATGATGATAAAGTAACATCATCTGTAGCCCAGATTTATATGATTAAGAGTAAACTGGTATCAGAACATGTACGTAAATTAAGAAAACTCTGGACACTGTATCACTCGTGGCGTAATTACCGCCCCCCGCGACCGCAGGGGGGCCCGGACGGTAGTAGGGCCTGCCACAAGCCCAATATCTCTTCCTCTACCAGCCATTTTAAACAGCTGATCATGCATATGAATGAACCATACGCGCAATCAGCTGTTTAAAAGACCGGACCCGAACTTACAGTTCCGGTCTTAAGTTCCGGAAGTTTGGGTCGGGTCTTTTAAACAGCTGATCGCGCTTACAGTACGTTTCATTCATATGCATGATCAGCGGTTTAAAACAGCTGATCGTGGAGAGGGAAGATCGGGTCAGGGACCCGGCCTCCAATCCCGCGGTGGGGGCCCAGGCCCCTGCAGGTACACTGTTGGCGCTTACAGTACACTTTTTCCAAATACTCCTTACCCCCCCCTTTTTTTTTTTAAACCCATTTCCATTTCATTTATGTATAAGTTAATAGAGGGTGCAATCTGACCTGTCTACTTCCATTTGATAGTGAATCGAGCAATTGCTCAACACACAACCTAACCTGAGATGTGCTACAGAGATTTATTTTTAGGACTGCACTAATTGCAACAAAATTCAAATTAACTGTATTTATTGTGAGTCACAATAAATGCAGTTGATTGCAGTAAGTTTGTAATTAGTGACAATTTGTGGCTCAGTCTGCTGCACATTTTAATTATAACCTACAGTATATAGGTGGTATGGAGGCACATATGAGACCTATTGGATCTTCAAGTTAATGGAAGATGAGATCTGACCTAGTGTCCTGCATCGAGGCAGGTACACATGGTTTACCAAATTTGCAGTTCGGGTTTGGGTTATACCACAGTGAGTTTAAATTGGTTGCGGGTCAGATTTGGTTAGAAAGCTGTTGGTGCTGGTCATGACAGGTAGCAGGTGTTGGTCTGTTAAATTTTGGGTGCGGGTCTCTGCAGGTAAATGTCGGGTCACGTTGCGGGTCCACTTGCAGGTCTGTTTAATTTTGCGTGTGGGTTAGGTTGTGGCTCTGACTACTTGCAGGTCAGATCGGGTGCAATTATGGAACCTACCAGAAAGCAGGTGTGGCTCGGGTTACGGTTGTGCGGTTGCCCGCAAGGCTCTAATCTGACCTTTGTGCAGCCATCTGTTGGTGATCACTCCTCTGAAAACAGCTAAGCGTCTTTTTCTCTTTGGTAAGATACTATGTCTTCCTCTCAGTATACATGTTATCATTGGGTGTAGGTAGAGCCAATAAGGAGTTTCAGGATTTTGCAATAATAAATCTATGTGTAGGAAATAAGTTGAATGGCAAGTAATGCGTCATTTTTACCAGCTGTGTATGGGCTACAAATCAGGAAAGTGTGTTTTAGATGGAATTAAAACCCCTCTCCAAAATTGATGGCTATGCTTCAGTCCCCTGTACCATATTTGTTGAGATCAATATAGCATTCTACTATCTATATGTAAAATCCATATCTGTTAAATTGGAAGACCTACCTTACTGCTCCAGATAAATAAAATCTGCGTAGCACTGTTGTTTTTAAATTTCTGCCACTCCCAGGCAAAGATCTTGAAATAAAATAAATGCATTAATTTATCTTTTTTAAATTTTTTATTTCTAGGCTTTTGAAATGTGGAAGGAGCATAAGGATGTATATTTGAAGGAGAAAATATTTACGGAAAGGAACACTGAAACAGAAAAGAAAAATAAGGAATTGAAAGATATTTTGGAAAAGAAAAAAGACAATATGGCTGCAGTTAAAAAATGGTACATATGTGTTTTATTTGTTAGTGATAACCTCAAGAACATATTTAAAAGAAGTTTTTAAAGCATAAGTACACATTAAAATCAAGTTTTGTTCAGTTGGAAGCTTCAGCTTTAAAAATGCTGTTGCCATTTTTTCCCCCTTTGCCCCTCCAGAGCCTTCTTAGCACAAGAAAGTATGGGGGAGCACATTACAATGGTGAATCCAAAACTTTTATAAGAATAACGATTACCAAGTTTCGGGACGCCCTGTCCCTTTCAGAGCCTACCTTTGCACCTTGATAGTTGCTGACATCTTTTCTCTACTTAGCTGAATGGTTAGCTCCGCCCCACCGAGATTTGCAGATTTCTTCAGCCTCAAAGGTAAGGCCAGGTCCTTCCGTGCACGTGCGCGAGCATGACATCTGTGCGTGCATGGACATGTGCGTGTCATCTCGCCACACACACGGCACACGCATGGAACGAATGGGCCTTACCATTTGAGGCTGAAGAATATGCAGCTCGGATTTATGTGTAGGTGACTGGAAACCTTAACAGGGGGCCAGCACCTAACATCACTCAGGAACTGGTTAAAAAAAAGAGTAAAGGTAAATGCAAGAAAGTGCAATAAAAGCAGAAGAATTTATGCTTTAGATCTCCTTTACTGAAAGAGCTCAATAACATATCTGTTGTATTCAATTAGATCAACTGGACTTGAAATGTAGTTCTTAAACATTTCGCTAGTCATCCGACTGGCTTTCTCAATTCAGAATGACTTGTACAAGAATCTGTGGCAATTATGTACCCTGGAAAATCCCAATTAGCATATCACAGCCAGGTGTTAACGGTGTGATTAGATAGTGGCTAAGAGGTGTTATAGGAACGCCCAGAGTAAGGTGTCAAAACAGCATTGTACATGGCAGACAGTTGGTGTCGAACCATGTACAATGCTGTTTTAACACCTTACTCTGGGCGTTCTCTGGGCCATGTACAATGCTGTTTTAACACCTTACTCTGGGCGTTCCTATAACACCTCTTAGCCACTATCCAACACACCCTTAACACCTGGCTGTGATATGCTAATTGGGATTTTCCAGGGTACATAATTGCCACAGATTCTTGTACAAGTCATTCTGAATTGAGAAAGCCAGTCGGATGACTAGCGAAACGTCTTCAAGAACTACATTTCAAGTCCAGTTGATCTAATTGAATACAACAGATATACCATGATCTGGATGAATGAGAACCTTCACAAGCAGCTCAATAACATGTTTTGTTAAAGAGTTAAAAATACAAATTCATTAAAACAATTTTGCAATGTAAATCTAAATGGGTCTCAATCACCATGTTTATTTGTATTGGCTGGGAGGTAGACTCTTACCCCATTAAAAAATAGAAAATTGAGTCACATTCTTGGATGGAATGGGGTTTTATGTGTTTTTGTTTTGTTCCAAATGAAACTGGTGGCAAACATATCTGTACATTGGACATAATTGACAAACATAGATTGGTTAGCAGAATAGATAACAAAAGGGGAAATACATCCAGTCGGAATTGGTCCTAATGTTGGTCTCAACCTTTTATTTCCAAATAGTATTTTTTCTTATTCTTTCTGCATTAAGGAACACACAAAAAAAGTATGGTTTAAAAGAAAAGCAGAAAGTAGTAAAAGACCTGAAACTAATGGAAGAACAAAAACAATCTGAAAAATTTGAAAAAGAAAAGAAAGCTCTGGAAATGTATGAACAGTGGCTGGTAAGAATCTTTTAAAAGTTATGCCGATTTAAATCTTTGCCATATAAAATCTGAAGTACATTAAAATTATTAGTATCCATGTGGAAGCCCTGCTTGGGTGATATGAAGCCCACTGAATTTAAAGGGAGCATTATACTTACAAAGGTCTTCCCAGAGGAGGAGGAGGGCTAGGGAGTGCAAATTAAACAGTTGAGGGCTCTGTAGTAATTGAGAATTCGGATGTAGGAATACCTACATCTATAGTTTTTTGTTTTTTTTTTTTATAAAAGTGCTGGATCTTTGTTTTGAAATTTAGTCATAAATAATGGTGTCACAGGTTAGGCAATACTGCCGCATATGTTTGTAGATATGGTGCTTTTTAAAAATATATTTTGATTCTTTACATTTTATAGGAGAGGAAAGAAAGAGGTGAGAGGATTGGAAAAAAACAAAAAAGGCCACCACCCCCATGGAGTCCACCTGGAAAAACCATCCCTGCAAGAAGATAAATACACATTCCTCTATCTTTTACATTGTAACATCATTTACTAAGATGATATTTTGTGTTTTTTAAGTTTTCCTAATATTTAAAACGGTTTGTATAGGACATGGTTTTGTTTGGTTAAATGTGTACAGTTATGTTAAACTTAATTATTTACAACAGACATGTATGGTAGAGGGAGATGCAGTAAGAATCACTGTCCCAGCATAAATCTAATGCTATGTACTATCGCGTTTGCAAGGGTTTTATGCTTATTTTGACCTGTACCATTTTTTTTATTTTTTGGAAATAGCACAGCACAAGCAATGCAATAAATGTAGCATTCATTTTTGCACTATTTTTAAGTTCAGTTGGGCAGCAGAATATTGCAACATAGAGCACTTATTCTACAATGTGTGAATGGTCCCAAAGTAGATAATACATCATAGGAAGGAGTGCAGGTAAATTGTGATAAGGAAATATATTGCATCTCCCCATTGATTTTTACAGTATATTTATTAGCTTTTTATAACAGTTGTGATTTTTTATTTATAATTGTTAAATACTCTTAATTGTAATTTATAAGAACTATATTTAAAAAGAAACATTAGAATTAGATGAATTCCAACAATCCCAGCTGCAGTTTATAATAATAATAGGAAAAATAGTTGTTTTATGCTATCCATTGTTTGCATTCACTCAATAAATATACAACAGTGATTTATCATTGATTGAGAGTATGAACTGTGCTTTGCCATAATTAAACATGACTTGTGTTTCTAACACACATATTAAATATAAGTTGCTAATTATTTTTGGAAAATGTAAAATAGTGCTGGTTGGTTTCTAATGCTTTAAATGGCAGTACATTTCCAAGCACCACCCATGATGGTGCAACCCAAAGGCTGCAACCCTACCAACTATTCATATCAATCAGAAGTGACATATCTGTTGTATTCAATTAGATTAACTGGACTTGAAGTTTAGTTCTTGAAGACGTTTCGTAGTCATCTGTGGCAATTATGTACCGTGGAAAATCCCAATAGCGTATCACAGCCAGGTGTTAAGGGCGTGGTTGCATGTGGCTAAGAGGTGTTAAAGGAATGCCCAGGGTAAGGTGTCAAAACAGCATTGTACATGGCAGACAGTACAATGCTGTTTTGACACCTTAAAATAAAGATTGGAAGGAAGGGGACCCACGCAGGATTGCTGCGAAAACAAAGTGTTTAATAATCCAACATGTTTCGACCCACACACGGGTCTTTATCAAGTGTGGGTTGAAACATGTTGGATTATTAAACACTTTGTGTTCGCAGCAATCCTGCGTGGCGTCCCCTTCCTTCCAATCTTTATTTTGTTTACCAATACTGCCGTGAACGGAGCAGTAGGGAGGAGCGACCCGAAACCCAATGATCCCTGGCAGCGAAGCGTACACCTGTTTTGACACCTTACTCTGGGCGTTCCTATAACACCTCTTAACCACAATGCAATCACGCCCTTAACACCTAGCTGTGATGTGCTAATTGGGATTGTCCAGGGTACATAATTGCCACAGATTCTTGTAAAAGTCATTCTGAATTGAGTAAGCCAGTCGGATGACTAGCGAAACGTCTTCAAGAACTAAACTTCAAGTCCAGTTAATCTATTTGAATACAACTGATATACCATGACCTGGATGAATGAGAACCTTCACAAGAATAAGAAGCTGTGTTATATTAACAACTTAATCCTTGAAATGTAGTGGGCTGCAAACATTTTTGATGTGCTCTGCCGGCATTTCAATCCCTAACCATCCTGGCAGGCAGCATTTTCTCAACCTTAGAATTAAAGGCTCACTAGGGATTTACCCACTCAAACATATTTAGCACTGGAAATTTGAAATGTTAAACATTATCATTTAGAACAAAGTTAAGTAGGTCCCATACAATTGTAAAAAGCTACAGTAAGTAAGAAACATCAACAGTAACGGATACTTCAGATGTCTATAAGCAATTGGGTCAGTTTCCTCCTGAAACCGGACCACCTATACATTGAAAGTTTGTTCTCTAGTAAGTTGCATTTAAATACATGCGAGAAATAGATTCTATAACTAAGAAGGTTTTAAAGGGGAAGTTCAGTGCAAATACATGTACTTTTCAGAAAAAAGAGCAGTATTTTTTCATCCCAATGACCATAATCTGCCAATTCAGCATTTTGTCTGTGTATATATAAATGCATCTGAATACTGACTTCCTGTTTGCAGGACCCCTATTAGAGACCGTTATGGTCTTGCCCTTGACCCAGTGCCTGGGTTGATTCAGATGCTCGGTAGAGATCTGAGCATCTTTGACCAATCCAACAGCCAACGTTAGTAACATTCCAAGGATGTGGTGCATCCTGGGAAGAAGGACCATTAGAACCTGAAATGTAAGCTCACTAATGTCTGAGGGTATGAGGGTATGAAATCAACTGATTATTCAAAATGGAAGAGAATATGTAGAATAACTAAGTATGCATTACTCAAACTAACAATTTAACAAATATTGATAATTTCCACTGAACTGTCCATAAAATGTTGTTGCCAGTACAAAGCCTGTATAGTCTTCAAAGAGCCTTGTGAGCATGTGCACCATTAGACACACCCATTAAACCTATTTTTCATTTTCTCTATGCACCGGGTATTTTCTATTAAGATGTCTCCTCATCAATTTGGAATTCCCTGAAAGTTGCTTGTTACCCTGCAGTTTATTTTACAATCATCATGCATAGCTGACCGCTTTTTGTAGTGTTGGAAGGCTGAAAGGCTAACTACATACATGTGATGTATACTGTGTAAACTTAGCTGGGTTTGACCCAGCTTAGGTAAATTATGGGAGCTGACCCTACAGGTTAGTTTCATAAATTACCTAGCAGCCACAGCTAATGGAGAGGTGAGGCACAGCTTGTTGTATCTTTGTGAATGTGCTCTGTCTGTTGATACAATATTGTCTGGAGACTTTAGTTCTCCTTTATGTCAGAGTCTACTTTGTTGAATAGATACAATTTGAGTTTTATTAAAAAAAAATGTTTTAAATTATATTGACTGAACAAAATAGAAACACAAGAAGTATGTTTACACTGATAGAGAGATGTATTGCATGAATTACATCAATTTTGGTTGTGTATATACCTACAACACTGTTCATTATTGTCATTAACAAGAACATCAGCAGGATAGATTTGGCAAGTTTAGATTAAACTAATAGCGGGGTGCAATATAAATATAATTACTGTCATCTAAATGCACTGCTGTCTGTTCCAAATTTTTAATCAATGTTTTCAAAAACAATTTCCATTATCCCTAAATTGAATGCAACAAAAATATTAGGTCACAGGGGGTTATTTAGCTTTCTTTTGTTTGTTTTTTGTACAGAAAAATATTTTTTTTTTTATAACATCTAAGTCATTATGCTAAATAGCATGTGTAAGGTTAGTGCGGCTTCCAGTTTCAGGGTTCCCTTCCCAGTTGTTGAAGCAGGTATTAGGGTCGCAATTAGAGTCCATTTCTATAAACATTCTATTTAAAGGACACCATACTGAAAAATTACTTTGAATCATCTTAATTTATAATTGAATACATGTAAGTAGCGCTTACTCTGATTTGTGTATGTTGCTGCATGCCTTCAATCCAGCACACATTTTGTTTAGAAGCAGTATCCCCCTCCCTCTTTTAACCACTCCCAATTCCATACAACCTGACTTTTTTACCCACAAACCAACTGTCAAGCCTGCACACAGCATACAGCATTCTAACTGTCAAAACTCTTTCACCATTCCAGCTACAGTAAAACTACTCACAGAAGATTTTGAGAGCAAGGAACTTTGATTGAAAGCTGAAATATAAGAAGTTTTATATTGGATATGTAAAGAAATAGGGGGCAGATCAACAAAGAAATGATACAGTGGTGGTTAATAAGAATTATAGTTTCCAGTTATGGTCAATTTAAAATAACCCATTTTTCGGTATAATGCCCTTTAACACTAAGGAGAAAACTGAAATAATGTGAAGCTTTTGACAGAACAAGAGTAAGTCTGGTATTTTATACAGTTTCTCACACAGTCCCCATGTCATAAAACAAACATTAATAATTAATATTGTAAATTGTAGATAAACAGATATTACGTGACTAAACGGTTTGCAGAGAATTATCAAGTATTTCTATTCCTTTAGGAGTCATATTAATAGTTCAATTGTGCTCCAATTAGTGGTTTTATTGGTACTCTTATTTATACAATATATATTCTTTATATTATATAAATATATATCTTCATAGGAGATTGCATTGAGTTTTTAGGAGCTACCTGTGAGGTGGGGGGTATATGATATTGCATATAGGAAAGTATGTGTGTACTATCTCACTATTACCATTTAAATGACCATCAATAAATGTATATAAAGTATAACACTAACTTATATTAGGTACAAGACAAAATATACAACTTATACAAAATATAAGATGGTTCACTTTGATGTTTGAGTCCTTGGGTAGGAATCGCTAAACCATGACCATGGGTTTTTAATGTCTGTATGCCAGAAAAATGTATTGTTTTTGGAAAATATGTTTTTTAGTGGGACATAAATCTATAAAACAATTTACCTTGGGAATCAAAAAATGTTTCTTAATCTGGCCATACACTACTAACTTACTTCTTAACATTGCTGTAACTTTCTGAAAGACGCATGTCCCAATCATTTTTCTATAAATATTACAACCACAAATGTGATCCGGGACAGGAAACATTATGGGAACATCGGCAGGTGAAACTAATGCTCCATTAGACATTTCAGTCAATAAATATTGAGAAGGTAGGTAAGGCATAGCTCCTTAACCTCCCGGGCTTCACTTTTGGAGTGAACTACTCCTTTAAAATATCCCTGTATAAAGATTTTATAGACACAATATCTACACATAGCAAAACATAACGCACATAATTTGCACCAACGGGCACACTTGGAAGCACTCCTTAGGCTAAATTATAACTATGTTTTGCGGAAGTGCTACTAATCTGGTCAAACATTTATACAAATATAGAAAAGATAATCAATGCACATTCCTAGGCCCCATACAATTTCATTTTATCTGCACTCTGGCTTACTTATAAACAAAGGGGTTTTAGTATACATTCCTGTGATCACATGAGTGAAAAGCCTTCCAGCCACATCATGTTAACCTCAGTCTGGAAGGTCCTAACTTCTAACCTTTTTCTTTTTTTTACTTCAATTACGGTTAGCAAACTTGCATTTCTCATACTAGCACACTGGATCAATATAGCAGGCTTTCTCACTTCCCCCCAGCCCTTTGGCTTTTTAAAACGAGGGAAGAGGCCATCCATCCAGTGCTTTATATTAAAGACATAGGACCTCCCATTAAAGGGCCATGTTGGGGGTGTTATTACCACATGGAAGCTTGACCATGCTTCCTAATTAATAGATACAATAGAATTATTGTGGAAGCACTCCTTAGGCTAAATTAGAACTATGTTTTGCGGAAGTGCTACTGATCTGGTCAAATATTTATACAAACATAGAAAAGATAACCAATGCACATTCTTAGGCCACATACAATTTCATTTTATTTTTTTGCACACTGGCATACATTATAAACAAATGGGTTTTAGTATACATTACTGTGATCACATGAATGAAAAGCCTTCCAACCACGTCAATGTAACCCCAGTCTAGACCTTTTTTTTTTTTTTTTTTACTTCAGCCAAAAGGCAGGGGGGAACTGAGAAAGCATGCTATACTGATCCATTGTGCTAGTGAGAAATGCAAAGTTTGCTAATTGTGATTGAAGTTAATAAAAGGTTAGTAGTTAGGACCTTCCAGACTGGGGTTACCTTGACATGGTTGGAAGGCTTTTCATTCATCTGATCACAGTAATGTATACTAAAACCCCTTTGTTTATAATGTAAGCCAGTGTGAAATGCCAATTCTAATTGCATATTGGCTATATCTCCATAAGGTTGCTGCTTCAAAGAGCCTGCCATAAACCATAAATAAATAGCAATTAGTTCAATAAATTGTCCTTATTAATTATAAAAACCCAGCCACCATGTCAAGGTTGCTTTGTATAGCTAAGTCCTAACCTACTGGAACTTGCATTATTGTATGAGACAGCTTATCCCGTGGCTTGTTTGCTTACAGCTGAACCTCTTGTTTAAGGCTGGGCACACACCAGCCGATATTTTCGGGCAACCGATGATTCACCTCACTTTCGGTCAGTCGTCCGAAAATATCGACTGCTGTGTGGCGGCCGTCCGCGACCGGCAATGTTCGTTCGGACGAATGAATGATCGGACACGTCGTAAAATTTCGTTTGCAAATACGTCCAAAGCTGCCGCGACCAACTGACATTTGTCCCAGCCGAGCGCTCGGTCAGCACAAATAGTCCGGCCGTGTGTACCCAGCCTAAAGTACTTTGCTCAAATGAGCACATGGCCTAAGTTCTATTGGGGTCTTGCATACAAGAAGTCAATACTGTGGAAGCATTTTATTATCACTAAAGCTAGGTACACACAGTACAGGTTTCTGAAAGATGACAGCAGGATCTGCAAAATCCTGTCTGCCATCTTTCAAAGATCTGCATACACACAGTCCCGAGTGTTCTCCCTATGAACTTCATAAGGAGAACGCTCGGGACTGTGTGTTTCCATCGGCCGCGCTAGAGAGTCTAGTGTGGCCGATGGAAATTTTCGGCCTTTCCCGAACGAGTGTTTGGTCGACCCGATTGTTCGGGAAAACGAACGTACACACATAATGATAAAGCCCCAATACCGTCGAATCCGACGGTATCGGGGCTTTATAGTTACTGTGTGTACCCAGCTTAAGAAATTGCTAGATGAGATAATTTTCCTTTTTCCTTAAAAAGCAAATAGATTGGTTAAAGCTGAATTGTGAGATAACAAAAGATTTCTGTGACAGGCGGTGGTGCATCTTGCTAACAATGTCACTGCAAAAATACTTTTTTTTTGCCTCTCATCGAGTAGCAGCCAATAGTCACCATGTGGCACAGAAAAACACCACTACGGGAATGGCCGCTCAAGCATTCATCAGAACAATGAATGTCACCTGTGTACACGTGTGATGATCGTACATGTGTACAAAGCCTAAGTTAACAGCCGTAATCTATATATCTGAAGGACCAACTGACAGCACCTCCAGTCAAGCAGTGATGAAAGAACAACAACAACAAATAACATTTGTAAAGCGATTGTAAAAAAGATTGTAATTTAATTTGTAGCAATAGTAGTAATAATTTGTAGTATAAAAGTAACTCGACATTCCAGTCCAGTAGACATATTTGATATTGAAAAAAAGGCCAAGAAATATTATTTGCACAATTGGAAGATTATATAATATTTTTTTGTTAAGTGTATGGCCTCCTTTATTTGCTGTACGCTTGATAGTAAAAAAAAAAAAAGGCATTTAGTATTTACTACTATATACAAATATTTGTATTCCCTTTTAGTTATTTTTTAAAAAGTTATGGTGTATACATGGCACTAGTAAAATTAAACCATCTGTCATCCTGAATTTTTCTTTAACAAGGTATTTTGTTGATGATGGGAGTTGTAGTTTAGCTAATGTATTTTCTAGTGGGACATAAATCTATAAAACAATTTACCCTGGGAATCACAAAATGTGTCTTAATCTGGCCATACACTGCTAACTTACGTCCCAACATTCCTGTGACTTTCTGAAAGAAGCCTGTCCCAAACATTTTGCTATTGATATTACAACCACAAATGTGATCCGGCCAGGAAACGTTATGGGAACATCGGCAGGTGAAAATAATGCTCCACTAGTCGTTTCAATCAATAAAAAAAATTAGAAGGTAACAATGTGAAAACATGTAAAAATTTAAGGAAAACTAAACTTGTTTTTTTTTAATGCTGATGTGAAAAGATTTTCTGCCCAGAACACCAATACATTATAAGATTCTTCTCTAGGTTGCATTAACCTATGATTCTTTACAGATGTCTTTTTACCAATATGTAATTCCTCGATAAGACTTTAAAAGCTGCTTATTACTTTACTGTTTATTTTCCAATTATTATGCATTGCTGACAGCTTTCCAGCCTTCCAACGATATTTTACTGCAATTTTATTTTTACTCTGTTCCAAGCAAAAGATAACATTTTTAATGTACCTCTATTCTATGCATATGATGTGGTGGCTCAGCAAACTTAAGGGCTTATTTTGGAAATGAGGTCACAGGTTCAAATCTCCAGGTTTTTTTTACCTCTGTGTTTGATAGGGAAAAAAATGCAAAGTAATGTGAAGGAAAACAGTGATTAACACTGTTAAATAGCAACTATGCTTAATCTCTGTTCTGTGTCTGTGAGACAGAATCTGCTGCAGCATGATCTGTGACTAAAAGATACGGGCCTATGTGCTGTTATATAATTGTCAGCTTCTAGGAAGAAAGGATGCAGCTTCCTTATTTTGATCAGCTGCATCCTGCATCCGACCAGCTAGGTTTCACAAGGATGAAATCTACTTTCTCAAGGAAAGAAAAAAAACCTTATCTTTTACTATCTTTACCTAATACATGTAGTAGACAGTGTTTATCTAAAACAATGTGACCATTTTTGTGGTGCAGAAATTACTTTTTTATGCTTTAGAAGCCCTTAATGTTATAGTGTCACATTAAAGGGCTAGTCCTGTCCTAAAATGAAAATATAAATCACCCCCAAAACTACATTAGTTAGAAACCTGAAAGGTATAAGTTTAACCTGAATTAGGACAATGCACATTGTCCTGTTGCTCTTGTTTCTGCTCACTGGTTATTCCAGTTAGCAAATGTCAGTCATAGATGTGACAGTTCACATCAGAGCCAATGCTCAAGCTCATAACCAGCTCACTAAATCGCAGAAGGGGGTGTGAACAAATATAGCTGTTAACACACACTAGCCCTTAGTTTCCACAAGGCATACAATAACATAGCAGACATTGCTAAGGTTTCCAAAAGACAAGGTAGGGTATCTTAACATTTTAAAGGAACTCCATTATAAAGGTGGAGTTCTCCTTTAATCCTTACTATTATAAATGGAAGGGTGGTTGGAACTGTTGAAAATAATGCATTGATTATAAAGGTTTTTAGATTACATCCATGTCGTGCAAAATATCACACCAAGAGATCAGCTGGGATCTGCTCTACAAATTATAGCAGCACCCGGCAGGATCTATATTTCCCTTAAGGGACAGGTGTACGGGAGATTTTACCAAAGTACTATTTATATGATATCAGAAAACACCTCACCCAAATCATAGGCACCGGAGCACACCGGAAAAAGCAAGATCACTATGGTGGTGTGATTAAACAAACAGAATTTATTTAAGCCATGACATTTAAAAACAGGCACTCATGGCCTGACGCGTTTCAGACCTAACGGTCCTTACTCATAGGTACATTGAACTCAAGTGAGCTTTAGTTTAAAAAAGGTAAAACCACTCCCCTTCCTATTACATCATACTCTGGAGGAGTGGTTATCCAACTAGAACAACCCATAAACAGGAAATAAAGAAAATGACAGTCTGTGAGTTACCTCAAACACACAAACTCACCCACAATACATGCATTCATTGCGATAACTGTATACAAAAGACAGATGAAATATACATATTAACTGCAAAAACATAATCTCACATATATTTTTAAAAATATTGCTGTAAATCAATGAGCAACATGCATCTCAAAATATAACCTTGTATCTCATTAAACAATGTTTAAAAATCGCATATATGCTGTATCAACTTAATATTCGTACACAAATGTAAACCTGGAAATATGAGCAATCAATATCAAGATTGGGCATGATAAGGTAAGTAACAGAAAGTTAATCATTTTCCCTATACGATATCCTGTGACAAAGTAACAAATCCACAGCAGCTATTCAACATAACATGATATGTCTCCAACAGAATTGATACCTGTCGGAAACCTAGTTTCCAGTATAAATATCATTCTGACTTCTCTCAACAGGGAAGCCAAACGGTCCCTATTTCTGGGATCCGTTCGTACAACTTTGATACCTTGAATGGCCACAAACTGAGTTTGTCCTCCATTGCAACACCTAAAATGTCTGGCTACTGGACTTTGCTGACGTTTTAGTTCAATATCTCTCAAATGTTCTCTGACTGTTTTTTAGTGCACTAGAAGTACAGCCTACATATTGGACATCACATTTGGTGCAAGTGTTGCAATTGACATAGGACTCTATGCGATATGTTCTATTGGTACTCCAGCTCTTATATTTGTTACCTTTAATCACATGCCTACAGGTTTTACACCTATTTGCCCCACAGGGATAACATCCGCAATATTTTAGCCAGGTCTCTTGACCCTTGATGTTACTGTCAGACTGGGAGACAGCATATCTCTAAGTGACCGTGCCTTTTTAGCAACAAATGTACATCCTTCCTGGATTACATTCCTAAGTTCACTATCTTGGTTTAATATTGATAAATATTTTCTTATGATTCTAGTGACTTGACTGTATTGTGGACTATACGCAGTTGTGAAATAAACTCTTTTATTGTTTGAAAAATCGGCTCTACCTTTATTGGTTTTAGTCCCTGTCAGCAACTTGTTTTGATCCACCGATCGTGCTTTCTTTTTAGCACCCTGTAATATGGAGATATTGTAACCGCTATCAAGGAACCTTTTAGTCATAACATCTGCCGCCTCATCAAAACTTTAAATTAGAACAGTTACGTCGTAAAAATTGATCTGAAACGCTTCAGGCCATGAGTGTAGCCTGTTTTTAAATGTCATGGCTTAAATAAATTCTGTTTGCTTAATCACACCACCATAGTGATCTTGCTTTTTCCGGTGTGCACCGGTGCCTATGATTGGGGTGGGGTGTTTTCTGATATTGGATACAGACGAAGCGGTGGGTCCGGGGCTGGCAGCACCTGGACCACCCAGATAGAAGGGTGAGTAGTTGTTACTACGAACTAACGCATTATTCGTATATGACATTCAGTATCAAGTAGTCGGGGGTTAAGCGAAGGGCAAGGGCACCCGGACCACTATCAAATATAAGTAAGCTTCTCCTTAATAAGTTGTGAGATATGAATTACACGTTAATAGAGGACTAAAACGACGTGGGCCCATACTATTGTTGTTGCTAGGACATTGTCATATTGTTTTTTTGTACTATTTATATGAAACTAGCTATAAGGCTCTAGGGATAGATAGTACATATGGCACAACTAATCTTCACAATAATTAACAATAAAGATAGCCCACCAGATTAAAGTGTGGCAATTGCTCTCTATTAGCAATAGGGATCGTCTATGGCTTTCACCAGGATCAGATACAACACGTTATTATAAACAGAATTGTAACTCCTAGTTAAGAACCAATGGTGAGAAGGTCTTAAGCTTATATATCCAGCTCAGCTCTCTCTGTAGGATATCCCGGGGGAGTGACTACGTCCAAGCCTAGGCAGTGCCAAGAGGGGCATTGACCGCTGTTTCTTTCCTGTATGTTTCAGTATACAGCATATTTCCATTCTTTCTGATCTTTAGAACCAGAAAATTACCTTCACTGGATTTTTTTATATTAAAATCATTATGGTTAACCACCTTCCGAACCCTTTCATAAGAGCCGCCCTATTGCGGTCCTTTGTACTTTGTAAATTGTTAAAGACAAAGACATTCAGGGAGATTCAATAAAAGTTATAATCTTAAAAAATGGGGCTAAATTTGCCCCAACCAGTGAGATCTTATTTAACATTTGAAAGCTAACATCTGATTGGTTGGGGTAAAATTAGCACCATTTTTAATAATAAGAGCTTTTATTAAATCTCCCTAAATGTTGGTTAATATGAATGACAAGAAAGAAATAAACTCTGTATGTTTCTTAAATATTATATTCAATATCCTGGGTAACTAGTTTAACAAATAGTTCCTTTTTAGGGAAGCCACTTAATGCAGGATACCATAAGGACTTATTTTTTTAAACCCGAGGACACTAAACCATCATTGGGACAGTCCTCCTCCTGAAAACAATTCCAGAAGGGCATCCAGAGCCTTTTTATCACATACCTTAACTAAATCCCTATTTTTTGGCAAAGATTTTCTTTAGTAACACTTTTCTTGCAAACAAATGCAAGTCTTTTATAACTGAACTTATACAATTTACAGGTGGGGACAAAAGACAAGCCACATTAAGTGACATCACGTCATCATCCAAGTTTTCACCAGATAGATTAATGACTTTAAGTCCCCTTATCCTGATCATGGGCTACCTTTTTCCTTTCTGAGCCCTTAGCTTGTATTGTGCCTTCTGTTTGTACTTTTGTTTCTCTAATTTTTCTTCTCCTCCCCCTTTTTTTTCACCAAAAGGGAACCTTTTACTGCCCCTTTCACCATCCAAACCACTTTCCTGGCCCTTATTTCTGTTCCAACTGTAAGCTGTACCACCTCTAAAGTCCTCATTGTCGCTCACAAATTTCTTCTTTTTCGTTTTTTTAATTTCCCCACTTCCCCACTTCTTTCCTGAAACTGCTATTAAACCCATCAATATTGCTTTCAGATTTAAAGTTATCTAATTTTTTTATGAATTGTCTAACTCCTCATTGAGGCTCTCAAGTTTCACAGAATCTGCCTTAACAATTAAGTGCATTAATTTAATCCTGTAATTTCTTTTTCCCATTCTTTCCTAAGATTCTTATCCCCTCTAAGATTCACCCTCAAAAGTAATTTAATTCTTAGACCTCTAGGTATAAGGTTCTTAATATAAGGGATAATACGCTACCTACAGTGTAATATAAGGAGATTATGCCACCGAGGAGTTCCCTGACCATATAAAAGCACATGGCAGTTATGCAACAAACAAACATCGGCTATTACAACAAACATCGGCTATCACCCGATGCATGTTCAGGTTCGTTACACTGACTGACTGAATTACTGTGCTAAAAAGGAGGAGCTAGTGCATTCCTGTGAGTCATAATTGACTTGGCCGCTCACTCCTCCTTATCAGTGTACAAAAATGGGCTTGTTATCTACATTACTAATACAGGCAGAGAGAGAAATGGGGAGGGGCAGTGGAATACAGTAAGTCACTCAGTGACTATATAGATTCTCACCACTGCACCTCCCCATTCAAATGTCAGAGCCGTATGTATTATATAATTCTCCAAACTGGAGATCTCCCATTAAAATCGTAACTGCTGTAGAATGAGCTTTTTGTAAACCTTATTAGTATGTCTCCAACTATCCCCCGAATCAGATAGATCAGATGGATCACTATTCTCAAACACTTCAGTCATGTCTGAATCCCAATCAAGTTCTCCTAGTATGAAAGTCATGACTCACCCTATCTTCTTGAGTGACCAATAAACAAGAAAATTCTAGCAGAACGTGCAAACCAGCCGAGAAGAGTAAAAATAAAAAAAGCATTTATTGTCCACTCATGAACAAAAATAGCCAAAGTAGTCTAATAGCCCTATATAAATATAAGGCACACAACCCTGCAAACACCCTGTATGTAGACTACTTTGTCTATTTTTATTCATGAGTGAACAATAAATGCTTTTTTACACTTGGACCATTATGTGGATGTGCTTTGTTGGGTGGTCTTCTTCTCTAGGGAGGCTTTATGTCCCATTTTTTCTGTCTATGGTTAGTATTTTCAGCAGCCTTAGCGCTGCCATCTTATGGCATTCCACTTTATGACTGTGTGCCTATCCGATAGTATATTGTAGGAGAAAAAATCTTCTTCTGACTCCAGAATGACTCCAGGTGGCAATGAATATTGGTAGTCATGTCTTCTCCTTTAATATTGATAATATTAAATATTATCACAAGATGGCAGCAATGCTCTAACCAAAGATAAACTTTCACTTTCCTTTTAGCACTTGAAAACATTGCTTTTATTTGTATAATCCATCATTAAATTCTGCTTAAATACAGAAAACACTTTCTTCATGTTTTGATAATACAGATCTGAAGAATTAAAGGGGAACTAAAGTCTCCAGACAACATTGTCCCAATAGACAGAGCACATTCACGAACATAAAACAAGCTTTGTCTCACCTCTCCCTTTGCTGTGGCCATTGGGCGATTTATGAAAATAACCTGTGAGTACTAGGGGTCAGCTAAGTGTCAGCTAAGTGTCTGCGTACAGGCACATGCTCTGTAGAGCTCAACAGATCAAAACAATGAAGTTGCAGCCTTGCTTCCTAGAAGCTAACAGCCAATCACATTATAGTACAGAGATTCTCTCTCTCCCTGACAGAACAGGGATTTCAGCTTTTTTTCCCCTAACAATGATATAATCCTTTACTTTTCATACAAAAAGAAAAGTAATCTTTGCAGTGTAAGTCTGGGTAATAGAACCTGCAACTTGTACATTTACTCTGTCTTGCTAAAAGGAGAGCTCTTACCTTTAGGCTAAGAGAGACTATATAAACCATTGGTATATGTAGAATATTGTACTAGGAACATAATGGAAACAAAAAATAAAGGTAAGCGTGGGATTCAAACTCTTGACCTTCTGAACTGTATGTGTCTAAAACTGGTATCTTACAAGGTGAGCCACCTGAATAAGCTGAAAGCCTTGGTACAATTAGAAGCTTTATCTTTTGCATGGAATATAATAGACACAAATAAAGGTACATCTGGGGTATTGAACTTGTGAACTGTGTATTTTTTAAACCTGGTGCCTTATCTGGTGTGCCAACACTAAATAAGCAGAGACTGGTAAATAAACTGCAGGGTAACAAGCAGCTTTCAACGTCTTATCAGGGACTTCCATATTGGTTTATAGAAAACACCCTGTGCATAGAGACAGTGAATACTAGGGTCGGGGGGTGTGGTTCTTTGATGACTTCATGGGCTGTGGGTTGTACTGGCAACAACATGGAAGACTTCTTATTTACAAAATCTGTTTCTCACATGTACTAAATGCAACGTACCAGAGAAGAATCTTACAATGTATAAGCGTTCTGGGGAGAAAAACTTTAGGTTTTAAAAATTTTAGGTTTAGTTCTCCTTTAAGCATATGATTTAAATATGCAGTTAAATGGCAGAATCATTACAAACAAAATAAAATTTCTACCAGAATTCTGTGGAACTTTTTGTAAGAGTGGGAAATTAATATATAGAGATGGGATCCAGGTCAGACTCAGACCCGGATTTAACACAGAACCCGTCTGTTCTGAAATCCAAATGATCCGTTTCGGGACTTCGGATTGCATTTTCAATGATTAGCGAACGTTCAGGGTTATTTTTGATAATCCTTGAAAATAGCCTTGAACTTTCAATAATCCTCGAAAATACGATTGCATTTTTGAGGATTATTGAACGTTCGTGGCTATTTTCGAGTATTATCGAAAATAGCTTTTAACGTTCGATAATCATCGAAAATGTGCTCTGCATCCCGAAAGTATGTTAAGTTTTTGGATCTTAGGGATTTTCCTGAGATCCGTAAATCTTACCAGTTTCACCCATCTCTATTTATATTCAGCACTGAATTACTTTACTTTAAGCTTGTTTGCCATAATTGCTTCCCTTTCCCTAAGGACAGTTATTACCTAGTTTTTTGGAATGATAAGGAGGTAGATAATTAAAGGACAATTATATCAAAAACCCCCACAGTGCCAATGAAATTGTACTCAGTCTAAGGACCTATATCGCTAATTTCAGAAATATGATTGGGTACTGTAAACCATGTGATACCAAGCATTGAAAAAAAATCCAATTAGGACTTTCTGCAAACCTATATAAATTGCTGCAATCCTCCGCAGACCTCAGAAGCCATCGCATTAGATGGCAGAAGACAGAATAGAAGAAAGAAAAGGCTGGCAACATCGGCCAGCAGGCTCAATGGTGCGGGCATCGCCAGCTGTGAAGAAAGAAGACGTTGGATCAAGATGTCGGCCTTGTTGACTCCACCGGTGCCGGGGGTATCCCTGGCAGCCACAGGGGTACCTCTTGGGGTTGGTGGCCTCTGCGGAGCTGGTGTCACCGGATGGAAGAAAGAAGACGCCACCCAAGTGCTCTTTTAAGAGCCGACGGGAGTACCGGTTCGAGCCTCTGACCCCCTAAGCCCCAAAATGCTCTTGTCAGAGCCCCCGCTGGAGGGTCCCTCCACCCCTCCCAGTGGGTCCCTCCCCACGAGTATATAGGGCAGGGGCTGCTGGGAAAGGGTCAAGTGGCGGGTGGTCGCCGCCACAAGGGCTGGTTGGGTATACTCCCCCACCATGTCCCTCTAGCGAATGTGACCACCCGTGTACCGCCCCGGTGCCCCGAAACGGCCGAGATTAACGCGGCACATCAGTTATCGCCGCTTTATAAATAGAAGAGAGCGGTAACTGATGCGATTTTCAATAACTTTTGAAGATTGCCCTCTAAGGAAAATGTTCTCTGTTCTGACCCAACTCTTATTGCATCAACCCCTATGTGAATGATTATTATATAGCATCAACATCTTCCGTGGTGCTTTGCAATTACATTGGCACATTCATATCTGGCCAGGGCCGGATTTACACCTCAGGAGCCTGTAGGCCCAAAGAGGCTTGCGCCCTTATCCGGTAGCCCCTAAACACAGACCACACCCCTAAACTATGCCCGTTTTCTCTTTATTGGGGAAGAAAATAGACTATAAAGGGGTTGGGTTGGTGGGAGGTGCCCCTAGGCGCGTGCCTAATGGTAAATCTGGCCCTGTTTCTGGCCCTGCCCCAAAGAGCTTACAATCTAATCACTTTATTTTACACATACTACCAGTACAGTATGCCTTTTTGATTGTGGGGGAAACCAGAGTGCCCAGAGGAAGACATACCAACTCTTTACAGACATATGCTGCAAGGCATCAGCTCTAACCACTGAGTTACTGTGCTGCATGACTGTGAATGAATGAATTGGAGTGTTTAAAGCATAGTTCCATCAGTAGCTGGAGCTCAACATGCACAGCTAAACAAATTTAGTCTAGCTGCTTGGTTGCTTGGTATTACATGTTATTTAATTAAATATTACTGTTACATATTATTTATTCTAGATGTTTTGTAATTTGTAAGCAGCCAGATTAAATTCAGCAGGATAGTATATACTGTGTGAGAAAACCTTTTTCCTTTCACTTCTTTCTTTTACTGCTTGCGTGTTATATTTTCATTTACTATTCCTGTGTTGTCTTACCGGTAATCATTAATACACAAATATTAAAGCCAGATACTCACAGTAACGGATGCAACGTTATTGGGGCTTTATCATCTGTGTGTGTAGTGTCTTTCCTGAATGAGCGCATGGCCGCCAAAAGTTCCATTCAGCCTCGCAGCCTTCGGGAAAGACCAAAAATTTCCTTCGGCCGCGGTAGTCTCCCTAGAGGGGTCACCCACAGTTGTGGGAAACATGCAGTCCCAAATGTTCTCCCTATGGGCCCTATTTATAAAAGATCGGTATCGTTATCGTAAAATACCGATCGTTATCGTAAAATAACGACCGGGTTTTTACCGATAACGACCGTTATTTACTGATAACGATCTTTATTTACCGATAACGACCGATATTTACCGATAACGACCGGTATTTACTGATATCGGTAAATAACGGTCGTTATCGGTAAATAACGGTCGTTATCGGTAAAAACACGGTCCTTATTTTACGATAACGATCGGTATTTTACGATAACGATACCGATCTTTTATAAATAGGGCCCTATGTGTATAGGGAGAACCCCCAGGACTGTGTGTATCTTGATATTTGAAAAATGACAGACAGGAGGATATTTCAGATCCTGTCTGTCATCTTTCAGACAGGTCTGGCATGCATGTACCCAGTGTATAGAGCTTTGTGCAACCATGGTGTGTTGCCTTCCAAAATGTATCCTTTAAAGGGTATGTCCACCCACCCACACAAACTTTTAGCATTAGGCTAATTTCCCCCAAAACCTCGACCTCGCAAGGTTCTTCATTTTTAAAGATGCTGGTAAACCTACAATGCTGATCTTATGCTGGTCCTATGGTCTTATGCAGTTTCCATGCACGGAAAGAAACAGAGGCAGAAGAATGCAGAGGGAACAAGGGATGGTAATTAGGTTTACCATCAACTTTGAAAACTAAGATCCTGGCAAGGTCATGGTTTTGGGGGGAAATTAGCCTAATACTAAAAGTTTGTGTGGGTGGGTGGACATACCCTTTAAAGGATACATTTTGGAAGGCAACACACCATGGTTGCACAAAGCTCTATAAACTGGGTACAAGCATGCCAGACCTGTCTGAAAGATGACAGACAGGATCTGAAATATCCTCCTGTCTGTCATTTTTCAAATCAAGATACACACAGTCCTATATAAATTTAATATAACTATCTTTGTGTTTGCTTAATCCAATGCTTTATAAGATTTCCCTTGATTAAGTTGCTCTCTGGGGTTCTTATTGTTTTCTAGTAAACCACATTGTTGTTCATGTCACCCAGCAAAACTTGTTAGCATGTTGCCCCAACCTTAACCTTTTCTACTAAGCAGTAGGTTTCTCAGCTCCTTATTATTTTGTTCTTCTACTCCCATTTAAATATTCCTGATAGGACTAGACATTCAACTTAAAAATCTCTACAATGACCCTTCCAACCCATGTATGTTAGCCAAAACCAGGATTCAGAGATTGTGGTGCTTATAAAAGTGTGCTGTCACCTTTGCACGTAAGTGCACATAAATTCAACACTCTTTTTCATTCTTTTTCTTCCCAAGTCGTGTGGGCGGTGTCTCTAAGCTTCCATAACCTTGTTGGACAGTTGCCCTTCTTCTTTGTCATTGGAATCAGACTAGGGGCCGTATTTATAATCATGCGGTATCGTACACAATAGTGATCATACATTTGCGCTGAACGTTCGTTAATTCATAAGCATTCGGTCATATAATACCATGTATTAAAACTACTGCAATGGTATTCTATGGGGATCGTAAATCTACAAGCGTAGTCATAGATTTACAATCGCTATCATGAATTTACAATCGATTTAACAATCTTTATAACGATTGAAAATTAAAAATGTTTTGATTAAACCAAGCATTAAAGGCGCAGTATCACAAAAAAAGCGATGCCGCGCCTTTATAAATATGGCTCTAGATTTTGGAAGCCCTGAAACTCACAACTTACCTAGAGTGCTAGCCAGTGGTATAACTACAGATACACTGGCTCCAATAAAAATGCCTAAATCACCATTCATCTCTTATGCTCTCTCTCCTGCAGTCTCTATCCTTTATCTCTCACCTTCCCCCTCTCACTTATGCAGCCTCTATCCTTTATCTCTCAAACAATATCTCTCTCCTAAATTCTCTATTCTCTATCAGGGGTGCTTCTAGAACTTTCGGCGAAAATAAAATGTGGCCATGGCTTGTGGAGGTGGGCGTGGTGGACTAACTAACAGTGTCTGGTGAACTGAAGGGCTGACTTGACACTGGCTTGTGAACTGGAGGGGTAACTTGACACTGGCTGAAGAACTGGAGGGGTAACTTGACACTAGCTGGTAAACTGGAGGGCTGCCCTAACATTGGCTGCTTAACCCTCCAGTTCAGCGGATACTGTTTGTTTAGCCCTTTCAATTCTGCAGACACTGTTAGGTCACTGTATGTTGGCATATATATGCCGCATAAAAGGTGGTAATATATGTGCCAAACAGAGTGCCACCAGACTGGTGCATATAAGTTTACCCACAGTAAGTGTAACTGGAAACATACATGTTTGCCCACAGTGTGACTGGTACATACAAGTTAACCCACAGTGTGACTGGAACATGAACGTTTGCCCACAGTGACTGGTACATACAAGTTTGCCTACAGTGACTGATACATATAAGTTTGCCCACAGTGACTGTATGTATAATACTGCCCACAGTGTGAATGTTACATATAATACTGCACACAGTGTGACTGGTACATAAAATATTGTCCACAATGTGACTGTTACATAGAAGAAGATTGCTTACAGTGACTGCTACATATAAGTTTGCCCACAGTGTGACTGTTACATATATTAGTACACACAGTGTGCCTGGTACATTTAATAGTGCCCACAGTAGGACAGATACATTTAATGGTGCCCACGGTATACCTAGTACATTAAATAGTGCCCACAGTGTGACTGGTACATTTTATAGTGCCCACAGAGTGACTGGTAGATTTAATGGTGCCCACAGTGTAACTGGTACATTTAATGGTGCCCACAGTGCAACTGGTACATTTAATGGTGCCCACCGTGTAACTGGTACATTTAATGGTACCCACAGTCTAACGGATACATTTAATAGTGCCCACAGTGTAACGGATACATTTAATAGTGCCCACGGTGTAACGGATACATTTAATAGTGCCCACAGTGTAACTGGTACATTTAATGGTGCCCACAGTGTGACTGGTACATTTAATGGTACATTTAAATGAACCAGTTACACTGTGGGCACCCTTAAATCTACCAGTCACACTGCAGGCACCATTAAATGTACGAACAAGCGATCACTTCGGCTGATAAAGTACCCATACACGGGCCCTATGCTTACCGATGGATCCATTCTGACCTGTACCATTAAACTCAATGCTGAGGGAACTGGTTACAGCAAGGTCTGGATATCTTTCAATTGGCTATTGCAACCTTGTCAACAAGGCAGACACTTCCTCCACTCTGGGGGATCTAAATGAAAACTCCACAAAGTAAAAAATCGGTATTGTACACCTACCCCTCAATTCGGGTATCAATTGGTATACAAGATTACACAATAGGTATTAGTATTATTAGAATTCAAAATAACATCTGTCATATAACGCTAGGGAATGGAGGGGCTTGACTATGCAGGCAGATTAGACAAATTAGGGCTGTTTACATTGGAGAAGTTTGCTTGGGGATACTGTATCAGTATATACATACATAATAATGGGCCATACAATAAACTCTCTGGTGCATTATTCACTAACTAAGCCTGTTACGATAATGGGTGCCAGAAGCCCAGAGTGCCCCCTTAGTGTCCCAAGGCCATAGCCCCCCTCCTCCATGTCCCAAGGCCATAGCCCCCTCCTCCATGTCCCAAGGAGGCCAGAGTTCCCTCTTAGTGTCTCAAGGCCAGAGTCCCACCTCAGTGTCCCAAGGCCAGAGTCCCAACCTCTGTCCCAAATCCAGAGTCTCCCCTCTGTCCTAAATCCAGGGTCCCCCCTCTTTATCAAATCCAGCCCCCCCTCCACTGTTCCAAATTCCCCACATCCACCAATGTACCTCCCCAAATCCTTCCACCTGTTTTGTAGAAATTGTGTTCTAAAATTCAGGGGAAAGGTCTGTCAGTTAAGAAGTTAAATATTAACATAAAATGACAAAAACATGCTGACAAATTCAAAATCACTGTTTAATCCTGTGGTATGCTGTGCAGGGGTAAAATTATCCATGCTTCCAGAAAATTGGGATTTGTTGTAGTTGTAGCAGTGTAATCAATCAACAACAATTAAAGACTGTAATACTGAGACTCTTGCAGGTCTTTTAATAAAAATATAATAAAAGCCTAAACCTGCATCTGTGAATCCTTGTGTGGCTTTTGTCTTCTGCGCATGTGTGTGCGTAAGATGAAAGAAGAGTAGACGCGAGAGGGGGAGTGTGTTGGCATTTGCCGGATGAATGCGAGTGCATTAGCTTCTCCACATGGCCGGAGTAAACTAATCAGTGTATCGGGAATGCGAGTACAAAAATTCTCAAGCTGCTGAACCGGATGAGAGAGAGAGAAAGACTAAGAGAGCGAACAGGCTTAACTGTCTAGTAAAATTTATAAAATCGGTAAAGGCTGACAGCACCCCACCCTACCTCCCATCACTACCCGCCCCCCCAACAATTCATGGACACACACACATTAGGGAATAAGGCTCTAAGTTACCTTTAAAGAACTGTGTTTAATCTCATGATATACTGTAAATGTACATGAGTCTTCATGTTCTATAATAATCTGTAAAAAAAAAAATTAAAAAAATAAATAATAATAAAAAAAAATATATATATATAATATATATATATATTAATATATATTCTAATAAAATATGTAATACCTTGCTACACTATGAAAGCCAAATATTTGGATTTAAAAAGCAGTTTTCAGTACTGTTTACCTGTTGGTAACGTCCATGGTATATCAGCCAAAGAAAGTGTTTGGAAGCCCTGAGGCTCAGTGATAAACAGTCTGTGAATAATAAAATACATTTTCTAGAATTATATAACCACATAAAAGAATTATTTCATTCTGGGATGTTATTGAATTGAACTTTGATGTTTCATGGAATAAAAATATTGCATTTCACCTCTCTGAAACATGATGCACTTTATGACATGCTGGTACCATGTTTGTTGATTTGATATTTTGCTACGTTACATTTTCTTCTGCTTTCAATAAATAAAATATTTAACAAAACGGAAATATTGGGCTTATTTGAATTGATTAAATACATTTCTTTTTTTGTACAATATAAAACTCTCTCACATCTATATACATATCAGCGCAGCCTAATAGTGAATGTTCTCCAGTATTTTCCAGTATTAAAATCTTTCAAGCTGAACAATAAGAGGTGACTAATAGATGTACTTATCTAGGGCTCCAGGCTGTGCGCTCTTCTGGTCTAGTGATACCTTAGCTGTACCCCTAGTCTGCTCTAAGCCAATGATGATAATTAGATTTAATAATTAATTTAAATTTATTTATACTCCTGTGTCTCTTTGCTCTTTACATAGAGGAAAAAATGAAAGATTTCAGTTAAAAAATAAGATCCCCTTCAGTTCTGCAGATAATACTGAACATTTTAAATGAATCTATAAAACAGAGGAGTAAAGGTACTAACCAGGACAGGAATGAAATAGAATGAAATTGAACCAGAAAATGTGCATCAGTTACAAGCAAATGACCTGTTTGCAGTTACACAGCGCATTGTATACAAAATCCTTCTCCTCTGCTGCTCCTCCTTATATTTCCTCTCTAGTGTCCCCATATGTTCCTGCCCTTACCCTCCGCTCATCTCAGAACCAGCTCTTGTACAGACCCCCCACTCGTACTTCGTCCTCTTGCCTTAAACCTTTTTATCTTGTAGATCCCATCCTCTGGAATTCTATTCCCCTCTCTCTACGTCAAGAAACCTCAATCAGCAGGTTTAAATCTAGCCTTACATCCTACCTATCTGGTAACCAGCACAGTATTTGATTGTTTTATTTGCACTGCATACGTCTCACTCCAGCGCTCTATGTGGCAGGGACCTCATTACCTCTTGTGGCAAAGCTCTAGCACTTCTATTTATATAATTTATATATTTATGTACTGAACTTTCTATGTATTTATCCCCCTTGTATGACTTTTGTATTTTAATACTGTACAGCGCTGTGTCCCCATGTGGGGCTGTATAAATAAACATATATATACATACATACAAGGTCATGTGACCTTTAATTAAGGCGATTGTTAACTAATCATATAGCAAGTGCACCATTTAATAAAATAGGCATATTAAAAAAATATGTGTGTTGATTTTATTAGTTGCATGTAGGAGGCATCATACAAACACACAATGGTGTTTTTTCCAATTTGGTAACAATGTTATAATTCTCATTTCATCAATTTTATCTTTTTAGCTCAAGTAATGATCGAAAGTGTAGGTTAGTTATAATTGCTTTTTCTCCCTTTGAAACTGAATAGTTATAACCTAGACATCCTGCACAGGTCACCTGTAAACATTTCAACTGTACTTTCAAGCCCTGGAGGCTTGGAGTCCTCTTTCCTCGGTTATATAAATATTTTAACTTTTCACTGATTGGCCAAAATGTGTATTTATTTGCTTACTCCACCTAACAAAAGCCAAGTAAAATAGGATTGCTTGTATTAAGACATCCTAAAATATATAGATTCAATCGGTTGTTTTTATTTGCTCTGGTTTGCAAACCTGATTTGTATGCTTTACAGGTTTTTTTTTATACATGTTTTAACAACTTAGAATAGGTTCTTATTAAAGAGAAATATTTATTCCTCCAGAGAGCCTGTTTCTAGTGTAAAGGGAAAAAAAGTCAGGAGATCAGCTCTCAGGAAACTGCAGGTTAGTGTCATCCTTTGTTTTGAGGAGTGAGACAGAAATGTGTAACTTAAGGTGGCCATACATATGTTCGATTTTACTTACCCCACCGAGCGCTCCCGCGACATTTAATCGATCCTGCTGGAACCACCTCTCACGTTCTTCTATGCGACAGACATGTGATTATGTGATTGCAAAATGAATGGGATTTTGCGAACGCAAGTCGGTTGCATAGAAGAACGGGAGAGGCGTTCCGGCAGGATCGATCGAATGTCGCCGGAGCGCTCGGTCGGGGTAAATAAAATCGAACATATGTATGGCCACCATTACAGATTTATTAGCTGTGAGCTGAGCTAATCTTGCTAATGTTGTTTTGACTATTATGAAATTATAAAATATTGATTTTATGCAACTTGTTCTTTTCTGGTTTTTCATTGTTTATACATTTATTGGAGGAAGAAGAATGGACCACGGAGTATGATCAAGGTGTTTTTATAGAAAAGGAAAGAGCCATGCAGGCTGAAGCAGCCACTGGTTACAGAAGTAGAAGTGAAAATAAAATATCAGATACAAAATCCAAAATTATGTCAGTGTGCCATTCTTAACTCATTCTCATTCAGAAGTATCCCTATGAGAAATTACAGAAACAAGTACATGTTAGTTTAGATATTTGGGAGGAGGAATAAGGTAGAGGGATATTTTATTTTCAAATGATAGCAAGTGTACCTTATTTTACCACATACCCTAATGCAGTAATCATTTTTCGTATGTGTGTGATAAGTTAAGGAACCCCAGCATGTAAGTGCCAGTAGAACACGTTTCATTTTAGACTACATATTACTGTAGTGTAAAACACAGTAACAAAACAAAATGTGTGAAAATTGAGAAGGCCCTGTAAAATGAGTGTAAAACAAATACTTACATTGCATCAGGCAGCAAAGGTTTTATACTCATTTTAACAATAACGGGAATATTGTCTAGTCTATCGCTGTCAGATTTCAGAGATATATTGTCAGGCTCTCTCACTTACCTGCTTCGCACTCCCACAGCGGATCTCCACACTGGCATCGGGGATCTTCGAACTCTTCAGCGGATGACGTCATCACTCCACATCCGGCGTCTTCAGGCACACGCGCTTCCTCCTCTTCTCGCGCGGGGGCCCGGCTGTCTTCTGGTGCCTCGCAGATGTGCGAAGGCACCATTTCTTGTCTTCTCCGCTCCTGCAAATGCTGATTGGGATTCTATTAAGTTCAAACAGTCCAATCTGCATCTGGCTCTGTCCATTCCCATTCCCCATTGGTTCCTCTGCTCTATATATGCCCTTCCCTGCCTTTACTCCTTGCCTGTTATAGTTTTGGTTTAGCCAAGCTAGTGGTCCCTGCTATTAGTTCTAGTAGCCAAGTCTAGTTCTTGTAGCCAAGTCTTGTTCTTTGTCTTTTCATATTATCATTGTTCTCTTTGTATTCTTGTTCTCTACTTGTCTTCCAGCTCCTGTATTTTGCTTCTTTGGTGTTCTGGTTTTCTTTAGTATACTCGGCCTCAGCGTCTATACCTTGCGCTTTAAGACCTGGGGGTAACAGTGTACAGCGAGGCGCAACAAGTCTCCTGACGATCGGGGGCTTGTCTATAGGTAAAGACAGCGGTTGTAGATTGGGGTATAGGCACTGAAGGTATACTAGGGGACTCCGGGCATCACAAAATATATAAATTCAGAATAAGCAGATAGTCAAACGTCTCTTGTCTATTACCTGCAAATATGTTTGCCATCTTTCTACCTTGTAACAATGTTAAGTCAAAATTACATACTAGAAAATGTTTAATTTTGTACAATTTGGATTCCTTAATGCTGGTAAGGCTGGGTACACACCAGCAGATATTTCCAACCAACCGATAGTGCCATGGATCGGTCAGTTGGCCGGAAATATCTCATGTGTGGGGCGACCGGCCATGACTGAGCTGGGTTCCCTATGGGACCGCATGATTGGTCGCGCACACTGTCGGCCATGGCCATTAATGCCAGGTCTGACTCGCTCACAGCGAACACTCGGTTGAGACAAATAATAGCCCAAATAATAGCCAGCCTAAGAAACAAACTGAGTTTATTTATACACATGTAATTCCCTCAATTACCTTAAATTGGAAAAATACAATATGTAACAATAGAGAATTACTCATGAAAAACCTTTGTGTGGGCTATTTCACAGCAAAGCATTGCCATCCATCTCCTGACATTAATATTCAGTAGCTTTATTGTATATTTTTGATGTTATCCTTGGAATTGTTTTGTTTTTATTTTAGAACCAAACAATATTGCTAGAAATACAGAATTTAAAAATAATGTCCTAGAAATACACATGAAAAAACCACTGTAATCCTCTATTTGTAGCTGGTTAAAATGTTGTATAAATATTTTACATAATTCATACAAACTTATCACACTTGTGTAATATGAGGGCCCAACTGAATGAATTGTTATATTTTTCCAAGGCAAACCCCAATATTTAACAATTCTATGAAGACTTTAAGTTCTGCGGCCAGACATGAAATAGACGTGCTGTTTACTGTATATGGCAGACTTTCTTATCTCTCTACATTTAATGTTCTATCACTGAATTATTTAACAGAGTTCCATCAATTAACATGATTTAGAGGCAGTCATTTTGTCACCTTGCCCTACATATACAGTACATTGGGAATCCCACACAATCCATTATTAGACAGGAAAAAATAATAAGCTTACACATACATACATTTTCATAAAACTTTACCTTTTCTAGTATACAATTTCTATAAAGATTTCATACAAAAAAAGTAATGGACAGTTAATTTAGATTTATTGTTTTTCTCCCTATAGGATGTTTCACTTCTTAGTTAGAACTCACAATATAGTGAGTTCAGTATGAATTATTATCTGCAGAGCAAGCTACTAAAGACTCATATCATTTAAATTCATGTACTTCATGAGTACTGTAGTTCATTTGATTAAGAACAGATGGTTATCACCCTTAAGCTATACTCTGTCTATAGGTTGTAGGTGATAAACAATACAGACCATTAACTAAAATTACTTCTTATATAAATGCACTGTGCGTGGTGAAAAGTAAATGTATCTTAAAGGTTAATAAAGCAATATAATAAGATATTAAGTAGATTTACATTCTACAGTGTAAAAATCTAGTTCTATAAAAAGTGATTTCAATTAAAAATGTATGAAAGTAATAATTTCGCTCTTATAATATTAAATATTAACAATGACTTGATTTGGGTTTTTTCAGCTACTTTTTACTGTAGTAAAAATTGTGTTTTTGAGACAGATGCAAATCCTGTATGATGTAATATTTTTTTTCTATTTTATTGTCATTTTGTGCTTGTTGACATATTTGTGTGTGTATTAATATGAACGAATCATAAATGATTATTCATTTGCATATTTATCCTGATATAATTGATAACTGGTGAGAAAATAAATCAAATCTCTATAAATTTAGGCATATTTTACATAGGGCAAGTCCACCCTCAAAATGATATTGCATATACATATAACCCCCCTCCAACCCAGAAACTGTAATATTCACAATGTTGATTTATTATCATTATTATTATTATCAGAATTATTATGTGTTTTTGTATGAAGATATATAGCCCGATGCTTGCAGCTGCAATAGAAGGTACTGTAGGTACACCCTAGGGCAAGTGCAGGATTCCTCAGGAAAAAAGGTAGCTGAGGGTTGCACTCCAAATCTTTTAGAAAATTTTATTGTGAACCACATATATCCACGTCACAACGTTTCGGGGGGGGGGGGGGATCACCTGAAGAAGGGGGTATCCCCCCGAAACATTATGACGTGGATATGTGTGGTTCACAAAAACATTTTCTAAAAGATTTGGAGTGCCACCCTCAGCTACCTTTTTTCCTGCAAAACCATTGGTTCCTAAGGGAAGAAACTACAGAGGTGTCTGCACCCACAGTTGGTGCAGGATTTCCAAAAGAGGAATTCCAAGAATGAAGAATGATCCTGTGGAGTGGTGAGCTCATTGCTCAACACAATCAACAATTTAGCCCCACCCTCTTTCAAAGACAGCTGTTATGTTAAAGTATAACTTGTAACAACTTATAAGTCACCAAAAAATTCCATGGCCATATAAAAGTACAAGCATAAGGAAAAACAAACTAGGCATGTCATGTCTGAAGTGGACATGTGCCCTTAATTATAGATATGAATGTGTACAATGGGAAATCTGGCTTTATAATGGGTACACCCACCTGATATTTTTAAAATAAAATCCCTCCAATTTACACAAAATAATATTTTAAATACAGGGATAAAGTTCTATACGCAAAACCAGGGATGTGCTACGGGATCCCCAGTTTCACCCTTTCTGGCAAGCCTTGGAGGAAGTGGAAGACAGGCGCTTAACACCTTTAAGGGCATAGCACCCAGCCACTAATTCAGATATGTGGATGACACTTTGGTTAAAATCCACCAGAAGGAAGTACAAGCCTTTACAGAACACATCAATGCCGTAGACCAGAACATCAAATTCACAATGGAAGAGGTAGAAAACAACACACTGGCCTTCTTAGACTGCTTGGTAGAAGTCAGGGAGAATGGCAAACTGGAAGTAGAGGTTTACAGAAAACCAACCCATACAGACCAGAATTCGATGTTTGACTCCCACCTCCCTTTAGATCACAAGCTGGGTGTCATCAGAACCCTGCAACACAGAGCTGGGAATATTCCCACTAGCACAGAGGCAAAGGCAAAAGAAATTAAAAATCAAAGGATCAGAGGGGTCTGTGGATCACAAGAAATTATAAATGTTCTTGATGTAATATGCCAACATGGAATAAGAATTCAAAACTAGATTTGGATATGAATTCCGAGGTCAAATGTTTGTTGTCTATTGCCAGGACCCAAAGAGATTGATGCAGGTGAAAAAGGGGAAGACACAGTTGCGATGCAAAAGCAGAATCAATTAAATTCCTTGCTGCCCTGTAACCAACAAAGGCCTGGGCAAATAAGATTTAGAGTTAAAAGTTATAGTTGCAGGCAGGAAAAGTTTGAGCAGTTCACATCTGGAAAGAGACTAGAAGGAGCTCCTCCTTAGCCTTTAGCTACTAGGTCATAGAGTTTCCCGACTTCAGTTTTTAGCAATGTGCACTTGTCCGGCACAATAAATACAGAGTCCATTAGTATGTCTACATGACATTTCCTTGGAGGACAGATGGGTGCTACCAATTTGCATCAGCTCCTCCACAGAAGAATTGGCTGGTGGAGATGGAGGAAATCTTAGGAAAGCCGAACCAAGCTGTAGACTTTCCTCCCTGTCGTTTTTGGAAATGGGTATCTATCCTCATGCAGAGGGAGATCAGTTCTTCCAACTGGATAGGTAGCGCTCTAGATACCAAATCATCTATAAAGGGGTTAGAGAGTCCCTTCCAAAAGGCTGCAGTCAAAGTTATTCCAAGAAATCTCTGCTGCTAAGATACAAAATTCGATGGCGTACTGTCCCATTGAGCGAGACCCATGACGGAACTCGGAATCAACCGAGATGAGTCAACTGTCATTCTATCAAGGTACTTATTTTTACCTAAAACGAGTAAAACTGATTGACTCAAGTATAAGCTGTGGGTTGACTTTCTCCCATAGACATTCCTATAGAAAGCCTCATACGCAGCCCCTTAGAAAGTCCAATACACAGCCCCATTGAAAGTCCCATACACAGCCCCATAGAAAGTTCCATACACAGCCCCATAGAAAATCCCATACACAGCCCCATAGAAAGTCACATACACAGCACCATATAAAGTCCCATACACAGCCCCATAGAAAGTACAATAAACAGCCCCTTAGAAAGTTCAATACACAGCCCCATAGAAAGTCCAATACACATCCCCATTGAAAGTCCGATACACAGCCTCATAGAAAGTCCCATACACAACCCCATAGAAAGTGCAATACACAGTCCCTTAGAAAGTCCAATACACAGCCCCATAGAAAGTCCCACACAAAGCCCCATAGAAAGTCCCATACACAGCCCCAAAGAACATCCCATACACAGCCCCATAGAAAGTCCCATACATAGCCCCATAGAAAGTACCATAAACAGCCCCATAGAAAGTCCCATACATAGCCCCATAGAAAGTCCAATACACAGCCACATAGAAAGTCCCATAAACAGCCTCATACAAAGCCTCATGCATATATGAGCCCTGCATACCTTTCTGTGCAAACTGAATACTTAAAATTCCTCCTTTAGAGATGATTGTTGAATCTTATTACTTATTAACTTTTATGGAGGTTATATGGGTGTTCTTGTTCGAAAAGGGACATAGTTCCACTATCCTGATAAAATCTCCAGCATTTATCAGAGACTTTGGGAAATATTTTGCGGAGTAAAGTTGGATGGCGGTACCATCTTGATAATAATATTTTATCGTTTTTTTCTTGTGCTTTGCATGCTATGGAGAGTTTGTGTGATAAGGTGAAGCTGGTCTCCCATTGTTCTGTAGAGACGTTTTTACTTATTTCTTCCTCCCATTTAGCAGTGAAGGATGGTAGTTCAGATTTTCAGGGAAGGCATCATTTCTCAAAAGTAGTATAAGTGAAGCTCTAAGTTGGTTCCTTGCAGAGTGATTGGATAAAGTGTGATGGTTGTAGGTAATTGAGGTATTGTAAGGAAGAGTAGCTTTCAGTTTCCATTAATGTAGGGAAAGGAATAATTTTGTCTTTGTTTAGACAGCAGCTTACTGATGGTCTATCTGCTTTAGTTCATTTAAGAAAGTGGGATGTCTTGGATCCTGGATGGAACCTAGGGTTCTGTAGGAGGGGAATAAGAAGTTCAGAGTAGTTAGAGATGTGATGTTGTTTAAGGGTTTTGTCCCATAGTTTAAGAGTGGATGGCACAAAGAAGCATTGTGATGTAGATGGTGGTCTATGTTCCGGTTTCAACCATGGGATGCAATGCATTGGGAGTTGTATTGTATTAGAGTCTATTTGTATCCATAGTTTGTTATTGGCGTGATCAAGATAGAGGCTGTGTGGTATATATATATATATATTTAGGTTTGGTAGTCCTATGCCTCTGTGATTTTTACAGCGTGTTAGGGTGGAATACTTGAGTATGTGGGATGTGCTGGGCCATATAAAATTATGCTCTGTATGCATTGTGTTTAAAATTTGGGATCTACGTTGGTGGAGGATAAATCCCATAACATTTAGTCTGCAAATCCGTAGCGTTGTACTCCCCATTAGTTTTGTATACAATTGTCAGGTATCAAAAATAAGAGCATTATGTCACATACCAGCAAGAGTGGGAGAGGGAGGGGGGAAGGAGGGGTGGAGGGTAGACTTGGGGTAGGTGGGAAGGGGTATAACATTGTAGTACATTATACACCAAAGAATTATATAAGCATACATAATAGTGTAAGGTAAAAAAAAGATAATAGTAAAAAATTACCTATTTTACCTTGGTAGAAAAGGGTCCCTTGTAGGGTTGAAGTCAGGTTCGCTTGTCGGAGACCATTTTCAGCCATCTGAAACAATTGTCAAAAGAGTTATAAACAGAGCAATAAGGTAAGTAGACCAAATAAGTTATATGACCACTCGGGTTGTGTCCTGTAATGTTGGATTGTAGCGTGGCCCTTTTATTTCAGCATAGTGGGATGTTATGCATTTTGGGACTTTAATGTTTGGGATCTGGTTGAACTGAATGCCAGGGTTCCTGTGCTTTCCTGTGTGGAGGTGAAATAGGTAAGTCCCAATCTGGTAGTTCAGTGTGTGGAAGGCTCAGTTATGCATAAGTGCATTCAGAAGTGGCCTTAGTGCCTGTCTCGGTTGGAAAGTGCATCATGAAAGATGGTTAGTGCCTGTCTCTGGTTGGATTTATATCAAGCATATCAAGCTTTTGCTGCATAGTTAGACTGGGGACACACAGTACTTTTGGGACTAGGCCACACCAATTGGAGAACATGCGTGCTTTTATTGAAGTGCGTGCTTTTATTGAAGCATGCATTTAGCCCCCTGACCCAGTTACTGTACTTCCTTAAAACAAAAGGATATGAAGTAACTAATTAATAGTCTCTCATGGCATTGACAGTGCAAAGGTTAACTCTGCTTGAAACAATACCCTAACCCCACCAGATTACTAAACCCCATAAAAGAGATGTGATACCAGACTTGGAATAAAAGGCCAAAGCATATTTATTATTTTTTATACAATAAGTTTAAAGTGCATCATAAACATTAGAACATTAAAACTTTACCTTGTAAACATGAACATCTTGTAAGCTACAACATTCTGGTCCATAGAGACCTGCAACTTTGCCTATAATCCAGCATCCCATCAGCCGCTTCAACACCAGCTCAGTGGGTTTCAACCTGTAATAAAAACTCGCCTCTCCCAGAGGCCCAATTGCAAGGTAAAATCATAATGCAAGTGCATAGCAATTCTCTCCACCTATCTCCAAACCCCCTTTTTTCCTCTATGGACTGTCACCACCCACTGTGACAACGAACTACCCTTTAAATATTAATAATAATGGATGGAGGGTGGGACTCTTAAACCTAAAAAAAATAAAGCCCCTTCTATTCCCTCTCTACTCCACCCTATCCTGAACTCCTGACCTTGATTTAGCCCATTTCCCTGTACTTCTCATACACATGAACAATTCTTCATTACCTTCGTTTAACTCCTTACATCTCTGCCATGTCTTCCACTCCTAATAGTCCCTCCAGATCTTTTCCTGGCTGAATCACATGAAGCCTGCCTGATAGAAGGGAGGAGAGGAGCTTGAAAGGAATGAAATGGACAATGGAGAGGTGGCTGTAGTATTTAACAACCTCTCTACTTATGAGATGGAGGGCTTAAAAACATTAAAAGCAGACACCAGTCTTATTATTAGACCCACTGACAAGGGTGGGGCCATTGTGCTTTTGGATCTGGAGATGTACGAGAATATATTATTGCTCCAACTAGGTTATGCTGTTGGTGCATACCCTACTGTATCTTTGAAAAATGAATTGATTACATCCAGACAGTTTAAGTTCCTTTGCACTAAGTATCCTCATGCCCCTTTGATCTTTAGCCTCCCAAAAATACACAAAAGCTTTACTGCACCACCGGGTCACCGTTTTAAGTTTTGGGGGTGGACATGCCCACTTTTTCTGATACTGTGGGAGTTAACAAGTGTGAGTGGCTAAGGGGGACTGCAAGGGAATGGGCCAAGGTGGGCAGTATGGGAAGGGGTTAAGAGGCCTGTAAGGGGATAGACCATGGGGCCCCAATAGGAGAGGGTCCACAGGGCCCACAATTGGGAAGGGCCAGGGGTCCAGCGAGTGGCAGGTGTTAAAAAAAGATAAAAAGTTCTCTCCCCCTTTCTCCCCTTCCGTTCTCCTTCAGTCACTGTAACTCGATCTCTTTCTGGTTTCTTCTGCTTACTCCTTCACTGAGCATGCACCAACCACAGATTAGAAGGAGGAACTAGTATTATAACTGCAGATTCAGAACCTGCCACCCACTAACTTTCTGATTAGTGATTTCTTCATATCTTGACCTGTGCAGCACGTAGAGAGGAGGTTGATGGCTCATTATAAAAGTAGGAACCTGGCCTTTCATTTAATCAACTTGTATGTATATACCTACTTGCACACATAACATATAATAGCTAATGTACCCCTTTCTGTAAATTATAAGGATATTAGAAGTTTACAAAGGAGTTCTGTGACCATATCAAAGCGTGAGGCAGGGAACTCCATTTTCAAGCAGATCCCCATTACAAAACCCTTTAACTGCTTTAGTTTTAAAAATCTTACTTACTATTTATCTTGTATGCAACATAGTTTTCCTGATCTTGCCTACTTTTGAAGATGTACAAGATCTATACAAGCACACACATGCAGAGGAGTCAGCTCAGGAAACTGCACTCAGTCATTGGTTGTGATATCAGGCACCATGACCAGGAAAATTGTGATGCATCATGTGATGACTGAAATATCTGAAACACATAGGGATTTACCTCTGTACGTACCACGTTGTCACTTTGTGAGCAGCTCCTCATTTGAGTCTGTAAGGCGAAAGGACCATGAGGGAACACCACAAAAACTAAAAAAGTTTACATTCTTCCAGAAGCGAATGAAGATATTTTTTCTATGGTTTAGTCAATACTGAGTTTTAGGATCAAGAACCTATACAGAAAGTAACCAAGGAACATTTGGCTAATGCTTGTATTTTATACAGTATTCATTTGAATTTTAGAATTTCTATGCTTCACTGTAAAAATAATGTTTTTTGCATGTTCATACAATATATGTTCTCTTTCTCTATGTATAAATAATTATTTTTAGTTTGAAATAGTTATATCTGCTTAAGGGGTTTATTGAAAGTAGTGGATCTCAGGTAAATTTATTGGAATGCAGTAATGTAAAAATCTAGATGAACAGTTAATTAGCTTTCCTATTTTTGGGTCACTAACACTGGCAGCTTAGTAGCATTTTTCAATTTGGATCTGACAGAGACAGACAAAAAGGCAATTCATTATCTAGCAGTTCAAGCAGTGTGTTATGTCATCCCATAAAAAATAATGTTCAGGGTAATGAAGGATAATCATGCATTGTGCTAAAGCCTACATCATAATGTACTGCATTTCCCTGCTCCTCACATTCATATTGTGTATGGTTACCATGCATGATCCAGATTTTCATTCCGGTTGGCTACAGTGAAACACCTTTTGTGACCAATTGTGTTGCAGGGAATCATCGTCATATAATTCTATACTTTTTGTATCTCCATTCTGTTCCAGGGTTTGACTGAATTGCTGCATAAACACCAAACATTTTATTTACCAACAAATGATGCCAATAGAAATTCTGTCATGTTTCCCTTTTTATACAAATCCTGTGACAATCTAGTCCTATGTTTTCTATAAAATATCCACTTCTAAGCCTTACCTTTTACATAACTCCCATATCATAAAAATAATAGCAATTTAAAACATTAACAGGGTTATTCAATAAAAGTTCTTATTGTTTAAAATGGTGCTAATTTTCTCCCAACCAATCAGATGTCAGCTTTCAAATGTTAAATAAAATCTGATTGTTTGGGGCAAAATTAGCACCATTTTTAATGATAAGAACTTTTATTGAATTTCCCTGAAAGCATATTACTTTACAATCATAAAGATCTTTTCACTTGCAAATGGCCAGTTTCAAATGCCCTTTGTTCCTTGTAATAACTCTTCTGAGCAATCTGTTGTATTTCTATTTCGTAAAGGACTTCCAAGAGCTTTTTATGAATACAGATTTACCTGCATGTCTCTAAACCATATAAACCATCAAACGTATAGTTGGGAGAGAACTAATTTTAATAAAATAATCACTGTTTTTAGAATAAATTAAATTTATGATTTTTGAAATTCCTTACTAATAAATAGCTGGGTTTTATTTCTAGAATTTACAGGGAAATCTCTAATGTTAGATGTACTGACAGCATTATAGCCCCTTTTCTCTTGATGCAGTGTATTGCATCACATATTACAGAATAACAGTTATTGAGGCACAGGATGATCCAAAAAATTAAACCCAAATGGGCTATGGTGCAGGGACTGCTAACGACTTATATCAAGCACAAACAGAAGAAAAAGAAGCAGTTCCGCACTCATGATTTATAAATAACAATAAAAACCCTTTATTATGCTAGGATGTTAATCATCCAAATTGGGGTACAAGGCACAAAAACCGGAAGAGAATAAAAACATTAAAACCTAGAAAATATCATTAAATCTGTGTAACCTGCTACAATGGTAAAGTGTCTAATGCACATAACCCTCTAGTCAAGTATGTCAGTAATAGTCAAGTGTATTACAAGAGAGTACACACTTATCTGTCAGTAATGCTGCAGCATATCGACATAATAGGGGGTCCAAACAGAGAAGAGGGTCTGTAGACAGGAAACCGAGAGACCGGCTAGTGAGGCAACGCCGTTTTACCCCAATTTGGATGATTAACATCCTAGCATAATAAAGGGTTTTTATTGTTATTTATAAATCATGAGTGTGGAACTGCTTCTTTTTCTTCTGTTTGTGCTTGATTTATTGCACCACATATTGCATTCTGTTTATATTCTTAACTTTGAGTATGTGTTTCATGGCATTACATTTCTAATAGCATAGATTGCAGAATGAGCTTAATAAACTCAAGCTGTAAACTAATGCACAATAGATGCTGTGTTTTATATATGTTCCAACTCTAACTGCAAAATATCACTGAGTTCTCTAGCCCAGTGTCAGACTGGACTGATGGGGCCCACCTACATTTTCATATCTCTATTATCCCTCATTTACATATTTCTTACTGTCTCTTTGGCTCTATAATTAAATTTGAGCAGTTTTTTTGAGTGTCAAAAAACAAAAAAATACACAGTAACACACTAACTTGTTTGACTCATTTCAGGCTAGTTCAGCCCTTAGTCATAGACTTTTTTTGTATGAAATGCAAAGGATTGTGTGGGGAACCACATTTTTAAAAACAATTGTACACTTAAATCTCTGTTAAATTTCACAGTGTCACTTTAAAAGAATACATGGGGTGGTTTAATGTAATGTGGGAATGTTTGTTTTTAATTGGATACAACACCCTTAAAAAGGATGTACCTAAGGGTTCTGTGGAGGCCTGAAATCAGACCAGTGTGTATTCCCTGGTTGAGTCATGGTCTGTATTTAAAAATATATGTGAATAAAATTGATGGTTTAAACTATAAAAGTATCCTACTGTTGATTCCAGGAGGAAATCAGGAAGTGCAGCGGCAATACTTCCAATCAAACTCTGTTTATCTATTTTGAATGTCAAATCTATCTATTCATTTTGATTCAGGCTTTCTCCAGATTTTCATGTGACATTTAAAGAGAGAAAATAAACGATTTCATGAAAAGCATTATTGTTAGCATCTTTTTTGCAATCCATGTTTTGATGATCTTTGTTTGACACTTTTCCATTGCAATGCTGACCAAACATTTCATAGATTCTCCTGCACTGTTTCTTTATTTGCAGTCAAGTTACAAGAAAAATGTCTCGGATTCCATTTAAGCTCTAAATCAAAGGGACAGTAACATAAACCAAAGCAACAGAAATATTTTGTAAAAAGTAGAGTACTGTGATACTGTTTATGGGCAGTTTATTTTAGTGGACAAGCTTTAGAGGGATCTACCCTCTTCATGAGGTCATTGTAGTACTAAGCTTGTCCACTAAAATATACTGTTAGTCCGTAACTAGTGTCATGGTACTCTGCTCTACCTTTTACTACATATATATTGGACTAATATGGCAAAACATCATTTTTTTTTTTACCAAGAAGAAATATTTTGACACTCACAGTAGATCCCATTGTTAACCCATACTGTACATGTTTTCTTAAGCAGACTCTCTTCCTGACATTTGTTATTTTTCTTGCTGCACAGAGGCAATGACTTTGCATGACTTAATTTAGCATTTAATTAATGTTGGAAAGCCAGCCCATTAGATTTTGGTAAAAAAAAAAAACATTGGTATATAATCTGAAGGATTAAACTATGCTAAACCCAGGGATTCCTGAAAGATCAAAGGATCATGCCAAGAAATGCGGATCGACAACCCATTTTTTGCAGCAGGAGTTTTTGATATGTTTGGACCAAGCAATGGGTCTGGGGCTGTCCTGCTCCCGGACCACCACGAGAGGCAGGTGAGTCCCAGTTCAGGAATTCAAGATTTATCTGTACCCGTGACAGACATATGCATTAGCATTGTAGAGAAATACACTTGATGGAGGGGGAGTTCGCACTAAAGATGAAGGAACTAGCCTCAGATCTGGGTATATACACCCAGATCTCCCTAATCCAAGGAGTGAGTGGAATTTAAAATATAATTCACATAGTTAAAGTGACCTTACAAACATATGTTGAGGATAAGATCTAAGAGGTCACATACTGTACTTGCGAACATTGGTTGTTAAACCATTATATTATACATAGATTTTTGAAAGAACACTGGAAAAGCCAACAAGAAAGGTGGGTTGACGTAAGAGATGTTCGGAATGTTGCCTGTGTTAAGGAACTATAAAAGCAGCTGTTCCATTGCATTCACTCAAGAGAATAAACAAGAAATATTTATGCCCTATAAGAGCTATTAACAAATAAGCGTTATGGTGCCTAGACATGGGATTGAGATGCGTGGGTGTCAAATTCTCTCTGCGAAGCCAAGAGAACTGCACCCCCAGGAAGGAAGTAATGGAAAACTAGAATCTTTTTAGGTTGGGATATATAAATGTATTTCAAGACTGAAAAGCATCAGTCCTACTACAGTTTAATAAGATATTTGGTGGGGATGTTGTCTCTTCCAACAACCTTATTGAAATTAAATGGTGGTGGAAGATTTATAAACAATCAAGACTGAAGACATTCAGGGTATGAGTGGCATGCATCAATTTTCTGAAGTGGGAATCTGAACTTTCTATGTCTTAGAAGTGACATGTGTCAAATAATTCGGCTATAAATCAAAGAAAAATAAAACCATGTCTGTCATGTCTGATGGCATACATTTAACTTTTTCTAAGCTTTGCACAGCTCTAAAGATGCCATTGTAGAAATTACCAGTTCATCATTTATCTTTTACACTACTTAAAAAAGCACAGAATGGCAAAATACCCACCATTGCTATACTGCACAGTAATTTCAAGAAAATTATAATGCCATTCCAAATGAATTAGCAACAGTAAAAGCTAATTCAACTGGTCCCAACTCAGCTGGTCCACCTCCTCTGAAGGCTTTCATGTTTTTTAAACACAGCAGGGATCTTGACATCATGGAATATAACATTTTCTTGTGAAAAGAATTAAGGTCTGGTGGAATTGGTGTTGGATATTTGGACACTGGGACTAAGGTAAGTACTGTGATCTTAGGGTTAGGGGTGGCCCTGGTTACATGTGTGGCACATACTGTGGAGGGTGGACATGTTCTTTAAAAATACACACTCACTACCGCTCTTTGGTGCCATTGCATTTCCAGTGGAATTTTGTGACAGTAGTTACTTTTATAAAATGTTAAAAAGATTGGTATTCACCATAAAGTTATTAGAAAACAGTATTCGCTGAAGTTTAACTCACCTAAAAAGAATAATAAATTATAAATTATGATTTGATTTTACTACGCTGGAGTTCCGTTCTAAAATTCTCAGTGTGCACAAAGTATTTTAAGCCCAGCAACCACTTCATGATTTGCTTTATTCTGCTGGGTCCTAACTTGTAACCTTTTTTTTTTTTACCTTAGTAACTTTTTACCTTCTTAGGAGACGTAATTCTCAAACTTTGTCTTTTTTTTGTATGTATCGAATAAATTTGTTCTCTGGTTGCACTCTGCGTGGATGTATACTATCCCCTTTCTATATATATATATGTCATGATATATCTGTTGTATTCGGTTAGATCAACTGGACTTACATTTAGTTTTTGAAGACGTTTCGCTAGTCATCAGGCTGACTTTCTCAATTCACAATCTTAAAGACCCAATACCAAAACATAAGAAGAGCAACATCATATACGCAGTGCAGTGAAGATTTGTTTGTAGGGGAGACCAAATAGCAGCTGCAGTAATCGATGGCCCAGCACAGAAGAGCCAATTCCTCATGACAGGACCTTTATCTTAAGGAAAAACACATAACTTTGAAGATTGTAATGTCAATGTCTTGGACGAAGGAACAGGACTGGTATAAGTGAGGTGTCGAAAAGGGTCATTTATGTAAAAATAAAGAAACCAAGACTGAAAAGAGGTGGGGGGTTTCGATACCAACTGTCTGCCACCTAGAATGCTGTTTTGACACCTACCCTGGGCAGTTTCGATAACACCTCTTAGCCACAATGAAATCACACCTTGCATCAGAAGGTCCCTAATGACGGGCTGTTTTATGCTAATTGGGACTTTCCAGGGTACTTAATTGCCAACAGATACTCGTACAAATCATTCTGAATTGAAAAAGCCAGTCGGATTACAAGCAAAACATCTTCAAGAACTAAACTTTAAATGGGAAGTTCAGTGCAAATACATATGCTTTCAAGAAATAAGATCAGTATTTTTCCATCCTAATGAACTTAACCTGCCCATTCAGCATTTTGTTTGTGTATAAATAAGTGGTTCTGGAATACTCAATTCCTGTTGGCAGGATCCCTATAAGAGACCATTAAAGGGCATCTATACTGAAAAATAGGTTATTTTAAATTGACCATAACTGGAAACTATAATTCTTACCAACTACTTCTGTATCTTTTTTTTGTTTATCTGCCCCCTATTTATTTAGATATCCAATCTAAAACTTCTTATATTTCAGCTGTCAATCAAGTTCCTTTGCTGTAGCTGGAATGGTGACAAGTTGGAATGCTGTATGCTGTGTGCAGGCTTGACAGTTGGTTTGTAGGGGAAAAGTCAGGTTGGATGGAAGTGGGAGTGGTTAAAAGAGGAAGGGGGATACTCTCCTAAATAAAATATATGCTGGATTGAAGGCATGCAGCAAAACACACAAATCAGAGTAGGTGCTACTTACATGTAGTAATCAAATATAGATTAAGATGAGGCAAAGTCATCTTTTCAGTATAGTGTCTTGCCCTTGATCCAGCGCCTGGGTTATTTCAGTTGCTCAGTAGAGATCTGGGCATGTTTGACCATCCAACAACTAATCAGTAGAAATTACTGTTAGGTAGTGTGCATTCTGGGAATATGCGGTGCAGTTTTGGAATCCCATATACAAAAGGGACATCTTGGAAATGGAAGCAGTTCAGAGAAAGCAACAAAATGAATAAGGGGAATGGAGGGTCTTAAATATGCAGGCAGATTAGACAAGTTAGGGTTTACATTGGAGAAGCGACGTCTGCATGGGGAAATGATCACCTTATACAAATATATTAATAGGCAATTAAAGTTTCATCTTTAGGTTAGGAAAGGTTTCTTACAAGTGAGAACGGTGAAACTGTGGAACTGTCTTCTAGCAGAAGTGGTAATGGCAAGTTCATTGAATAGCTTTAAAATGGCCTGGATAAGTTTCTAAAACTAAAAATATTGAGAATTACTGGTATTAATACATATACTGTATATCTGGTGGATCCAGGGATACTTTCCAATTGCCGTTTGGTGTCAGGAAGGAATGTTTACCCCAACTGAAGTACCAACCATCTGATGTACCAACATCAACAGTTCTCCTTTTGTTACACACAGGAAGGGAATTTTTCACATCCATGGATCCTATACCTGTACATCCAGCAATGTGGTATATTTAATACAATGCAACAAATGTGAGGATGCAATAAATATTGGAGAAACTGGTCAAAAACTGCAAAAGAGGATGAATTCCCACAGAAGTAACATCACCCACTATGACGAGGATAGAAACTTCCAGGTCCAAATCTTAAAAGGACATTTTAGCAACACTCAGGAATGAAAAGCATTTGAAGCTAAAATGATCTTATTATTTGACTCTAAAATCAATGGTTTGAACCAGAACACGGGATTCCTTTCACATTATGAATAATTGACTTTTCACATCCTAGCTCCCCCTTACCCATTTTTTTAATTTTTATATATTTCTTTTTTCTGTTTTGCACCTTTTTGTTCTTCTCTTCCCCCTTCTCTCCCCTCTCTCCTTCCTCTTCCTCCCCTGTCCTATGCTCATTACCACTTCACTATTCTGTGATCTCTCATTTTATTACCCTCTACACTTTCCTGGGCACCTTTTGCTCTTTACTTTTTTTTGTCTCCCCCTTGTTGTTTTGGTTATCTTATTATCTTTTGGAACTGGCTTTTTTACTTTGTTTGACCTTTGTTAAAATCAGTGCTGCTCTGACTTGATGAAGAGGGTTTTGCCCTCAAAAGCTTGTCTACTAAAACTGTTAGTCCATAGAAAAAGTATCACAATACTCTTATTTTTTTACATGTCATCTTTCAAAGAAATGTTGAGTGTGTACCCCGCAATTGCGGGGTTCCGATCTGTGGGTTTTCTAAAACTGGAACCAATTACTTAAAAGAGACAGTTTTCATCCCCAAAAGATTTTTAGAAGTTTACCAAAAGGTCAGTTGCTAAGGGTAAAAAGAATCGCATCTACTGCTGATAACTTTGAAAGAGATTGTGAAACATTAGTGACTAGATTTATTCAAAGGGGATATGATAGGAATCAACTTCTTAAGGTTAAAGAGGATATACAGAAAGAGAACTTAAAAGCCCTAGAAGAGAATTTAAAAGTGATCGTATCCCATTGGTTAGTACTTATGACTGTTGCTCCAACAATATTAAAGGGCATAATATAATAATAGGGTATTTTACCGTATATACTCGAGTATAAGCCGACCCGAGTATAAGCCGAGGTACCTTTTTTACCTAAAAAAGTAGGAAAAATTGATTGACTCGAGTATAAGCCGAGGTTAGGAACTATGACCACTACTGCCTTCAGTATTGTTTGAGTCTTAAGTTGCCCTTTAAATGGACAGCAGAATTCCCATACAGATGTTTGGAAACTACAACACCCAGCATGCTTTAGTTGCTGGGAGTTGTAGTTTCCAAACACCTGTATGGGAATTCTGCAGTTAAAAGGCAGTAAAGCCCCCTTCCCTCCCTCCCCTGAGAGTCCCCCCAATTGGTCCTTACCCCGAAGCTGCACTCCAGGATGATGCACTCCAGACTTCCTGCCTTTTATTCCACATTGCCCAGAGGAAGGACATCACTCACAGACAATATTCTACTTCCAATGTCTTTCACTACATGTGGAAAGCTTTAGGCTAAAATCACATTAGCATTATCTTTTCTGGCACCTGTAAATTACTTTCTATGTTACTAAACAATAGAATACAAAAACCCCTTGAGCTGATGAAATGCATCAATACCTGTGGGAGCTGGAGGACCTTTTGGACAAAAATGAAGATTTGATCGCCATCTCCTTATGGCCAAATCCGGCTGCCGCACGCTGGATAAGTCCTGTGGATTTGCCGGCTGACGTCACTACTCGGCGCCTCTCACAGCCCGGCTCCGAGTAGTGACATCAGCCGGCAAACCCACAGGACGTACCCAGCGTGGGGCAGCCGGATTTGGCCATAAGGAGACGGCGATCATCCTGGAGTGCAGCTTCGTGGACCTTGACTCGAGTATAAGCCGAGGTAAGGTTTTTAGGTTTATTTTAAAACCTAAAAACCTCGGCTTATACTCGAGTATATACGGTACTTACCTTGGACCCACCAGCCCTTTAAAGGGTGAGTACTACTAATGATCATCTGTTGTTCTCAGCTGAACTATTCATAGCTAATTTTAATATTATCACTAATTATGCCAGCTAATCACACATACTGTTGTTAACTCAACTGGGAGCTTTTATCATCATTTTTTCAATCATTCTAGGACAACATGGATCGAATTTTGGCTCGGAGTTCTAAACATCTGCCAAGAGACTGGCATTAATCCAATAAAGTGTTTATTCAGGTATAAAATATGGAAAATATAATTTCCTAAAGAATACATTTATAGTCCCACCTGGCGGAAAAATCCAGAACTGAAGAACAAATGTAAAATATGTTATAAAGTTGTTTTCTTTACAAATATTCTTTGTGATTACTAATTTTAATGTAATTTATTAATTGAATGTAGCATGTAAAGTATAAATGCAACTTCCACAAACTGCTGACGATTACCCACATGAAATGCTTCAGTCCCTCCTTATATTTTTCTGTTTTTATGCAATCTAATAAAGGTGAAGTTTATTCTGAGTTTTGGGAGTGGATCTCTGGATCTCTGGGAGCTGGTAATATTGCTATTTTTCTATATGAAGTATAAAATCTAAGCAACTGTGTAACTTAATTTTATCAAACAATTATACTCTTAGAGGCGATATCATTCAGCAATAGGGATGAAGTCTAGTTCCAATTTAAACCCAGATAAGAAGTCCCGACGGAATTCTAAGAATTTCAGATTTTCAGATCACGGAACTTTTCCCTGGATTTTTGAAAATTAACGACTTATAGAAAAGGAATATTCTAGAATTTTCTAAATCAAATATTCGGAAATGATTGAATATACAGGGCAATTAAGAGATATATCAAATATGTAAACCCTCCATTCTGAGTACGTGAACCCTCCCTAATATGGGAGAAATAACGAATACATGAGCCCTTAATTTTGAATATTTGAAAATTATCAAAAATGTGCTGCAAAAACTCAAAAATAGCTCATGTGTGAAGAAAGTTGTTTTTTTTTTATAGTTTTGGTTATATGGTCTTGTTCTCCAGACCAGTTTCCAGGTCCCTGAGCCAATTTCACTAACTTGCCATTGCTATTAATATCATAAAGGGACACTATACTGAAAAAATTACTTTGCCTTATCTTAATCTATAATTGAATACATGTAAGTAACACTTACTCTGATTTGCGTGTGTTGCTGCATGCCTTCAATCCAGCACACATTTTGTTTAGGATCAGTATCCCCCCTCCCTATTTAACCACTCCCACTTCCATCCGACCTGACTTTTTCTCCCACAAACCAACTGTCAAGCCTACACACAGCATACAGCATTCCAACTGTCAAAACTCTGTCACCATTCCAGCTACAGTAAAACTACTCACAGAAGAATAGTTTTTGAGAACAAGGCACTTGATTGACAGCTGAAATATAAGACGTTTTATATTGGATATCTAAAGAAATAGGGGGCAGATCAACAGGCTTTTTAAAATGAGGGAAGAGGCCATCCAGTGCTTTATATTAAAGGCACAGGACCTCCCATAAAAGGGGCGTGTTGGGGGTGCTATTAACCCCCAACACGCCCCTTAATAAATAAATACATACAATACAAGGATTGTGGAAGCACTCCAATTAGGCTAATTTACAACTACATTAAGCGGAAGTGCTACTGATCTGGTCAAACATTTATACAAACATAGAAAAGATAATCAATGCACATTCCTAGGACCTATACAATATCATATTATCTGCACACTGGCATACTTTATAAACATATATATATGAGCAACCATATAAAGCTAGTCTCCCATAAAAAAAATTCTCAAATATATATAGAACTGGGCAATAGCTAAAATGTTTATAGACATATGTATGTATGTATGTATTTTATTTCTTATATAGCACTACATATTCCGCAATGCTTTACAGTTATTAACTCAATTCACATCAGGCCTTGCCCCGAAGAGCTTACAATCTAATCACTTTATGTACACATACAACCTATCAGTATATCTTTATGATTGTGGGGGAAACCGGAGTGCCTGGAGTAAACCCATGTTAGAACGGGGAGAACATACACATCAGTGGATCTCTTCTGGATATGGTGATGTATGGTGGTTTTATGAACACACCTTTGAAGTTACAGACTGAACTGTAGGTGTTTTTACACCTTTTTGTCTACTTTCATATCCTCTTACCTATGGATGCTTTTCTGATCTGAGGAAGAGGAGCAGATACATTTTATATATATATATATATATATATATCTATATATATATATCTATATATAACTATCTATGCTACTATTTATATATTTTGATATAAATGGATGTTTGGACTATGTATGTCTATTACGAATTTGGCTACTTCCCAGTTCTACATAAATTGAGAATTATTTATATTTTTTATGGGAGACTAGCTATATATGGTTGCTCATTTTTATATATGTATATATATATATATATATATATATATATATATATATATATATATATGATCAACTGTTAGGTAGGGTTCATGAGTGGGCTATACATTTTGGACCCTGTGCTTATGCGAATACCTGGTGACATCACAGGATATTAAGGACATCACAGAATAGTTTACAAACTGTTGCAGGGAGAAAGGTAAACAAAGTTTTCAGTTACCCCCTTGCAACCATAAGGGAAAACATAATGCAATGCATCTCCATTGCTCACATGAACAAAAATAAATCAGAATTCAATCAAAAAAATACAAAACTGCAAATAGAATTATAACATGTATTGTATCATTTGGTATGCTTGACTGAGTACAAATCCCAAAATGAACAACTAGACCTCCATTTCAGGAAATCACAAAGGAATTGAGAAAATACGGTACCAGTCGTGCTGTGTGGAATGATGCTGTGAAACTCACACTGTACATCTCCTATGCAAGAACATGTATGATGCGTGGAACAATTACACTGAGCCAGTGCACTCATCCCTTATTAACACCTGAGTCTTTGGAACACCAACGAATCATATGACAGCAGGGAGGGAAGATGGCTAATTGTCTACAATTGTGGCATTTTTCACATAGGGGCGTCCTCACTTTTGTTTCCAGTGGCTCTGGTATTTGTACACCGGAGACATGTCCTTTGTGTGGGGATGTGATCACTTTGTCCAAATATTTTAATAGGCCATTTAATTAACTCTCTGGTGTACGCTTCACTAGAAGGCCACATCAGAGGACTTGTAGGCATCCTTCAGGATAGAAGAAAAGACATTTCATCATCAAGTTAGGAAAGGTTTTTCTTTACAGTGAGAACTGGGGAAACTGTGAAAGTTCATTCGAAAGCTTGAGGAGAGGGTCTGGATACGTTTTTTAAAATTCAAAGCTATTGAAAAGTGTTGGTATTTACTGTACCCCAGTGGGAACTACTGATATATTGAAGCAAATCACAACCAGTATATATACCAAACAAGGCAATCTATGAAATAAGACATGTATATAAGTATAATATCCACTTTATTCATAGATATACAAAAAGTGAGATTGCATTACCAACACATATTCTATAAAGTACAATGTGACATTATTGCACCTTGCTATATAGTGCCTAGAGCATTTCCATATATAATGCATATATATAATAAACACATATTCCATACAGTACAATGTGACATTACTACACCTTGCTATATAGTGCCTAGTGCATTTCTATATATAATAAAACACATATTCTATAAAGTACAATGTGACTACTGCACCATGCTGTATAGTGTCTAGTGCATTTCTATATATAATACATATATATAATAAGTACATATTCCAAACAGTACAATGTGACATTACTGCACCATGTTTTATTATGCCTAGTGCATTTCTATATATAATACATATATATAATAAACACATATTCCATAACAGTTCAATGTGACATTACTGCACCAAGCTTATAGTGCCATTGCATTCTATATATAATACATATATATAATAAACACTATTCCATACAGTTCAATGTGACATTACTGCACCAAGCTGTATAGTGCCAAGTGCATTTCTATATATAATAAACACTATCCATACAGTACATGTGACATTACGCACCATGCTAATAGTGCCTAGTGCATTTCTATATATAACTAGAAAGGGAAAGTTTATATAAACTTTGAATTTGCCTTGAAGACTGCATTTTGGAAGGAAATTTGTGTTTTGTGCTGCAGATTTTAAAACCAATAATGTCAATGAACGACATTATTGTTTTTTTACTTACACTTTAAATAGACATGCATTAAAGGTAGGTCAGTTGGTGTGTGTGTGCTCATATCAGGTTGGGGGATTAAATACTAACTTTTTTGATGATTGGTCAAAATGAGTTTTTTTTTACTTTAGTTACCCTTTACGTATGGCTGCCATAGTAATGGATAAGTAGATCAGTAGGTGTGTGTATCTGGGTCTGGTTGAGGGATGTCTTTTTGTGTTTACAACCTTAAAACTATTTTTTATTGAGGATAATCTAAATTAGTTTTTACTTTAGTTACCCTCAAAGTATGGTTGCCACAGTAATGGATAAGTAGATTAGTAGGTGTGTGTACCTGGGTCTGGTTGAGGGGTATGTCTTCTTTGTGTTTATAACCATAAAACTATCTTTTATTGAGGATAAATCTAAATTAGTTTTTTTGACTTTAGTTGCCCTTTAAATCTGGCTTCCATGGGAATGGAAAGGTAGGTCAGTAGGTGAGTGTACCTGGGTCTGTGTGGGGGGTTGGGGGTATCAGCATTTGTATTTTGACCATGAAATTCCACATTTGAGGATTGTTACCATTATAGTCTATGGGAAAAAAATGTCCGTAAATCGCCGATAACGCCGAAACGCTTCTGCAGATTCCTTAGCTAGAAGATAGCACACTTCTCCTGTATGCCCCGCACATCTGTACCGATTTCATGTCTCTCGCTCAAAAACTGTGGGAGGAGATGCGGTCCAAAAAGAGCGGAAGAATAAATGGAAAAGAAGAAGAAGAAGAAACAGAAAGAACAGTAATTTGGCTTTTTCAAGCCAAATTAATAAAACACATATTCCATACAGTACAATGTGACATTACTGAAACATGCTTTATAGTGCCTAGTGCATTCTATATTTAATACATTATAAAATAAACACATATTCCATACAGTACAATGTGACATTACTGAAACATGCTTTATAGTGCCTAGTGCATTTCTATATTTAATACTATATATATAATCACATATTCCATACAGTACAATGTGACATTACTGCACCATGCTGTATAATGCCTAGTTCATTCTATATATAATATATATATAATAAAACACATTTCCATACAGTACATGTGACATTACTGCACCAAGCTGTGTATGTCTAGTTCATTTCTATATATAATACATATACAACCAGCAAGACACCGCACACAGGTCTAAGCTGCAAATTCTTTTATTAGCACATATGTAGATGCACTACGTTTCGGGGATCGCACTCCTCCTTCGACAGGTACACATATTCACATAATGCTAAGTTGTCCATTGCCTTATATACCCTCCACCCCCCACGGAACTAACCAACAATTATCACCAACACACCCCTGTTGAGAATTACCCTTACCTTACTCCTTACTTGCAAGAAAAACAGACATGGATTAGATACATTACTTGAGGAAATTGAAAAGTCATAATCTTTATTTAATCCAAAGGGGTGCAAACTATTAAGTTGGTGCACCCACCATACCTCTCTTTTTTTCTTTCTCAATTTCAGATTGCGATCTCCCCCCCTGCTGGAACTCAACACTCTCTCCAGTCTGTAAATTTCAAATCACTATCAGTGTGTCCTGTCTCCATAAAATGTTTAGGGACAGAAACTTTGTATCTTTTTTTCTTATACTGGAGCGGTGTTGGGAGATCCTCGATTTAATCATCTGGGTGGTCTCCCCAACGTATATCAGCCCACACGGGCACCAAAGCACATAGACCACTAACGTGGATTCACATGTGCATAATTCCCGAATCGTGATATTTTGTTAGTCCCTGGATTGTGTGAATGGGGACCCTTGTCCACAAACCTACAGTGATTACAGTGCAGACAGGGGTGCATTCCGGGCTTTTGTTTGCCAAGGAATGTAGCCCTGTCTGCACCTTCTCGTCTAAATGTTGCTCTTACCAAGCTGTTACCTATCGTGTAGCCTTTACGATAGTTAATCTGGGGAGATACCCTGAATTCTTCAATCTCAGGATAAAAGGGTGTAAAGTATAATCCAATTTTACGGATAGATTCCTCAATCAAATTGCTCCCTCCACCAAATCCATAATCAAAGGTATGTGTTTAGATTGCGTATATTCTCATTCGCTTTTATCAAAGATGCATCCAAAAGCTTCCTAGGATATTGGCGATTCACAAGTTTATCATACATCTGATCTGCCTGTCTCTTACGCACAACTGGATTGCTGACAATCCTGTTTACTCTTTTGAACTGGCTGATCGGAATTGATTTCCTGACATGGGAGGGATGAAAACTCCCATATGCCAGGATTTGGTTGCGATCAGTCGGTTTACTGTACAGCTCTGTACTGATTCCATTGTTAAACTTTTACGAGAATGTCAAAAAAACAAATCTCTGTAGGATTGGTCTGCATGGAGAATTTAATCTCAGGGTGTAACTCATTCACTTGTCCATGAAAGCGCGATAGGATCCAATGTCGCCCCGCCACAGGAGGAAGACATCATCTACGTATCTCCACCAGGCCAAACAGTGCCTGGTGAAGGATGGTAATACATAGATGAAGTCCTCCTCAAGCCAAGCCATAAAGGCATTGGCATATGATGGAGCAACATTAGATCCCATCGCCGTGCCTCTCAGCTGCATATAGAAGGAGTCATCGAATCTAAATTATGATCTATAAAGTTCAATTTCAAGCATTCCACAAAACCCTGACCTGACAAGTGCTATATCCCCCCACACCACCAATTAGGCGCACTGCAAGCAGCAACCCCATCCCTGTGTGGTATGGAGGTGTGCAGAGCTGACACGTCCATGGTAGCCATAATGACCTCCCCCCAATTCTCAATTTCAACATCCTAAGTCTCCCAAGAAAATGGAGGTATCCTTAAGATGCCGTCCAGCATGGTAGCCATAGGGGCGAAGATCGAACCGATGCCTGCCACTATGGGTCTACCTGGCGGCTGGACGTTTTTGTGAATCTTGGGCCGGGTATACAGCTCTGGAGTAATAGGGTGGGCCACAGAGAGGGCCATTTTAAGGTCCTCTGAAATCACTAAATCTCTGGTCATCTGAGTGAGTAAACAGTCAATTTCTTTTTTATGTCCCATATGGATCCCTCTGAACTTTGCAATATCCTCTTTCATCACCCAGTTGGCCGAGTATCTCTCTTAAGTAATACTCTGTATCCAATATCCGATCGCACCGCCTTTATCGAGGGTTTGATCGTGATATCGGATCTAAATCTTAACTGCTTAAGGGCCATTTTTTCACATGGAGTTAGATTCTGCTTACCTGATAAACCTTCAATTTTTTGAATTGCTGAACACACATCATGCTTTACTTTATTTACAAACTCTCCACTCCTATATAGGTGGTTGGCGGTACAAACCCACTTTTAACTGTTAACCCCACATTCCGTGGCGTGAGTAGCCTCCCCCAACTCCCCTGCAGTACCTCCGATTTTTGTGCAAAAAGGTTTTAAGTCTCACCGTCTGAAGAACGACATCTTAGCATTATGTGAATATGCGTACCTGACGAAGGGGAGTGCGATCCCCGAAACGTATGCATCTACTATGTGCTAATAAAAGAATTTGCAGCTTAGACATGTGTGCGGTGTCTTGCTGGTTGTATATACAATTGAAGGAGTTAGCAGCATACTCCATAACACCACACCAGGCAAGAACAAATTAGAGGAGTGCGGTGGATCTCACTGATTATTTATATATAATACATATATATATATATAAACACATTCCATACAGTACATATTGGCATTACTGCACCAAGCTGTGTAGTGCCAGTGCATTTCTAATATAATACATAATATAATATAAGTGATATATCTACCTACAGTGTAATATAAGGAGATTACGCCACCGAGGAGCTCCCTGACCATATACATGTAACATAGTAACATAGTATTAAGGTTAATAAAGACATACGTCCATCAAGTCCAACCTATCCACCCTCTTTTTTTTTTTTTATTTTAACCCTTCCTAACGAGAGGAAGGCAAAAAACCCCAGCTAAAAAGGGGGAAAAAATTCCTTCCTGACTCCAAACGGCAATCGGAAAGTATCCCTGGATCAACCGAATCTATATTCATTAATACCAGTAATTCTCAATATTATTTAGTTTTAGGAACTTATCCAGGCCTTTTTTAAAGCTATTCAATGAACTTGCCATTACCACAATCTGCTGAAAGACAGTTCCATCACGTTTCACCCATTCTCACTGTAAAGAAACCTTTCCTAACCTGAAGTGAAACTTCTTTTCTTCCACACTAAAGGATGTCCACGAGTCCTCTGATATGACCTATCAGTAAACAATGCACAAGAGTTCATTGTAGGCCCATTAATATATTTGTACAAGGTTATCATGTCCCCACGCAAAACATCATTTCTCCAATGTAAACAGCCCTAACTTGTCTAATCTGCTGGCATATTCAAGCCCCTCCATTCCTCTTATTATTTTAGTTGCCCTTCTCTGAACTGCCTCAATTTCCAAGATGTCCCTTTTGTATATGGGATTCCAAACTGCACTGCATATTCCAAATGAGGCCTTACCAGTGCCTTGTAAAGAGGGAGAATAATATTTTTCTCTCTTGAATCTATTCCTCTCTTTATGCAGCCAATATCTTGCTAGCTCTAGCCGTTGCTACCTGGCATTGTTTGCTATAGCTAGTCGGTTATCAACCAGAACCCCCAAGTCTTTTTCCATTACAGATGCACTCAACACAGAGTTATTTATGGTGTAGGGTGGCACAGGGATTATTAAATCCCAAATGCATCACCTTACATTTATCAACATTGAATCTCATCTGCCATTCTGCTGCCCATTTGATAATCTATCTAGGTCTGCTTGCAGCACTTGCACATCACTTGAAGTTTCCAAAGCTCTGCATAGTTTAGTGTCATCAGCAAACACTGAGACCTTGCTCTCAATGCGCCCTTCTAAGTCATTTATAAACAGATTAAACAGAAGCGGCCCCCGTACAGAACCCTGAGGCACTCCGCTTAGAACTTTAGCCCACATAGATGTAGCTCCATTTACCACCACTCTCTGTTTCGATCCAATAACCAGTTCTCTATCCATGAACAAATGTTTTCTTCAAGGCCAACAGTCCTCAGTTTATACATTAGTCGCCTATGTGGCACAGTATCAAAAAAGCACAGTATCAAAGCTTTCGCAAAATCCAAAGGCTTGTCTATAGGTAAAGACAGCGGTTGTAGATTGGGGTATAGGCACGAAGGTATACTAGGGGACTCGGGCATCACAAAATATATAATCAGAAAAATAAGCAGATAGTCAAACGTCTCTGTCTATTACCTGCAAATAGGTTTGCCATCTTTCTACCTTGTAAACACAGGCTAAGTCCAAAATTACATACTAGGAAACGTGTTTAATTTTGTACAATTTGGAGTTCCTTAATGTGGTATAGGCTGGGTACACACCACAGCAGATATTTCCAACAAACCGATAGTGCCATGGATCGGTCAGTTGGCCGGAAATATCTCATGTGTGGGGCGGACCGGCCATGACTGAGCTGGGTTCCCTATGGGAACGCATGAATTGGTCGCGGCACACTGTCGGCATTGGCCATTAAGTCCAGGTCTGACTCGCTCAACAGCGAACAATCGGTTGAGACAAATAATAGCCCAAATAATAGCCAGCCTAAGAAACAAACTGAGTTTATTTATACACATGTAATTCCCAATTACTTAAATTGAAAAATCATATGTAACAATAGAGAATTACCTCATGAAACCTTTGTGTGGGCTATTTCACAGCAAAGCATTGCCATCCATCCTGACATTAATATTCAGTAGCTTTATTGTATATTTTTGATGTTATCCTTGGAATGTTTTGTTTTATTTTAGAACCAAACAATATGCTAGAAATACGAATTTAAAAATAATGTCCTAGAAATAACACATGAAAAAACCACTGTAATCCTCTATTTGTAGCTGGTTAAAGTTTGTATAAAATATTTTACATAATCATACAACTTATCAACACTTGTGTAATATGAGGGCCCACTGAATGAATTGTTATATTTTTCCAAGGCAACCCCAATATTTAACAATTCTAAAGACTTTAGTTCTGCGGCCAGACATGAAATAGACGTGTGTTTACTGTATATGGCAGACTTTCTTATCTCTCTACATTTAATGTTCTATCACTGACTTGATTTAACAGAGTTCCATCAATAACATGATTTAGAGGCAGTCATTTGTCACCTTGCCCTACATATACAGTACATTGGGAATCCCACACTCCAATATATTAGACAGGAAAAATAATAAGCTTACACATACATACATTTCATAAAACTTTACTTTTCTAGATACAATTTCTATAAGATTTCATACAAAAAAAGTAATGGACAGTTAATTTAGATTTTTGTTTTTCTCCCTATAGGATGTTCACTTCTTAGTTATGAACTCACAATATAGTGAGTTCAGTATGAATTATTATCTGCAGCGCAAGCTACTAAAGACTCAATCATTTAAATTCATGTACTTCATGAGTACTGTAGTTCATTTGATTAAGAACAGATGGTATCACCCTTAAGCGTATACTCTGTCTATAGGTTTTTAGGTGATACAATACAGACCATTAACTAAAATTACTTTATATAAATGCACTGTGCGTGGTGAAAAGTAAATGTCTTAAAGGTTAATCAAAGCAATTAATAAGATATAAGTAGATTTACATTCTACAGTGTAAAAATCTAGTTTCTATAATAAAAAGTGATTTCAATTAAAATGTATGAAAGTAATAATTTCGCTCTTATATATTAAAATATTAACAATGACTTGATTTGGGTTTTTTTCAGCGACTTTTTACTGTAGTAAAAATTGTGTTTTTGAGAGATGCAAATCCTGTATGATGTAATATTTTTTTTTATTTTATTGCTCATTTGTGCTTGTTGACATATTTGTGTGTGTATTAATATGAACGAATCATAAATGTATTATTCATTTGCATATTTATCCTGATATAATTGATAACTGGTGAGGAAAATAAATCAAATTCTTATAAATTTAGGCATATTTTACATAGGCAAGAGTCCACCCTCAAAATGATATTGCATATACATATAACCCCCCAACACCCGAAACTGTAATATCACATGTGATTTATTATCATTATTTTATTATACAGAATTATTATGTGTTTTTTGTATGAAGATATATAGCCCGATGCTTGCAGCTTGCAAAATAGAAGGTACTGTGGTACACCCTAGGGCAATGCAGGATTCCTCAGGAAAAAAGGTAGCTGAGGGTTGGCACTCCAAATCTTTTAGAAATTTTATTGTGAACCACATATAATCCACGTCACAACGTTTCGGGGGGGGGGGGATCACCTGAAGAAGGGGGTATCCCCCCGAACATTATGACGGGATTGTGTGGTTCACAAAACTTTTCTAAAAGATTTGGAGTGCCACCATCCAGCTAACCTTTTTCTGCAAAACATTGGTTCCTAAGGGAAGAAACTACAGAGGTGTCTGCCACCCACAGTTGGTGCAGGTTTCCCAAAAGAGGAATTCCAAGAATGAAGAATGATCCTGTGGAGTGGTGAGCTCATTGCTCAACACAATCAACAATTAGCCCCACCCTCTTTCAAGACAGCTGTTATGTTAAAGTATAACTTGTAACAACTTATAAGTCACCAAAAAATTCCATGGCCATAAAAAGTACAAGCATAAGGAAAACAAACTAGGATGTCATGTCTGAAGTGGACATGTGCCCTTAATTAGTATATGAATGTGTACAATGGAAATCTGCTTTATAATGGGTACACCCCCTGATATTTTTAAAATAAAATCCCTCCAATTTACACAAAAAATATTTTAAATAAGGGATAAAGTTCTATACGCAAAACCAGGGATGTGCTACGGGATCCCATTTCACCCTTTCTGGAAGCCTTGGGGAGGAGTGGAAGACGGCGCTAACACCTTTAAGGGCATAGCACCAACGCCACTACTTCAGATATGTGGATGACACTTTGTTAAAATCCACCAGAAGGAAGTACAAGCCTTTAACAGAACACATCAATGCCGTAGACAGAACATCAAATTCACAATGGAAGAGGTAGAAAACAACACACTGCGCTCTTAGACTGCTTGGTAGAAGTCAGGAGAATGGCAAACTGGAAGTAGAGGTTTACAGAAAACCAACCCATACAGACCAGAATTCGATGTTTGACTCCACTCCCTTTAGATCACAGCTGGGTGTCATCAGAACCCTGAACACAGAGCTGGGAATATTCCACTCATCACGAGGCAAAGGCAAAAGAAATTAAAATCAAAGGATCAAGGGGTCTGTGTGGATCACAAGAAATTATAAAATGTTCTTGAGTTTGTATATTTGCCAAACATGGAATAGAATTCAAACTAGATTTGGATATGAATTCCGAGGTCAAATGTTTGTTGTCTATTGCCAGGACCCAAGAGATTGATGCAGGTGAAAAAGGGAAGACACAGTTGCGATCAAAAGCAGAATCAATTAAATTCCTTGCTGCCCTGTAACCAACAAAGGCCTGGGCAAATAAGATTTAGAGTTAAAAGTTATAGTTGCGGCAGGAAAAGTTTGAGCAGTTCACATCTGGAAAGAGACTAGAAGGAGCTCCTCCTTAGCTTTAGCTACTAGGTCATAGAGTTTCCCGACTTCAGTTTTTAAGCAATGTGCACTTGTCCGGCACAATAAATACAGAGTCCCTTGTAGTGTCTACATGACATTTCCTGGAGGACAGATGGGTGCTACCAATTTGCATCACTCCTCCACAGAAGAATTGGCTGTGGAGATGGAGGAAATCTTAGGAAAGGCCGAACCAAGCTAGACTTTCCTCCTGTCGTTTTTTGGAAATGGGTATCTATCCTCATGCAGAGGGAGATCAGTTCTTCCACTGGATAAGGTAGCGCTCTGATACCAATCATCTAAAAGGGTTAGAGAGTCCCTTCCAAAGGCTGCATCAAAGTTATTCCAAGAAATCTCTGCTGCAAGATACAAATTCGATGGCGTACTGTCCACTTGAGCGATACCCATGACGGAACTCGGAATCAACCGAGATGAGTCACTGTCATTCTATCAAGGTACTTATTTTTACCTAAAACGAGTAAAACTGATTGATCAAGTATAAGCTTGGGTTGACTTTCTCCCATAGAATTCCTATAGAAAGCCTCATACGCAAGCCCCTTAGAAAGTCCAATACACAGCCCCATTGAAGTCCCTACACAGCCCCATAGAAAGTTCCATACACAGCCCAATAGAAAATCCATACACAGCCCCATAGTAAAGTCACCATACCAGCACCAATAAAGTCCATACAAGCCCATGAAAGTACAATAAACAGCCCTTAAAGTTCATACACAGCCCATAGAAAGTCCAATACACCATCCCCATTGAAATCCGTACACAGCTCATAGAAAAGTCCTATACACAACCCCATAGAAAGTGCAATACACAGTCCTTAGAAATCCAATACACAGCCCCATAGAAAGTCCCACACAAAGCCCCATAGAAGTCCCATACACAGCCCAAAGAACATCCCATACCACAGCCCCATAGAAAGTCCCATACATAGCCCATAGAAAGTACCATAAACAGCCCCATGAAAGTTCCCCATACATAGCCCCATAGAAAGTCCAATACCAGCCACATAAAAGTCCCATAACAGCCTCATACAAAGCCTCATGCATATATGAGCCCTGCATAACCTTTCTGTGCAAACTGAATACTTAAAATTCTCCTTTAGAATGATTGTTGAATCTTATTACTTATTACTTTTATGGAGGTTATATGGGTGTTCTTGTTCGAAAGGACATAGTTCCACTATCCTGATAAAATCTCCAGCATTTATCAAGACTTGGAAATATTTTGCGAGTAAAGTTGGATGGCGGTACCATCCTTGATAATATATTTTATCGTTTTTTTTCTTGTGCTTTGCATGCTATGGAGAGTTTTGTGTGATAAGGTGAAGCTGGTCTCCCATTGTTCTGTAGAGACGTTTTTACTTACTTTTCTTCCTCCCATTTAGCGTGAAGATGGTAGTTCAGATTTTCAGGGAAGGCATCATTTCTCAAAGTAGTATAAGTGAAGCTCTAAGTTGGTTCCATTGCGAGTGATTGGATAAGTGTGATGGTTGTAGGTAATTGAGGTATTGTAAGGAAGAGTGCTTTCAGTTTCCATAATGTAGGGAAAGGAATAATTTTGTTTGTTTAGACACGCTTACTGATGGTCTATCTGCTTTAGTTATTAAAAAGTGGGAGTGTCTTGGATCCTGGATGGAACCTAGGGTTCTGTAGGAGGGGAATAAGAAGTTCAGAGTAGTTAGAGATGTGATGTTGTTTAAGGGTTTGTCCCATAGTTTAAGAGTGGATGGCACAAAGAAGATTGTGATGTAGAATGGTGGTCTATGTTCCGGTTTCAACCATGGGATGCAATGCATTGGGAGTTGTATGTATTAGAGTCTATTGTATCCATAGTTTGTTATTGGCGTGATCAAGATAGAGGCTGTGTGGTATATATTATATATATTTAGGTTGGGTAGTCCTATGCGCTCTGGATTTTTTACAGCGTGTTAGGGTGGAATACTTGAGTATGTGGGATGTTGCTGGGCCATATAAAATTATGCTCTGTATGCATTGTGTTTAAAATTTGGATCTACGTGGTGGAGGATAAATCCCATAACATATTAGTCTGCAATCCGTAGACGTTGTACTCCCATTAGTTTTGTATACAATTGTCAGGTATCAAAAATAAGAGCATTATGTCACATACCAGCAAGAGTGGGAGAGGAGGGGGGGAAGAGGGGGTGGAGGGTAGACTTGGGGTAGGTGGGAAGGGGTATAACATTGTAGTACATGTATACACCAAGAATATATAAGCATACATAATAGTGTAAGGTAAAAAAAAAGTATAATAGTAAAAAAATTACCTATTTTACCTGGTAGAAAAAGGGTCCCTTGAGGTTGAAGTCAGGTTTCGCTTGTCGGAGACCATTTTCAGCATCTGAAACAATTGTCAAAAGAGTTATAAACAGAGCAAAAGGTAAGTAGACCAATAAGTTATATGACCACTCGGGTTGTGTCCTGTAATGTTGGATTGTAGCGTGGCCCTTTTATTTCAGCATAGTGGGATGTATGCATTTTGGGACTTTAATGTTGGATCTGGTTGAACTGAATGCCAGGGTTCCTGTGCTTCCTGTGTGGGTGAAATAGGTAAGTCCCAATCTGGTAGTTCAGTGTGTGGAAGGCTAGTAGTTATGCATAAGTGCATTCAAAGTGGCCTTAGTGCCTGTCTCGTTGGAAAGTGCATCATGAAAGATGGTTAGTGCCTGTCTCTGGTTGGATTTATATCAAGCATATCAAGCTTTTGCTGCATAGTTAGACTGGGGACACACAAGTACTTTGGACTAGGCCACACCAATGGAGAACATGCGTGCTTTTATTGAAGTGCGTGCTTTTATGAAGCATGCATTTAGCCCCCTGACCCAGTTACTGTACTTCCTTAAACAAAGGATATGAAGTAACTAATTAATAGTCTCTCATGCATTGACAGTGCAAAGGTTAACTCTGCTTGAAACAATACCCTAACCCCACCAGATTACTAAACCCCATAAAAGAGATGTGATACCAGACTTGGAATAAAAGGGCCAAAGCATATTTATTATTTTTTATACAATAGTTTAAAGTGCATCATAAACATTAGAACATTAAAACTTTACCTTGTAAACATGAACATCTTGTAAGCTACAACATTCTGGTCCATAGAGACCTGCAACTGTGCCTATAATCCAGCATCCCATCAGCCGCTTCAACACCAGCTCAGTGGTTTCAAACCTGTAATAAAAACTCGCCTCTCCCAGAGGCCATTGCAGGTAAAATCATAATGCAAGTGCATAGCAATTCTCTCCACCTATCTCCAAACCCCCTTTTTTCCTCTATGGACTGTCACCACCCACTGTGACAACGAACTACCCTTTAATATTAATAATAAGGATGGAGGGTGGGACTCTTAAACCTAAAAAAAAATAAAGCCCTTCTATTCCCTCTCTACTCCACCCTATCCTGAACTCCTGACCTTGATTAGCCCATTTCCCTGTACTTCTCATACACATGAACATTCTTCATTACCTTCGTTTAACTCCTTACATCTCTGCCATGTCTTCCACTCCTAATAGTCCCTCCAGATCTTTTCCTGGCTGAATCACATGAAGCCTGCCTGATAGAAGGGAGGAGAGAGCTTGAAAGGAATGAATGGACAATGGAGAGGTGGCTGTAGTATTTAACAACCTCTCTACTTATGAGATGGAGGGCTTAAAACATTAAAAGCAGACACCAGTCTTATTATTAGACCCACTGACAAGGGTGGGGCATTGTGCTTTTGGATCTGGAGATGTACGAGAATATTATTGCTCCAACTAGGTTATGCTGTTGGTGCATACCCTACTGTATCTTTGAAAAATGAATTGATTACATCCAGACAGTTTAAGTTCCTTTGCACTAAGTATCCTCATGCCCCTTTGATCTTTAGCCTCCCAAAAATACACAAAAAAGCTTTACTGCACCACCGGGTCACCGTTTTAAGTTTTGGGGGTGGACATGCCCACTTTTTCTGATACGTGGGAGTTAACAAGTGTGAGGCTAAGGGGGACTGCAAGGGAATGGGCCAGGTGGGCAGTATGGGAAGGGTTAAGAGGCCTGTAAGGGGATAGACCATGGGGCCCCCAATAGGAGAGGGTCCACAGGGCCCACAATTGGGAAGGGCCAGGGGTCCAGCGGTGGCAGTGTTAAAAAAAGATAAAAAGTTCTCTCCCCTTTCTCTCCCTTCCGTTCTCCTTCAGTCATCCTGTAACTCGATCTCTTTCTGGTTTCTTCTGCTTACTCCTTCACTGGGCATGCACCAACCACAGATTAGAAGGAGGAACTAGTATTAATTGCAGATTCAAACCTGCCACCCACTAACTTTCGGATTAGTGATTTCTTCATATCTTGACCTGTGCAGCACGTAGAGAGGAGGTTGATGGCTCATTATAAAAGTAGGAACCTGCCTTTCATTTAACAACTTGTATGTATATACCTACTTGCACACAAACTATAATAGCTAATGTACCCCTTTCTGTAAATTATAAGGATATTAGAAGTTTACAAAGGAGTTCTGTGCCATATCAAAGCGTGAGGCAGGGAACTCCATTTTCAGCAACGATCCCCATTACAAAACCCTTTAAACTGCTTTAGTTTTAAAATCTTACTTACTATTTATCTTGTATGCAACATAGTTTTCCTGATCTTGCCTACTTTTGAAGATGTACAAGATCTATACAAGCACACACATGCAGAGGAGTCAGCTCAGGAAACTGCACTCAGTCATTGGTTGTGATATCAGGCACACCATGCCAGGAAAATTGTGATGCATCATGTGATGACTGAAATATCTGAAACACATAGGGATTTACCTCTGTATGTACCACGTTGTCACTTTGTGAGCAGCTCCTCATTTGAGTCTGTAAGGCGAAAGGACCATGAGGGAACACCACAAAAAATAAAAAGTTTTACATTCTTCCAGACGAGCGAATGAAGATTTTTTCTATGGTTTAGTCAATACTGAGTTTTATGGATCAAGAACCTATACAGAAAGTAACCAAGGAACATTTGGCTAATGCTTGTATTTTATACAGTATTCATTTGAATTTAGATTCTATGCTTCACTGTAAAAATAATGTTTTTGCATGTTCATTACAATATAGTGTTCTCTTCTCTATGTATAAATAATTATTTTGTTTGAAATAGTATATCTTTGCTTAAGGGGTTTATTGAAAGTAGTGGATCTCAGGTAAATTTATTGGAATGCAGTAATGTAAAAAATCTAGATGAACAGTATTAGCTTTCCTATTTTTGGGTCCACTAACACTGGCAGCTTAGTAGCATTTTTCAATTTGGATCTGCAAAGGACAGACAAAAAGGCAATTCATTATCTAGCAGTTACTCAAGTCATGTGTTATGTCATCCCATAAAAAATAATGTTCAGGGTAATGGAAGGATAATCATGCATTGTGTAAAGCCTACATCATAATGTACTGCATTTCCTGCTCCTCACATTCATATTGTGTATGGTTACCATGCATGATCCAGATTTTCTTCCGGTGGCTACAGTGAACACCTTTTGTGACCAATTGTGGTTGCAGGGAATCATACGTCATATAATTCTATACTTTTTGTATCTCCATTCTGTTCCAGGGTTTGACTGAATTGTGCATAAACACCAAACATTTATTTACAACAAATGATGCCAATAGAAAATTCTGTCATTTTTCCCTTTTTATATACAAATCCTGTGACAATCAGTCCTATGTTTTCTATAAAATATCCACTTCTTAAGCCTTACCTTTTACAAACTCCCATATCAAAAAATAATAGCATTTAAAACATTACATGGTTATTCAATAAAAGTTCTTATTGTTTAAATGGTGCTAATTTTCTCCCCAACCATCAGATGTCAGCTTAAATGTTAAATAAAATCTGATTGTTTGGGGAAAATTAGCACCATTTTTAATGATAAGAACTTTTATTGAATTCCCTGAAAGCATATTACTTTACAATCATAAAGATCTTTTCACTTGCAAATGGCCAGTTTCAAATGCCCTTTGTTCCTTGTAATAACTCTTCTGAGCAATTGTTGTATTTCTATTTCGTAAAGGACTTCCAAGAGCTTTTTATGAATACAGATTTACCTGCATGTCTCTAAACCATATAAAAACCATCAAACGATAGTTGGGAGAGAACTAATTATAACATAATTCACTGTTTTAGAATAAATTAAATTATTGATTTTGAAATTCCTTACTAAAATAGCTGGGTTTTATTTCTAGAATTACAGGGAAATGCTTAATGTTAGATGTACTGACAGCATTATGCCTTTTTCTCTTGATGCAGTGTATTGCCTCACATATTACAGAATAACAGTTATTGAGGCACAGGATGATCAAAAAATTAAACCCAAATGGGCTATGGTGCAGGGACTGCTAACGACTTATATCAGACAAACAGAAGAAAAAGAAGCAGTTCCGCACTCATGATTTATAAATAACAATAAAAACCCTTATTATGCTAGGATGTTAATCATCCAAATTGGGGTACAAGGCACAAAAACCGGAAGAGAATAAAAACATTAAAACCTAGAAAATATCATTAAATCTGTGTAACCTGCTACAATGGTAAAGTGTCTAATGCACATAACCCTCTAGTCAAGTATGTCAGTAATAGTCAAGTGTATTACACAGAGAGTACACACTTATCTGTCAGTAATGCTGAGCATATCGACATAATAGGGGGTCAAACAGAGAAGAGGGTCTGTAGACAGGAAACCGAGAGACCGCTAGTGAGGCAACGCCGTTTTACACCCAATTTGGATGATTAACATCCTAGCTAATTAAGGGTTTTTATTGTTATTTATAAATCATGAGTGTGGAACTGCTTCTTTTCTTCTGTTGTGCTTGATTTATTGGCACCACATATTGCATTCTTGTTTATATTCTTAACTTTGAGTATGTGTTTCATGGCATTACATTTCTAATAGCATAGATTGCAGAATGAGCTTAATAAACTCAAGCTGTAAACTAATGCACAATAGATGCTGTTTTTATATATGTTCCAACTCTAACTGCAAAATATCACTGAGTCTCTAGCCCAGTGTCAGACTGGACTGATGGGGCCCACTACATTTTCATATCTCTATTATCCCTCATTTACATATTTTCTACTGTCTCTTTGGCTCTATAATTAAATTTGAGCAGTTTTTTTTGAGTGTCAAAAACAAAAAAATACACAGTAACACACTAACTGTTTGACTCATTTCAGGCTAGTTCAGCCCTTAGTCATAGACTTTTTTTGTATGAAATGCAAAGGATTTGTGTGGGGAACCACATTTTAACAAACATTGTACACTTAAATCTCTGTTAAATTTCACAGTGTCACTTTAAAAGAATACATGGGGTGGTTTAATGTAATGTGGGAATGTTTTTGTTTTATTGGATACAACACCCTTAAAAGGATGTACCTGGGTTGTGGAGGCCTGAAATCAGACCAGTGTGTATTCCCTGGTTGAGTCATGGTCTGTATTTAAAATATATGTGAATAAATTGATGGTTTTAACTATAAAGTATCCTACTGTTGATTCCAGGGAAATCAGGAAGTGCAGCGGCAATACTTCCAATCAAACTTGTGTTATCTATTTTGAATGTCAAATCTATCTATTCATTTTGATTCAGGCTTTCTCCAGATTTTCATGTGACATTTAAAGAGAGAAAATAACGATTCATGAAAAGCATTATTGTTAGCATCTTTTTTGCAATCCATGTTTTGATGATCTTTGTTTGACACTTTTCCATTGCAATGCTGACCAAACATTTCATAGATTTCTCCTGCACTGTTTCTTTATTTGCAGTCAAGTTACAAGAAAAATGTCTCGGATTCCATTTAAGCTAAATCAAGGACAGTAACATAAACCAAAGCAACAGAAATATTTGTAAAAAGTAGAGTACTGTGATTACTGTTTATGGCAGTTTATTTTAGTGGACAAGCTTTAGAGGGATCTACCCTCTTCATGAGGTCAGTAGTACTAAGCTTGTCCACTAAATATACTGTTAGTCCGTAACTAGTGTCATGGTACTCTGCTCTACCTTTTACTACATATATATTGGACTAATATGGCAAAACATCATTTTTTTTTTTACCAAGAAGAAATATTTTGAACTCACAGTAGATCATTGTTAACCCATACTGTACATGTTTTTTAAGAGGACTCTCTTCCTGACATTTGTTATTTTTCTTGCTGCACAGAGGCATGACTTTGCATGACTTAATTTAGCATTTAATTAATGTTGGAAAGCCAGCCCATTAGATTTGGTAAAAAAAAAAAAAAACTTGGTATATAATCTGAAGGATTAAACTATGCTAAACCAGGGATTCTGAAAGATCAAAGGATCATGCCAAGAAATGCGGATCGACAACCCATTTTTTGCAGCAGGAGTTTTTGATATGTTTGGACCACAGCAATGGGTCTGGGGCTGTCCTGCTCCCGGACCACCACGAGAGGCAGGTGAGTCCCAGTTCAGGAATTCAAGATTTATCTGTACCCGTGACAGACATATGCATTAGCATTGTAGAGAAATACACTGATGGAGGGGGAGTTCGCACTAAAGATGAAGGAACTAGCCTCAGATCTGGGTATATACACCCAGATCTCCTAATCCAAGGAGTGAGTGGAATTTAAAATAATTCACATAGTTAAAGTGACCTTACAAACATATGTTGAGGATAAGATCTAAGAGGTCACATACTGTACTTGCGAACATTGGTTGTTAAACCATTATATTATACATAGATTTTGAAAGAACACTGAAAAGCCAACAAGAGGTGGGTTGACGTAAGAGATGTTCGGATGTTGCCTGTGTTAAGGAACTATAAAAGCAGCTGTTCCATTGCATTCACTCAAGAGAATAAACAAGAAATATTTATGCCTATAGCGTATAACAAAAGCGTTAGGTGCCTAGACATGGGATTGAGATGGGTGGGTGTCAAATTCTCTCGCGCCAAGAGAACTGCACCCCCAGGAGGAAGTCTGGAACTAGAATCTTTTTAGGTTGGATTATATAAATGTATTTCGACTGAAAAGCATCAGTCCTACTACAGTTTACTAAGATATTTGGTGGGGATGTTGTTCTCTTCCAACACCTTTGAAATTAAATGGTGGTGGAAGATTTATAACAATCAAGACTAGACAGAACATTCAGGGTAGAGTGGCATGCATAATTTTGCAGTGGGATCTGAACTTTCTAGTCTTAGAATGACATGTGTCAATAATTCGGCTATAAACTCAAAGAAAAATAAAACCATGTCTGTCATGTGATGGCATACATTTAAATTTTTTCTAATTTGCACAGCTCTAAAGATGCCATTGTGAAAATTACCAGTTCATCTTTATCTTTTACACTACTTAAAAAAGCACAGAATGGCAAAATACCCACCATTGCTATACTGCACATAATTTCAAGAATTATAATTCCATTCCAAATGAATTAGCAACAGTAAAAGCTAATTCAACTGGTCCAACTCAGCTGGTCCACCTCCTCTGAAGGCTTTCATGTTTTTAACAACAGCAGGGATCTTGACATCATGGAATATAACATTTTCTTGTGAAAAGAATTAAGGTCTGGTGGAATTGGTGTTGGATCTTTGGACACTGGGACTAAGGAGTACTGTGATCTTAGGGTTAGGGGTGGCCCTGGTTACATGTGTGGCACATACTGTGGAGGGTGGAACATGTCTTTAAAAATACACACTCACTAACGCTCTTTGTTGCATTGCATTTCCAGTTGGAATTTTTGACAGTAGTACTTTTATAAAATGTTAAAAAGATTGGTATTCACCATAAAGTTATTAGAAAACAGTATTCGCTGAAGTTTAACTCACCTAAAAAGAATAATAAATTATAAATTATGATTTGATTTTACTACGCTGGAGTTCCGTTCTAAAATTCTCAGTGTGCACAAAGTATTTTAAGCCCAGCAACCACTTCATGATTTGCTTTATTCTGCTGGGTCCTAACTTGTAACCTTTTTTTTTTTACCTTAGTAACTTTTTACCTTCTTAGGAGACGTAATTCTCAAACTTTGTCTTTTTTTTGTATGTATCGAATAAATTTGTTCTCTGGTTGCACTCTGCGTGGATGTATACTATCCCCTTTCTATATATATATATGTCATGATATATCTGTTGTATTCGGTTAGATCAACTGGACTTACATTTAGTTTTTGAAGACGTTTCGCTAGTCATCCGGCTGACTTTCTCAATTCACAATCTTAAGACCCAATACCAAAACATAAGAAGAGCAACATCATATACGCAGTGCAGTGAAGATTTGTTTGTAGGGGAGACCAAATAGCAGCTGCAGTAATCGATGGCCCAGCACAAGAAGAGCCAATTCCTCATGACAGGACCTTTATCTAAGGAAAAACACATAACTTTGAAGATTGTAATGTCAATGTCTTGGACGAAGGAACAGACTGGTTAAGTGAGGTGTCGAAAAGGGTCATTTATGTAAAAATAAAGAAACCAAGACTGAAAAGAGGTGGGGGGTTTCGTACCAACTGTCTGCCACCTAGAATGCTGTTTTGACACCTACCCTGGGCAGTTTCGATAACACCTCTTAGCCACATGAAATCACAACCTTGCAATAGAAGGTCCCTAATGACGGGCTGTTTGCTTTTATGCTAATTGGGACTTTCCGGGTACTTAATTGCCAACAGATACTCGTACAAATCATTCTGAATTGAAAAGCCAGTCGGATTACAAGCAAAACATCTTCAGAACTAAACTTTAAATGGGAAGTTCAGTGCAAATACATATGCTTTCAAGAAATAAGATCAGTATTTTTCCATCCTAATGAACTTAACCTGCCCATTCAGCATTTTGTTTGGTATAAATAAGTGGTTCTGGAATACTCAATTCCTGTTGGCAGGATCCCTATAAGAGCCATTAAAGGGCATCTATACTGAAAAATAGGTTATTTTAAATTGACCATAACTGGAAACTATAATTCTTACCAACTACTTCTGTATCTTTTTTTTGTTTATCGCCCCCTATTTATTTAGATATCCAATCTAAAACTTCTTATATTTCAGCTGTCAATCAAGTTCCTTTGCTGTAGCTGGAATGGTGACAAGTTGGAATGCTGTATGCTGTGTGCAGGCTTGACAGTTGGTTTGTAGGGGAAAGTCAGGTTGGATGGAAGTGGGAGTGGTTAAAAGAGGAAGGGGGATACTCTCCTAATAAAATATATGCTGGATTGAAGGCATGCAGCAAAACACACAAATCGATAGTAGGTGCTACTTACATGTAGTAATCAAATATAGATTAAGATGAGGCAAAGTCATCTTTTCAGTATAGGTTCTTGCCCTTGATCCAGCGCCTGGGTTATTTCAGTTTGCTCAGTAGAGATCTGGGCATGTTTGACCATCCAACAACTAATCAGTAGAAATTACTGTTAGGTAGTGTGCATTCTGGGAATATGCGGTGCAGTTTTGGAATCCCAATACAAAAGGGACATCTTGGAAATGGAAGCAGTTCAGAGAAAGCAACAAAATGAATAAGGGGAATGGAGGGTCTTAAATATGCAGGCAGATTAGACAAGTTAGGGTTTACATTGGAGAAGCGACGTCTGCATGGGGAAATGATCACCTTATACAATATATTAATAGGCATTATTAAGTTTCATCTTTAGGTAGGAAAGGTTTCTTACAAGTGAGAACGGTGAAACTGTGGAACTGTCTTCTAGCAGAAGTGGTAATGGCAAGTTCATTGAATAGCTTTAAAATGGCTGGATAAGTTTCTAAAACTAAAAATATTGAGAATTACTGGTATAATAATATACTGTATATCTGTGGATCCAGGGATACTTTCCAATTGCCGTTTGGTGTCAGGAAGGAATGTTTTACCCCAACTGAAGTACCAACCATCTGATGTACCAACATCAACAGTTCTCCTTTTGTTACCACAGGAAGGGAATTTTTCACATCCATGGATCCTATACCTGTACATCCCAGCAATGTGGTATATTTAATACAATGCAACAAATGTGAGGATGCAATAATATTGGAGAAACTGGTCAAAAACTGCAAAAGAGGATGAATTCCCACAGAAGTAACATCACCCACTATGACGGGGATAGAAACTTCCAGGTCCAAATCTTAAAAGGAATTTTAGCAACACTCAGAATGAAAGCATTTGAAGCTAAAATGATCTTATTATTTGACTCTAAAATCAATGGTTTGAACCAGAACACGGGTTCCTTTCACATTATGAATAATTGACTTTTCACATCCTAGCTCCCCCTTACCCATTTTTTTAATTTTTATATTTCTTTTTCTGTTTTGCACCTTTTTGTTCTTCTCTTCCCCCTCTCTCCCCTCTCTCCTTCTCTTCCTCCCTGTCCTATGCTCATTACCACTTCATATTCTGTGATCTTCATTTATTACCCTCTACACTTTCCTGGGCACCTTTTGCCTTATATTTTTGTCTCCCCCTTTTGTTGTTTGGTTATCTTATTATCTTTTGGAACTGGCTTTTTTACTTTGTTTGACCTTTGTTTAAATCAGTGCTGCTCTGACTTGATGAAGAGGGTTTTGCCCTCAAAAGCTTGTCTACTAAAAACGTTAGTCCATAGAAAAAAGTATCACATACTCTTATTTTTTTACACATGTCATCTTTCAAAAGAAATGTTGAGTGTGTACCCCGCAATTGCGGGGTTCCGATCTGTGGGTTTTCTAAAACTGGACCAATTAATTAAAAGAGACAGTTTTTCCATCCCCAAGATTTTTAGAAGTTTACCAAAAGGTCAGTTGCAAGGGTAAAGAATCGCATCTACTGCTGATAACTTTGAAAGAGATTGTGAAACATTAGTGACTAGATTTATTCAAAGGGGATATGATAGGAATCAACTTCTTAAGGTTAAAGAGGTATACCGAAAGAGAACTTAAAAGCCCTGAAGAGAATTAAAGGGATCGTATCCCATTGGGTAGTACTTATGACTGTTGCTCCAACAATATTAAAGGGCATAATATAATAATAGGGTATTTTACCGTATATAATCGAGTATAAGCCGACCCGAGTATAAGCCGAGGTACCTTTTTTACCTAAAAAAGTAGGAAAAATTGATTGACTCGAGTATAAGCCGAGGTTAGGAACTATGACCACTACTGCCTCAGTATTGTTTGAGTCTTAAGTTGCCCTTTAAATGGACAGCAGAATTCCCATACAGATGTTTGGAAACTACAAAACACCAGCATGCTTTAGTTGCTGGGAGTTGTAGTTTCCAAAACCTGTATGGGAATTCTGCAGTTAAAAGGCAGTAAAGCCCCTCCCTCCCTCCCCTGAGAGTCCCCCCAATTGGTCCTTACCCGAAGCTGCACTCCAGGATGATGCACTCCAGACTTCCTGCTTTTATTCCACATTGCCCAGAGGAAGGACATCACTCACAGACAATATTCTACTTCAATGGCTTTCACTACATGTGGAAAGCTTTAGGCTAAATCACATTAGCATTATCTTTTCTGGCACCTGTAAATTACTTTCTATGTTACTAAACAATAGAATACAAAAACCTCTTGAGCTGATGAAATCACAATACCTGTGGGAGTGGAGGACCTTTGGACAAAAATGAAGATTTGATCGCCATCTCCTTATGGCCAAATCCGGCTGCCGCACGCTGGATAAGTCCTGTGGATTTGCCGGCTGACGTCACTAACTCGGCGCTCTCACAGCCTGGCTCCGAGAGTAGTGACATCAGCCGGCAAACCCACAGACGTACCCAGCGTGCGGCAGCGGATTTGGCCATAAGGAGACGGCGATCATCCTGGAGTGCAGCTTCGTGGACCTTGACTCGAGTATAAGCCGAGGTAGGTTTTTAGGTTTATTTTTAAACCTAAAAACCTCGGCTTATACTCGAGTATATACGGTAAATGACTATAACTGGAAAGTATAATTCTTCCCAACCACCACTGTATCATTTTTTGTTGAACTGCCCCTATTTCTTTAGATATCCAATATAAAACGTCTTATATTTCAGCTGTCAATCAAGTTCTTGTCTCAAAAACTATTCTTCTGTGAGTAGTTTTACTGTAGCGGAATGGTGACAGAGTTTGACAGTTGGAATGCTGTATGCTTGTGTGTAGGCTTGACGTTGGTTTGTGGAGAAAAAGTCAGGTGGATGGAAGTGGGAGTGGTTAAATAGGGAGGGGGGATATGACCTAAACAAAATGTTTGCTGGATTGAAGGCATGCAGCAACACACGCAAATCAGAGTAAGTGTTACTTACATGTATTCAATTATAGATTAAGATAGGCAAAGTATTTTTTCAGTATAGGTCCCTTTATGATATAATAGCAATGGCAAGTTAGGTGAAATGGTCAGGGACCTGGAAACTGGTCTGGAGAACAAGACCATTAACCAAAACTATAAAAAAAAACAAACTTTCTTCACACATGAGCTATTTTTGAGTTTTTGCAGCACATTTTTGATAATTTTCAATATTCAAAATTAAGGGCTCATGTATTCGTTATTTCTCCCATATTAGGGAGGGTTCACGTACTCAGAATGGAGGGTTTACATATTGATATATCTCTTAATTGCCCTGTATATTCAATCATTTCCGAATATTTGATTTAGAAAATTCTAGAATATTCCTTTTCTATAAGTCGTTATTTTCAAAATCCAGGGAAAAGTTCCGTGATCTGAAAATCTGAAATTCTTAGAATTCCGTCGGGACTTCTTATCTGGGTTTAAATTGGAACTAGACTTCATCCCTATTGCTGAATGATATCGCCTCTAAGAGTATAATGTTTGATAAAATTAAGTTACACAGTTGTTAGATTTTATACTTCTATAGAAAAATAGCAATATTCCGCTCCCAGAGATCCAGAGATCCACTCCCAAAACTCAGAATAAACTTCACCTTTATTAGATTGCATAAAAACAGAAAAATAAAGGAGGGACTGAAGCATTTCATGTGGGTAATCGTCAGCAGTTTGTGGAGTTGCATTTATACTTTACATGCTACATTCAATTAATAAATTACATTAAAATTAGTAACACAAAGAATATTTGTAAAGAAAAAACTTTATAACTATTTTACATTTGTCTTCAGTTCTGGATTTTTCCGCCAGTGGGACTATAAATGTATTCTTTAGGAAATTATATTTTCCATATTTTATACCTGAATAAACACTTTATTGGATTAATGCCAGTCTCTTGGCAGATGTTTGAACTCCGAGCACAATTCGATCATGTTGTCCTAGAATGATTGAAAAAATGATGATAAAAGCTCCCAGTTGAGTTAACAACAGTATGTGTGATTAGCTGGCATAATTAGTGATAATATTAAAATTAGCTATGAATAGTTCAGCTGAGAACAACAGATGATCATTAGTAGTACTCACCCTTTAAAGGGCTGGTGGGTCCAAGGTAAGTACCGTATTACTCGAGTATAAGCCGAGGTTTTTAGGTTTTAAAATAAACCTAAAAACCTTACCTCGGCTTATACTCGAGTCAAGGTCCACGAAGCTGCACTCCAGGATGATCGCCGTCTCCTTATGGCCAAATCCGGCTGCCCCACGACTGGGTACGTCCTGTGGTTTGCCGCTGATGTCACTACTCGGAGCCGGGCTGTGAGAGGCGCCGGTAGTAGTGACGTCAGCCGGCAAATCCACAGGACTTATCCAGCGTGCGGCAGCCGGATTTGGCCATAAGGAGATGGCGATCAAATCTTCATTTTTTGTCCAAAAGGTCCTCCAGCTCCCACAGGTATTGATGCATTTCATCAGCTCAAGGGGTTTTGTTATTCTATTGTTTAGTAACATAGAAAGTAATTTACAGGTGCCAGAAAAGATAATGCTAATGTGATTTTAGCCTAAAGCTTTCCACATGTAGTGAAAGACATTGGAAGTAGAATATTGTCTGTGAGTGATGTCCTTCCTCTGGGCAATGTGGAATAAATAAAGGCAGGAAGTCTGGAGTGCATCATCCTGGAGTGCAGCTTCAGGGTAAGGACCAACTGGGGGACTCTCAGGGAGGGAGGGAAGGGGGCTTTACTGCCTTTTAACGCAGAATTCCCATACAGGTGTTTGGAAACTACAACTCCAGCAACTAAAGCATGCTGGGTGTTGTAGTTTCAAACATCTGTATGGGAATTCTGCTGTCCATTTAAAGGGCAACTTAAGACTCAACAATAACTGAAGGCAGTGTGTCATAGTTCCTAACCTCGGCTTATACTCGAGTCAATCAATTTTTCCTACTTTTTTAGGTAAAAAAGGTACCTCGGCTTATACTCGGGTCGGCTTATACTCGAGTATATACGGTAACTAAGATATGTCCGCAAGAAACTATTAAACTTAACATAATCTGTGAATTAGGCTTCTTAGGTAAACTGGTAAACTTAACAGGACATTAACGTGTCAAAATTTAATACAGTGGGTGTATGTATCACTTTTTTAAAGGGTAACTCCACCCAGAAAAATAACTTTTCAAAAATGGATTCCATAATTCAGTGGGAGATCACTAGTTGTTACAGTATCTCCCAATTCATTTATATGCTGAGATCTGACCCTGTTTACTAAAGGTGGGTACACACCATCCAATAATTCAGCCCGACCGTCATTTCATGTAACGGGCAGGCAGAAAAATTTGGATGGTTTTTTTGTTTGGCTGCGACCGACCTAATGATCAGACACATTGGAAAACCACTACTGACCATGCTGTCCTCTATGGAGCTTAGTCGGGAGTGCTGCCACAGGGGGAGAGCCTGCAGGGGAGACAGAGAACTGCAGGATCAAGTAAGTAAACACAGTCATATCTTGGCTTGTAAACTAAATTGGGAGATAGCAGCTAGTGATCCTATCTCCCAATGAATTATAGACTCCATTTTTGAAAAGGAGCACTTTATGTTGGTCCAGATTTGTTATTGAGTGCAAGCTCAAGGGTGAGGAACCGGAGGTTTAGGTCTTCAGCCTTGGTACCTTTAAAGGTGAGAGCAGAGGTTAAAAGGATTTTTTCACTGTATAATTACAGTGCTGATACAAAAATGTCACCTGGGCTTCTATACATAGATAAACTTTAACAAGTAATTGGATTTCATATAAAAAAATCTTTCTCCTTCAGTACCTCCCAATTGATCCTTTTATTACCTACTGATCCACAGTGAACCCACTGTTTTATAATATCAAACCCACACTAACCCTTAGCTTTAAGCTTATAATACAGATTGAGATAAATTTAAAATTGCAGGAGTGTGAAAGTTATGTATCTGATGTGCCTATTACTGCATTCCACCATGTGTACTTTTTTAGCCTACCTTTAGGACTTATTTAAGAGCCAACTAACACTGCTTCCTCTTCTATGCAAACCCCCAACTAACACTGCTTCTTCCCATAGTAATCCATTCTCTCAGCCATCAGTTTAATTGCTTGGTTGTATACTTTGTATTTTATCATGTACAGCGCTGCATACCCAAGTGGCATTTTAGAAATAAAATTATAAATTATACATACATTTATGTGCAGCAACCAATGAGTTTTTAATGGTTTACTGCAGTCATAAGTTACATTTAGGTTACATTTTTAATCTTTAATTATTTAAGATATAAAAAAACTCTATTTAAGTAAAACATTCTCAATGTATAGCACATTACACAATCTATTGTTCCTTGTTTATTGGATTCTTTACAAGGAAACATTTTGTTCCTTGATATCTGACACACAAGAAAGAGAAATAATGTCTTAGAATAGATTTTTTAAGATGATGCAGACAATATTGCTTAAAGAGCATGTCCAACTCTTTTTTTTACATTTTGCTGTAGTGTAGGGCTCCTTCTCCCACCCCTTGTCAATAAACGAACCCGATCTGTACTTACACTGGATTTGTTCCAGCGTTCAGACATGGCCCTCTGCTTGCATGAACTGCAGGGGCCAGACGACAGCCGTCTTTGATTGGCTGAGAGGCAGCCAACCACGGACGCGGCTTCTGGCAGTACAGAACGCCAGTGGAACAAGGCAGTGTAGGTACAGATCGGCTTAGTTTTTTGACACACTTATATAGCAGCTGGGGGTGGGATTTAACACTAGGGGCATAGGGAACCTAACAGGGATCGGGAGGGAGGGAAGGGGGGGAGGGCTACACTGAGCAAGCCAGAAATCTCTCAGAGGACACCTCAGAGGCGGAAACGTTTCCCTCCCTTGCAGGCTCCTGGTGTTCACTTTCTAGAACTTTGGGCTGACATTACAGGAGAAGCATTTGGAGCAGAGAGGTAAGGTAAGGATTTTTAAACTCTACACACTGGGACCAGCAGTGGGGGAGATTGTAGTTTTGAGGGTGTACATGCCCTTTAAGCATTTTACTTTTGGGCAAATCCTATACCCGATACAGAATATAAATCGTATAGTATTAGAGAATTTTTGTAGGCCAATCTATCCCCACCACTCTCACGCGCATATTCAAAATATAAATGCCTTTCTAAGCCATACCTCTCTATCACTCTATTAACTACCAGACAACCCATACCCCCCCCCATATCCTACTCTAAAACCACCCCCCCTCCCAACTCACTAACATGTCCACCCGCAACTAATATACCACAGAAAAGTCACCACCATCAGAGACCGATCATCTCGAAACAACAAAGTACCACACGAGTCATCCCTTATCACAACCCACCCACAATCACATACAATCCCCATGCGCTACTTGCTAAACAACGCAAAAAAGGCAGGGACTTTTCTGCCTACCTACTAAATAAGAATTCAGGTCCACATACACCGATACCCATTCATACTAGGAAAATCTCCACCCCCCAATCGACCAACTGACAGCGCACGCACCCCTCCGTCTACCAGTCCCCCTCGAGATCCCTCAGGACCCTGCCACTATTACTACCACTACCAACTTACTATCTCACTCCTCCTTGTCCCCCTCCCACCTCTGCCATCATACCCATGGACCTACCTTCTAAGCTCTCTCACCTACCCAACACCAAGCACTTTGTACTGCGCGGAACTTTCAGGACTACCCTTATTACCCCCGATAAGACCTCCCCCCGGTTGCCTCGGGGTACCCAAAGCCTTCAACCCCACCACCAAACCCCATCCCTCCCACAACCCAAGCTAAAACCCCGTTGGAAGGTCCTAAGCTTCACCTTTTCGCATTATTTTACTTCCCCCTTCCGGCGTGTCTGCCATTTTTTAGAACGTGAGCGCACATTATCAGACTTTTTGACCTGCGATTCATATACAGGCTTTCCTCTCTTACCTTATCGATATCCCCCGCAACGAGCTGCCCGCTTTAACAATGACCTGCCAGGAAGGGCCCTCCCCCGCCACCTACTATGCTTTCTATTAATGAGACCACAAGAGAGACTCATTGTTAGAAGGGTGCTGGGTCTTAACTCCTTACGCCCCATCAGCCCTATATAGCAACTACAAACTTTAGACCCATTAGCTAATTTAATACTTAGCGAGTCTATATCGAAACAATTTCTACAACTATATCTGGCAGCCAGCTCTAGATACAATATCACTATCTGCGCCCATGGCTTACTTGTCTAACCGAATATTGAGAAACCTATGAAGCTAGCCCCAATAAAAAATCAATATATAAACTGGCATAGCAACCACTGTCTGATGACATATGTAGTATCGTAGTGTATCTTTCTCTTATGCACTACATATTCCGCACCGGCTTTCGTTACTTAATCACCTTCCACCATTCGGCCTAGACCCAAACCGAAACAGACAACAATCAACAATATCCTTTAGTGTCCCCTCACGAAGACAAAATACAACCATCAGTAGAATCTTTATGATTGTGGGAAAAACGGAAGTGCCTGGGAAGTAACCCATGTTAGAACGGGGAGAACATACATCAGTGGATCTCTTCTGGAATGGTGATGTATGGTGGTTTTATGAACACACCTTTGAAGTTACAGAGAAACTGTAGGTGTTTTTACACCCTTTTTGTCTACTTTCTTCCTCTTACCTATGGATGCTTTCTGATCTGAGGAAAGGAGAGAGATACATTTTATATATATTATATTATATATATATTATATATAATATATATATATATATATATATATTTTATATATTGATATAAATGGATGTTTGGACTATGTATGTCTATTACGAATTTGGCTGACTTCCCAGTTCTACATAAAATGAGAATTATTTATATTTTTATGGAGACTAGCTATATATGGTTGCTCCTTTTTATAATGTATATATATATATATATATATATATATAATATATATATATAAATGATCAACTGTTAGGTAGGGTTCATGAGTGGGCTATACATTTTGGACCCTGTGCTTATGCGAATACCTGGTGACATCACAGGATATTAAGGACATCACGAATAGTTTACAAAACTGTTGCAGGGAGAAGGTTAACAAAGTTTCAGTTACCCCCTTGCAACCATAAGGGAAAACATAATGCAATGCATCTCCATTGCTACATGAACAAAAATAATCGAATTCAATCAAAAAAATACAAAACTGCAAATAGAATTATAACATGTATTGTATCATTTGGTATGCTTGACTGAGTACACAATCCCAAAATGAACAACTAGACCTCCATTTCAGGAAATCAAAGGAATTGAGAAATACGGTACCAGTGTGCTGTGTGGAATGATGCTGTGAAACTCACACTGTACATCTCCTATGCAAGAAACTGTATGATGCGTGGAAACAATTACATGAGCCAGTGCACTCATCCCTTATTAACACTGAGTCTTTGGAACACAACGAATCATATGACAGCAGGGGGAGGGAAGATGGCTAATTGTCTACAATTGTGGCATTTTTCACATAGGGGCGTCCTCACTTTGTTTCAGTGGCTCTGGTATTTGTACACCGGAGACATGTCCTGTGTGTGGGATGTGATCACTTTGTCCAAAATATTTAATAGGCCATTTAATTAACTCTCTGGTGTACGCTTCACTAGAGGCCACATCAGAGGACTTGTAGGCATCCTTCAGGATAGAAGAAAAGACATCATCATCAAGTTAGGAAAGGTTTTTCTTTACAGTGAGAAACTGGGGAATGTGAAAGTTCATTCGAAAGCTTGAGGAGAGGGTCTGGATACGTTTTTTAAATTCAAAGCTATTGAAAAGTGTTGGTTTTACTGACCCCAGTGGGAACTACTGATATATTGAAGCAAATCACAACCAGTATATATACAAACAAAGCAATCATGAAATAAGACATGTATATAAGTTAATATCCACTTATTCATAGATATACAAAAAGTGAGATTGCATTACCAACACATATTCTATAAAAGTACAATGTGACATTATTGCACCTTGCATATAGTGCCTAGAGCATTTCCATATATAATGCATATATATAATAAACATATTCCATACAGTACAAGTGACATTACTACACCACTGCTATTATAGTGCCTAGTGCATTTTCTATTATATAATAAAACCACTATATCTATAAAGTACAATGTGACTACTGCACCATGCTGTATAGTGTCTAGTGCCTTTCTATAATCATACATATATATAATTCATATCCCAGAGTACAATATAATATCGTAACGGTCGGACGACTCGCACCCCCTATCCAAACAGTTACCAATGTGACATATAACCTAGACACGTATGAGTTTTTATTATGCCTAGTGAAGTGCATTTCTATATATAATACATATATATAATAAACACATATTCCATACAGTTCAATGTGACATTACTGCACCAAGCTGTATAGTGCCAAGTGCATTTCTATATATAATAAACAACTATTCCATACAGTACAATGTGACATTACTGCACCATGCTATATAGTGCCTAGTGCATTTCTATATATAACTAGAAAGGGAAAGTTTAAGTATAAACTTTGAATTTGCCTTGAAAGACTGCATTTTGGAAGGAAATTTGTGTGTTTGTGCTGCAGATTTTAAAACTCAATAATGTCAATGAACAGGACATTATTGTTTTTTACTTACACTTTAAATATGTAACATGCATTAAAGGTAGGTCAGTTGGTGTGTGTGTACTCATATCAGGTTGGGGGATTAAATACTAACTTTTTTGATGATTGGTCAAAATGAGTTTTTTTTTACTTTAGTTACCCTTTACGTATGGCTGCCATAGTAATGGATAAGTAGATCAGTAGGTGTGTGTATCTGGGTCTGGTTGAGGGGTATGTCTTTTTGTGTTTACAACCTTAAAACTATTTTTTATTGAGGATAAATCTAAATTAGTTTTTTTACTTTAGTTACCCTCAAAGTATGGTTGCCACAGTAATGGATAAGTAGATTAGTAGGTGTGTGTACCTGGGTCTGGTTGAGGGGGTATGTCTTCTTTGTGTTTATAACCATAAAACTATCTTTTATTGAGGATAAATCTAAATTAGTTTTTTTGACTTTAGTTGCCCTTTAAATCTGGCTTCCATGGGAATGGAAAGGTAGGTCAGTAGGTGAGTGTACCTGGGTCTGTGTGGGGGGTTGGGGGTATCAGCATTTGTATTTATGACCATGAAATATCCACATTTGAGGATTGTTACCATTATAGTCTATGGGAAAAAAATGTCCGTAAATTCGCCGATAACGCCGTAACGCTTCTGCAGATTCCTTAGCTAGAAGATAGCACACTTCTCCTGTATGCCCCGCACATCTGTACCGAATTTCATGTCTCTCGCTCAAAAACTGTGGGAGGAGATGCGGTCCAAAAAAGCGGAAGAATAAAATGGAAGAAGAAGAAGAAGAAGAAACAGAAAGAACAGTAATTTGGCTTTTTCAAGCCAAATTAATAAAACACATATTCCATACAGTACAATGTGACATTACTGAAACATGCTTTATAGTGCCTAGTGCATTTCTATATTTAATACATATATAGAATAAACACATATTCCATACAGTACAATGTGACATTACTGAAACATGCTTTATAGTGCCTAGTGCATTTCTATATTTAATACATATATATAATAAACACATATTCCATACAGTACAATGTGACATTACTGCACCATGCTGTATAATGCCTAGTTCATTTCTATATATAATATATATATAATAAAACACATATTCCATACAGTACAATGTGACATTACTGCACCAAGCTGTGTAGTGCCTAGTTCATTTCTATATATAATACATATACAACCAGCAAGACACCGCACACAGGTCTAAGCTGCAAATTCTTTTATTAGCACATATGTAGATGCACTACGTTTCGGGGATCGCACTCCCCTTCGACAGGTACACATATTCACATAATGCTAAGTTGTCCATTGCCTTATATACCCTCCCCCACAGGAACTAACCACACAATTATCACCAAACACACCCTGTTGAGAATTAACCCTTACCTTACTCCTTACTTGCAAGAAAAACAGACATGGATTAGATACATTACTTGAGGAAATTGAAAAGGTCATAATCTTTATTTAATCCAAAGGGGTGCAAACTATTAAGTTGGTGCACCCACCATACCTCTCTTTTTTTCTTTCTTTCAATTTCAGATTGCGATCTCCCCCCCTGCTGGAACTCAACACTCTCTCCAGTACTGTAAATTTCAAATCACTATCAGTGTGTCCTGTCTCCATAAAATGTTTAGGGACAGGAAACTTTGTATCTTTTTTTCTTATACTGGAGCGGTGTTGGGAGATCCTCGATTTAATCATCTGGGTGGTCTCCCCAACGTATATCAGCCCACACGGGCACCAAAGCACATAGACCACTAACGTGGATTCACATGTGCATAATTCCCGAATCTGATATTTTTTGTTAGTCCCTGGATGTGTGAATGTGGGACCCTTGTCCACAAACCTACAGTGAGTACAGTGCAGACAGGGGTGCATTCCGGGCTTTTGTTTGCCAAGGAATGTAGCCCTGTCTGCACCTTCTCGTCTAAATGTTGCTCTTACCAAGCTGTTACCTATCGTGTAGCCTTTACGATAGTTAATCTGGGGAGATACCCTGAATTCTTCAATCTCAGGATAAAAATGGTGTAAAGTATACCAATTTTTACGGATAGATTCCTCAATCAAATTGCTCCCTACCAAGAAATCCATAATCAAAGGTATGTGTTTAGATTGCGTATATTCTCATTCGCTTTTATCAAAGATGCATCCAAAAGCTTCCTAGGATATTGGCGATTCACAAGTTTATCATACATCTGATCTGCCTGTCTCTTACGCACAACTGGATTGCTGACAATCCTGTTTACTCTTTGAACTGGCTGATCGAATTGATTTCCTGACATGGGAGGGATGAAAACTCCCATATGCCAGGATTTGGTTGCGATCAGTCGGTTTACTGTACAGCTCTGTACTGATTCCATTGTTAAACTTTTACGAGAATGTCAAAAAAACAAATCTCTGTAGGATTGGTCTGCATGGAGAATTTAATCTCAGGGTGTAACTCATTCACTTGTCCATGAAAGCGCGATAGGGATCCAATGTCGCCCCGCCACAGGAGGAAGACATCATCTACGTATCTCCACCAGGCCAAACAGTGCCTGGTGAAGGATGGTAATACATAGATGAAGTCCTCCTCAAGCCAAGCCATAAAGGCATTGGCATATGATGGAGCAACATTAGATCCCATCGCCGTGCCTCTCAGCCGCATATAGAAGGAGTCATCGAATCTAAAGTATGATCTATAAAGTATCAATTTCAAGCATTCCACAAAAAACCTGACCTGACAAGTGCTATATCCCCCCACACCACCAAGTAGGCGACTGCAAGCAGCAACCCCATCCCTGTGTGGTATGGAGGTGTGCAGAGCTGACACGTCCATGGTAGCCATAATGACCTCCCCCCCCAATTCTCAATTTCAACATCTCTAAGTCTCCCAAGAAAATGAGGTATCCTTAAGATGCCGTCCAGCATGGTAGCCATAGGGGCGAAGATCGAACCGATGCCTGCCACTATGGGTCTACCTGGCGGCTGGACGGGTTTTTGTGAATCTTGGGCCGGGTATACAGCTCTGGAGTATAGGGTGGGCCACAGAGAGGCCATTTTAAGGTCCTCTGAAATCACTAATCTCTGGTCATCTGAGTGAGTAAACAGTCATTTTCTTTTTTAATGTCCCATATGGGATCCCTCTGAACTTTGCAATATACTCTTTCATCACCCAGTTGGCCGAGTATCTCTCTTAAGTAATACTCTGTATCCAATCACGATCGCACCGCCTTTATCGGAGGGTTTGATCGTGATATCGGATCTAAATCTTAACTGCTTAAGGCCTTTTTTTTCACATGGAGTTAGATTCTGCTTAACTAGATAAACCTTCAATTTTTTGAATTGCGAACACACACATCATGCTTTACTTTATTTACAAAACTCTCCACTCCTATATAGGTGGTTGGCGGTACAAACCCCACTTTTAACTGTTAACCCACATTCCGTGGCGTGAGTGAGCCTCCCCCCAACTCCCCTGCAGTACCATCCGTTTTTGTGCAAAAAAGGTTTTAAGTCTCAGGCGTCTGAAGAACGACATCTTAGCATTATGTGAATATGCGTACCTGCCGAAGGGGAGTGCGATCCCCGAAACGTGTGCATCTACATGTGCTAAAAAGAATTTGCAGCTTAGACATGTGTGCGGTGTCTTGCTGGTTGTATATACAATTGAAGGAGTTAGCAGGCATACTCCATAACACCAGCACCAGGCAAGAACAAATTAGAGGAGTCGGTGGATCTCACTGATTATTTATATATAATACTATATATATATATAAAACACATTCCATCAGTACAATGTGGCATTACTGCACCAAGCTGTGTAGTGCTACAGTGCATTTCTATATATAATACATATATATAATATAAGTGTAATAGCTACCTACAGTGTATATAAGGAGATTACGCCACCGAGGAGCTCCCTGACCATATACATAGTAACATAGTAACATAGTAATTAAGGTTGAATAAGACATACGTCCATCAAGTCCAACCTATCCACCCTCTTTTTTTTTTTTTTATATTAACCCTTCCTAACAGGAGAGGAAGGCAAAAAACCCCAGCTAAAAAGGGGGAAAAAATTCTTCCTGACTCCAAACGGCAATCGGAAAGTATCCCTGGATCAACCAGTCTATATTCATTAATACCAGTAATTCTCAATATTATTTAGTTTTAGAACTTATCCAGGCCTTTTTTAAAGCTATTCATGAACTTGCCATTACCACATCTGCTGAAAGACAGTTCCACAGTTTCACCATTCTCACTGTAAAGAACCTTTCCTAACCTGAAGATGAAACTTCTTTTCTTCCAACCTTAAAGGATGTCCACGAGTCCTCTGATATGACCTTCAGTAAACAATGCACCAAAGTTCATTGTATGCCCCATTATATATTTGTACAAGGTTATCAGTCCCAACTGCCACATCATTTCTCCAATGTAAACAGCCCTAACTTGTCTAATCTGCTGGCATATTCAAGCCCCTCCATTCCTCTTATTATTTTAGTTGCCCTTCTCTGAACTGCCTCAATTTCCAAGATGTCCCTTTTGTATATGGGATTCCAAAACTGCACTGCATATTCCAAATGAGGCCTTACCAGTGCCTTGTAAAGAGGGAGAATAATATTTTTCTCTCTTGAATCTATTCCTCTCTTTATGCAAGCCAATATCTTGCTAGCTCTAGCCGTTGCTACCTGGCATTGTTTGCTATAGCTAAGTCGGTTATCAACCAGAACCCCCAAGTCTTTTTCCATTACAGATGCACTCAACACAGAGTTATTTATGGTGTAGGTGGCACAGGGATTATTAAATCCCAAATGCATCACCTTACATTTATCAACATTGAATCTCATCTGCCATTCTGCTGCCCATTTTGATAATCTATCTAGGTCTGCTTGCAGCACTTGCACATCACTTGAAGTTTCCAAAGCTCTGCATAGTTTAGTGTCATCAGCAAACACTGAGACCTTGCTCTCAATGCGCCCTTCTAAGTCATTTATAAACAGATTAAACAGAAGCGGCCCCAGTACAGAACCCTGAGGCACTCCGCTTAGAACTTTAGCCCACATAGATGTAGCTCCATTTACCACCACTCTCTGTTTGCGATCCAATAACCAGTTCTCTATCCATGAACAAATGTTTTCTTCAAGGCCAACAGTCCTCAGTTTATACATTAGTCGCCTATGTGGCACAGTATCAAAAAAGCACAGTATCAAAAGCTTTCGCAAAATCCAAATATACCACATCCACTGCTGTGCCTGAATCTAACTTCTTACTCGCTTCTTCATAAAAACCAATTAAATTTGTCTGGCATGATTTATTTCTCATAAATCCATGCTGACTACTACTAATAAGATGAGCTCTGGAGACAAAGTCAAGGATATGATCCCGTAACAAAGTCTTCCCTACTACTGATGTTAGGCTTACAGGTCTATAGTTACCAGGCTGTGAACGACTACCTTTTTTGAATATTGGTATTACATTGGCTTTTTTCCAATCCAGCGGCACATCCCCAGACCAAAGCGAATCTGAAAAGATGAGAAACAGTGGTCTAGATAGAACTGAACTGAGCTCTTTTAAAATCCGAGGATGCAATTCATCTGGTCCTGGGGCTTTATTGATATTAACTTTGTCTAATTGTTTCTGTACCATATCCTCTGTTAGCCAATGTGAATACTCTTCATTTCTTCCCTGCATTTTATTACAATCCCTACTGTAAGGACAAGGATTTTCAACAGTAAAAACCGATGTAGGGGGGCGTGGCATGAACGCAGAGCAAGATGGACGTTTAACCGCAGAGCTCCGGCATCACTCCACAAAAAAACCTACATAAGCCCACATAAAGAAACATAAACAGGGTCCTATATAACCTGCGGCTCCCCCACAACCCTAAAAGAATATCATGGGCTGAAGAAGAGGACAAACTCCAAACCCACACAGCGCAAACCACCAACCCCCAATGGACAAGTACATGACACAAGGTCAGACAGTTCCTGAGGCCTTCACCCCCTCCAGCAGCCCGCGGACCTCCCCATCTCCGTTAAATGTGGAGGAACAAACAACCGCCCCACAACTAACAGAGGAAATGCTTACCAAAAGCCTAAATGTCCTCCATGACCGACACTCCAGAACGTTCGCGACCGAACTGAATAAGGCAGTATCGGAGCTCCGAACGGAGATCGCAAACCTGGGGGAACTAACGGCAGAACTGGAGGAGAGAGTGGAAGGCCTGGGAGCGCACCAACACTTGGTGGAGGACTATGTCCTCCACCTAAAACAAGAAATAGCCTCTCTACAACTCCTCCACGAGGACCTTGAAAACAGGGAGCGGCGCCAAAACCTTAGGATCAGAGGGATCCCGATGGAAATAACCGACGCAGCCCTGCTAGAGTACACTGTGGAACTCTTTAGCACACTATGCCCAGACGCAGACAGAGATCTATGGAGAATGGACCGCATCCACCGAGCACTAGGCCCACCGCCAACAGGGCCTTCTCGAACGAAAGATGTCATCATGCGACTTCACTACTTTGAAGCGAAGGAAAAAATCCTACAAGCAACCAGAAACATACCAAAAATAACATTCAGAGGTCAGACCCTGCAGGTCTACTCAGACCTCTCCCCGCGTACTTTAGCCAAACGCAGAGAAATGAAGTCTGTAACAACTATACTACGTGAAAATAATATTGTTTACAAGTGGGGATTTCCCTTCAGGCTTATAGCCACACAACAAGGCCGCCAACATACGCTACACAATGTGGACGACGCTCCAGAGTTCCTACGCCAATTAGGCCTCCAGTCCAGAAGGAGCCCGCCCGGCACGGCACCCTCCCCCAAAAAATCACACCCATCCCCAAGAAACAGCCCTCAAGAGGACATCCGCCGGTGGACTACCTGACCTAGACGATCCGACACAGAACATCACTAAAGGTTTGACTATTTAATTACCTAGCCCAACCCGGACACAATCTCCCCCCCCCCCCACACACACACACAAGATCCCTGGTCCCAGGGGTAATACCCAAAACTAAAACCCCACATGAACGATACATGAACTAAGTTCCAAGCCCCAAACCATAGCAAACAGACAGGAAAATATATATATGCACAGGGATATAGCCTCCCAACCATCTAGCAATAACATTGTGAGAAAGGATTTAGGGGAGTGGGAACACCACGAAATAAAACCTCAGGGTTGCTGCGAGTAACGCTGCCTTGAAGCGAGGATGAGGCTAAGATATACCGAAAGGCCATGAAACATTCGCGTCTGTGCCCATAAACAACACAGATATAGAAGGCCTTCCAACTTTCTAAAATAAATGAACACGGAAAGAGACCCACCTTAGAGGGCCCCTACAAACGGCCAGACCCTACACACCTGAGACCAGTAATATAGTAACAACCTATGTAATAATGATCACTAATGCTTAACAATGCTCAACTAACAATGCTTAATAAGGTTGATACCGATATGCTATAAGGCTATAACGTAAGTACAGACAGCAGAACTGTGCAACCCCAGACCATGACTGCAAGATAGAGACTTTAAACAATCTAAATAGCTACACATACTGTTTTACAAACAATACTCATAAGGTCAATATCGACTAATCGACAGTACGTATATCTAGGCTTATAATTAAAAATATATGCTCACTAATGTTTAACAATACTCAATAAGGTCAATATCGATATGCATGTAATATAAGGTTTAAAATATGCGAGTAATCAGTCCACTAATGTTTAAAAAACAATGCTCATAGTAATACCAACACCAATATCAAGAAATATAAGACTAACAACCTAACTAATAATGTTTCACTAATGGTTACAAGGCCAACAAGCCATATCGAATACAGTAATAGAAGGTGCTTGTGAAGGTTCTCATTCATCCGAGTCATGGTATATCTGTTGTATTCAATTAGATCAACGGACTTGAAATGTGTTTCTTGAAGACTTTCCGCTAGTCATCCGACTGGCGTTCTCAATTCAGAATGACGTTGTACAAGAATCTGTGGCAATTATGTACCCTGGAAAATCACCATTAGCATATCACAGCCATGTTAAGGGTGTGATTAGATAGTGGCTAAGAGGTGTTATAGGAACGCCCAGATAAGGTGTTAAACACAGCATTGTTTCGACACCAACTGTCTGCTCTGTCAATGCTGTTTTAACACCTTACTCTGGCCACAGATTCTTGTACAAGTCATTCTGAATTGAGAAAGCCAGTCGGATGACTAGCGAAACGTCTTCAAGACTACATTTCAAGTCCGTTGATCTATTGAATACAAAGATATAGTAAAGAAGGTAATAACTCCAGGTAATAATGCTCACTAATGTCTAACAACTCCCAATGCCCATAAGTCAATACGAAATATAATAAGTTAATAACTTAGGTAATAATGTCTCTCAATGTTTAACAATGCTTAATAAGGTTGATACCGATATGCTATAAGGCTATAACGTAGTACAACAGCAGAACTGTGCAACCCCAGCCAGATACAATGCAGATAGAGATGGGGACTCACACCAGGACAATCCCAGTAACATCTACGGACAACCGACAACACACACCAAAACACAAAAACGCAAATAAAATAAACGCAAGACTAAACAATACCAAACTATCACAAAAAACGTGAAAACCAACACAGGGGCGAAGCACACACCACCATAATGACAGACTGGCCCCAGCCCTAAGCCCCTGTGGATATATAATATAGTACTGACAGCTATAACCACTACGTAACACATCGTTGTGTGCATCAATAGATCTGCCTCCAGATGGAACCATAAAGACCTGAATGGTAAACTACCTGAATACATAACACACAAAATACAGAGAGAAACATTCAGGAACAGAAACTCTGCTAAATATGATGCAAAATTCACATACAACTACACTATGGGAGAAACATACAGGACACAGTGGGCACAAACACCGATACTCTTATACTATACCATACGACTACATAACAGAATATAGATGGTGCAGCACGGTCATATAACACTGAAGAATTACAGCATATGCAAAAACAATGTAACTGTACAAATATACTAAGAACTAACATATAAAGGACAAGACCCACCCCGAGCAACCCCAAAACGATACCCCTTGTGCTATGGCACACTACCATACTAATAGAACAAGAAATATATTGATAAGGACTGGAAGTACTGTGGTGTTGGAGTGTATATAAAGATGATGCGGCTACCCTGCAGTGCCACGAACCAATATACAGCAACCTGGAAACAACCCTAAAAAAAGACACCCCAGTGCTATACCATACTATTACTAACAAAAAAGGAGGTGGCACGACACTGATATATCATACCATAAAAGTGAAATGTAGTCTTGGTGGGGTAGCGGTGCTGGGGTACAGGAAATAAATATGACGGATCGGGATCTACCCCGAGAACGCCCTGAAAACACCCTAAAGATAACATTCTCACGCTATATTATAATACCAAACTAACAGAAATAGGAGGTTATATGGCACGGTTGTGTCATACTGTAAGGCTGAATCATATAGGTATATGCAAGTAAAATTGTATAATGTATGTATATGTATGTAAATGTATGTAATGTAGTAAGTAACACAATTACTATAACACTATAACCTAATACACATCGAGTAAGGCTGGCCCTGAGCAGCCCTGAAAGCAAAATCCACATGACATACCACACTATCATGACACAAAAACAGAGATGCCGTGTGTACTGCTGGGCCACATGCGAATTAAACACATGAACCATAATATTATGGTTGAACACGGCTCAGATATGCTCTAAGCATTCTGAAAATGGCACCAAACCACCACCCTTATACAATCCTACACTATCTATTAACAGAATACGAGATTATATGATGCCGTTGCATTGCATTGCAAGATTAAAACACACGCGCCGGTGGCCCGGCCGTGCTGCGGCGCCAAGAACTAAACCATAAGGACCAGGACCAACCTTGAACAACCCACAACAGCCCCCCCCCCCCCCGCCCGCAGAAACCATTTTCAGCCCACTGAGGTGGTGCCCTGAGCTTTGACACCCACACACCCTACTTAGGAAAAACACCCCTCTTAACAAATCCAGCTCCCTGCTGGTACCCCCCCCCCTACCCCGAGGGCACTTGGCCTTATAGAGGAATCAACAAACACCAACAACTAAATAATTTATAAACCTATGTATCTGTTGTATTCAATTAGATCAACTGGACTTGAAATGTGTTTCTTGAAGACTGAGATATGAGAAGCAGTCGGATGACTAGCGAAACGTCTTCAAGAACTACATTTCAAGTCCATTGATCTATTGAATACAACAGATATAACCATGCCCTGGATGAATGAGAACCTTCACAAGCATATAAACCTATAATGATTTCCTCAAGGTTAATAAAAAATGTTATTTATCTGTTCAATGTTCTAAAGAATTGTTTAATTATTTTTTAAAGTTTTACTGTTTTAGAAATGTTGTATTTCTTTTTGTGTCACCACCCCTCGCAGGCCCAAACCCACGACACACACCCTCCAATAGCCTCAAACCCGCTTCCACCACATCACCAACATGTCACTAAAGAACTGAGAGCAACCCTAACTACAACATCAACCCATAACCCACCCACACCCCCATTAGACAATGGTTAAATTATGTTCACTAAATGTCCGAGGACTTAACTCTCCCCAAAACGTAACCAGTACTAAAGAGATGAAACAACTTAAAGCAGATATAGTCTTTCCTCCAAGAGACACATTTTGATTCATAGGAACCTGCAAATTTGCCTCCTCCCATACCACAGCTTACCTAGCGTCCAACAACACCAATAATAAACCGCTGGAGTAGCCATTCTCTTTCATAACCAACACTTCAAAATGTCCCACAAAGAGGAGGACCCACAAGGCAGATATTTACTTTTACAGGGCCTCATAGATCAAACCCCCATACTCCATTAAACGTGTATTTTTCCAACTACAGCGCAATCTCCTTTCTAAATTTTTTTTTACGAAAACCCAATCACTTCTCCTGCCCGTATAAACTATTGGGAGGAGACTTCAACCTAATCCAATCCCTAGAACTTGACAGACCCACCTCACTACATTAACAAAAACCTGAGAGCCTCCCAATCCCAATAAACCAACACCCTGAGAAAACTGTTACACAAAACATAACCTAACAACACCTATTCAGAACCCGAAACCCAATATCCAGAGCCTTTACTTTCACTTACCACCCACCACCACCACAAATGTCAACATAATTGACTACTTTTCGGTACAAGTCCACTAACTAAAATTCCCATACAAAGCTGAAATTCACCCTATCACATGGTCGACCATGCCCCAATTGAGCTTGATATACCATTAACCCCTTACCAAAAAAAGCCATAACTGGCACCTCACGAGATCATTCTCAAGAACCCCCAACCCGAGAACAACTGAGAAACACAATCAAAGATTCTTCAACAAAAACGATGCTCGTCCCCACGCTCTCCACAATATGGGAAGCACACAAGCCACAATCAGAGGATACATTTCTCAACCCTATCTCACATCAAAAACACACGAACACTCACAGCAAACATCTACAATCAGAAACTACAACCAACCCAGAACACCCATTTACTAACTCCCACAATCCCATCACTTCGCAAAATACTAGCCATAAGAACCAGCTAAAAGATTAGCAATACATAAAGTAGATCAATCTCTCCTATGGCTTCGACGATACTATTATGATAAGGGAAACAAAGCCAACACACACTACAGTGCGACAACTCAAACACAGACAACAGGAAAACACCACATATATGATCAAATCCCAGAAAGGACATAAACTGCACTGACCCACAAGAGATAGCAATATACCTTTGCACAATCTACTACGAAAAACTATATAATGAACCCCCAAATTCCAAACAATAATACACATAAACAAATAACCCAGGATTTCCTCCAAAAAAAGCAAAACTCCCCAAACTCCAACCAGCTGATCTGGATTTTATTAACACACCATTCACAACAGAAGAAATACAAAAACAATCAAAAACATGCCACACTGCAAATCACCGGGACCGGATGGATTTACATACTCTTACTATAAAACTTTCCAAGACCCCTTAACCCTGAACTGCTGAAACTTCTTAATGGTTTTCTGGAAGGCACCCCAATCCCAACAAAACGACCCATGCAAATATAGTACAGATTCCAAAACCGGAAAAGACTCCAACCCCCTGCAAAAATTATCGCCCAATACGCCCTACTAACACAGATTTTAAAATATATACCAAGCTTTTAGCAGACAGACTCTCAAAACTCCTCCCAACCTCATCCATCCAGATCAGGTAGGGTTCATCAGAAAGGCAGCCGGTGACAAATACCAGAAGAATAATAAAACATAATTGATATCATGAATAACACGCAACAGGAGGGTTGATACTGAGCCTGGAGCGTGGAGAAGGCGTTCGATCGCAATATTTGGCGCTTCCTCCGCCTCACCCTACAAGAGTTCGGAATAACAGGACATTTCAGCTCAGCAGTATACTATATTTACAAACACCCTACAGCACAGGTCCTTACCCCCCATGCTAGATCACACTCGTTCAGACTCTACAACGGATTCGCCAAGGCTGCCCCCTCACACCACTACTTTTCATACTGTGTATGGAACCCCTAGCGGCACCCCAAAATCACCCACAAATACAAGGCCTACAACATATCACTCCTCAGAATACAATATCATTTATGCAGACAATGTCCTACTCACTCACCTCACGTCCCCCCAAAAATCCCTTTCACATCTGCACATCTTTTATCACAATTCGGCACCCTCTCCGGGTACAAAACCAATCAGACAAATCAAAGCCCTCCCACAATATACCTCCCCAGACATAAAATTATTAAATTAAATTTCTCCTCTCTACTTCTGGAAAACAGAATCGCTCAAATACCTAGGAACAAACATCACCCCCCACTATAACACACTTTATAAACATAACATTCTCCCATCCTTTCTAACTTTACAAGACCTCCAACAATGGAACCCTTTACCAATATCATGGTTCGGTAGAATAACTACCCTAAAGATGAACATATTACCCCGCATACTCTACCTATTCGAGACATTACCAATCAAATCCACCCACCCACTACTACGACAACTACAAAAGAAATGTATGGACTATGTCTGGAGAGGTAAAAGACACAGATATACCCAGAGAGTGTACTTACAGCTCCCCGACCCCATGGGTGGCCCACGTTTGCAGAAATAACTATGAAGCTGCACAACTGAGCAGCCGCATATTGGTCCACCCATCAAAACAAGCAGTATGGGCGTACTAGAACAGGAATGGCTGAATGACACTGATTAAGCACCTTCCTATGGATAAGCAAAAACATGTATGTGAAAAGAATTTACTAAATTCATCCAAATGTACTCTCCAAATATGGAGACACATAATGAAAAACACCCATACACTAGAATAACCTCCACCCTCATACCTTTCATAGGCAACCCTCCTCCCGCTGGGAAAACCGGACCACAGACTACATGGTTAAACAAAAAATATCACTAGAATAGAGATTTACTTCAAAGCTACGAGAATTCCCCACATCACAGAATTCCAATCAAAATTCCAAACTCCACAAAACTCCCACTACTTCTCTACCTCCAGCTACGGCACTTCACTCAACACACTTTTCATAAACTACAATCCCACACCTCTCTCGATTAGAAAAAATTCTATATGACGGCCAATCAAAAAGGCCTAATCTCCTCAATCTACAACTGCCAACAGGAACTCTCTATCGAAGCCCGAGGCCCACACAATAACATGCTATCAGGGAACAGGACATAGGCTCCCCATACCGAATCTAACATAAGAGCAGAATCTGGGCATCTACGCTGGTACCATACACCACAATTATTGAACAAACTGTTCCCTACCACACCCCCATGTTGCTGGAGATGCAAAGGCCCAACAAGCTTCCTAATACATATCTTTTGGGGATGTCCCCTTGTTCAACCTTACTGGAGATTAGTTCAACATATAATACAAAAAATATTAGGGAAATTCATCCCATTAAACCCCCTAACCTATCTACTATCAGCCCCCCCAACAGTTCTAACCTACGCAGCTCAAAAGCTAATGTTACATATTATAACAGCGGCCCGCTGTGAAATATCAAAGGGATGGAAAAATACAACACAACCCTCCAAAGAATCTTTGATAAATAGAACCCTCGATGTTAGACGCATGGAATACCTAACAGCACTAACAGAAAACAGAATTAAAAAATTTGATAAAATATGGGGATAGTGGGATAAAAAATGGGAAACATTATAAACAGAAAACAAAGAATAACCAGAAGCAGAGTTTAACTATTGATTTTATTATGGTTTGGTTTATCATACTTGCAACATGTGTTTAAAACAGTAACAGAAGGCTATGATCAAGACAGGGAAGGGTAAATATATATATATATATATATACACAGATGCAAATGATGTAAACAATGATCATACGGAAAATAACAGAGAGAATATGTGACAATAATGTTTCAACCAAATGGACCTGCGAGTCAAATCAATTTTATTTCATTTTATTTTATTTAATTACTCTACTTATGCTTAAAACTTCAATTGTTGTATGAAACTGTGATTAATCTTGAAATTGAAATAAAAATAAAGTTTCCAAAAAAAAAAAAAACGATGTAAAAAAATGGTTTAGCATATTAGCCTTTTCGGCATCCTCTACAACCACCTCAGCTCCATTATTTAATGGTCCCACATTCTCAGTCCTCATCTTTTTACCATTTATATACTTAAAAAACATTTTGGGGTTGGACTTGCTTTGTTCGGCAATCCGTATTTCATTTTCTATTTTAGCTAGTTTAATTGCTTTCTTGCACTCTTTATTACAGCTTTTGTACTCCCCTGTAAGCCTGTTCTGTTCCCTCTGTTTTCAAAATTTTAAACGCCTTTTTCTTTTTTTCCTTTTCCCTGTTTACCTGAGCATTAAAGGACAATTATACTCACCTTGTTCAGAGCGTGCCTTCCTACTGGCCTCGTCGCTGACGGGGAGGAGGGGGCGGAGCCTACCAAAGCAGCGTTGCTGCAACAAGCTGCTGTAGGTTTCGTGAATCCCGGGGTGAGGACCTAGCGGTTCAGGTCCTCACCCTGGGTGAAAGTTACTGCACGAAGATGTGGAGCAGAGGGAAGGTGAGTATAATTGTCCTTTAAGACATGCAGGAGAGGACCTAATTTTTTTACACTTGTTCCCTAAAGGTACCGATTTAGAAATGTAATAGTTTAATATCCCTTTAAAAGTGGTCCACATCTGCTCTGTATCTTTACCTAGAAACAATTCCCCCCAGTCTATGAGCAGGAGCGATTCCTTTAACAGCATAAAATTAGCTTTCCTAAAGTTAAAAGTTTTTGTTAACCCAGTGCACTTTAGTTTTTTGCAGCCTATATTAAATGACACTATATCATGGTCACTATTCCCTAAGCTTCCCATTACCTTCATCTCCAAAATGAGCTCAGGGTTATTAGATATCACCAGATCCAACAACGCATTCTGTCTAGCAGGAACTTCTACCATCTGTGGAAGAAAATGCTCATATAGGAAATTTAAGAACTTTATACCTTTTGAGGTGCTGGCAGTTCCCTTACTCCAATCTATGTCAGGGTAGTTACAATCCCCCATAACCAGAACATGCCCCATACCAGCAGCCTTCGCCAACTGCATATGTAGATTCATTTCCACCTCCTCCCCGGCATTTGGCGGCTTATAACATACTCCAACAATTAATTTACCTACCTTCTTGCTTCCTGTACACAGTTCCACCCATGTTTCTGCCGTATCGTTTACTCCCCCATCTATTCCATCTTTTAAATTTGGCTTTAATTCCTGTTTAACATACATACATACTCCTCCTCCTTTCTTATTAACTTATTGTCATGTCTAAATAAGGAGTATCCTTCAATATTTACTGTCCAGTCGTGTGAATCATTAAGCCATGATTCTGCTATACCAATCACATCATACCTTTCCTTTAAAGCTATTATTTCAAGTTCCCCGGTTTTTCCAGCCAGACTTCTTGCATTTGTAAACATACATTTTAGATTATCAATTGATTTACTTCCATACATGGTCGTACATGCCTCCTTATCCTCTATGCTCCCCCTCCCCCTTCTCCATCCTCCGTTGTGTTAATAGCCCCCTGATCCCTAACTTCTCTATCTACCCCTGTGTAGTTCAACATACCCTCCCCCCCATACCTAGTTTAAAATCTCCTCCAACCCCCTAGCCATCTTCTCCCCCAAAACAGCTGCACCATCACCATTGAGGTGCAATCCGTCTCTACTAAAGAGCCTGTAGCCAACAGAAAAGTCAGCCCAATTCTCTAAAAACCCAAACCCCATCTCCTTACACCACTCCCTTAGCCACGCATTTATACTCCTGAGCTCCCGTTGCCTCCCTAGCGTAGCTCGTGGCTGCGGTAGTATTTCTGAAATCACTACTCTTGAGGTCCTTGCTTTTAACTTGGCCCCTAATTCTCGGAAATCATTTTTAAGGACCTCACCTCCACCTCTAACTTTGTCATTGGCACCAATGTGAACCAAGACTGCTGGGTCACTCCCAGCCCCACCCAATAATCTGTCTACACGATCCACCACATGTCGAACCCTAGCACCAGGCAGACAAGACACTGTTCGAAATGCAGGGTCTTGGCGACAGATTACCCTATCTACCCTTCTAATAATGGAATCCCCTACCACTACCACCTGCCTATCCTTCCTAGCCCCCAGTTCTCCCTCCCTTGTATTGGAGATGGCCGTCCCCTGGGTGCTCAAGGGAAAGGCCCGCTCCATACATGCTGCTTCTGAGCCATCGTCCTCCACATCTTCGCCTAACACAGCAAATCTGTTGGGATCGACCAGCTGGGAAGAAGTGTCCCTATCCTTCCGTCCCCTACTTCCCCTGGTGACCCTTACAAATCTATCACCCTTTACCACCTTATCTGCCCCATCTCCACCCTCCAGTTTACTGGCCCCCGCCAGTACCTGCATTTCCCCTAGGTTTGCCAAGCCCTGCAATGCTGCAAGTTTCCCCTTTAGATTCTGGACCTCAGATTCCAAATGGGCAACCCACTCACATCTGACACATATATAGGTCCCCTGGGGCGGCTGCTCCAAGATCCCATACATGCGGCAGGATGCACACTGCGTGGCCCCAACAAAACTGTCCATACTAAGTAGCAATACACACCAACAGCAATACACACCAACAGCACAGAGAAAGAGCAATACACAAAGAAACAAAAATACACAGCAGTGAAATAGCAGTCTTGTTCTTAACCCCTTTCTTGTTCTAAACACTTTTGTTTCTTAACGCTTTTCCCTTAAAAACAGACAAATCCCTTTAAAACAGAAAATCCCTTTGAAAGAAGATCGCTCAAAGAAAGAAGATCTGCTTTTTTACAGGTCAGGGAACTCTGAGGTGACGTTATCTCTATATACTATTCTGTAGGTAGCGTATTATTCCATATAATACATAAGGCACATAATACATAATGCCTAAAAAAAAAAAAAGCACAGGCACCACACAACCAACTCACTCACTCACTCATCTACCCTCTCCTGTAGATACTCCCTGTATCTACCCCGTCACCCCCTTCCTGTATCTACCCCCACCTCACTGTATCGACCCCCACCTCGCTTTATCTACCTCCCACCTTCCTATATCTATCTCCCACCTTCCTGTATCTACTCCCCTCTCTACCCCCACCTCTTGGCCTGCTGTATCTATCCACCCTCCCTGTATCTACCCCCCTGTCCCTCCCTCCCTCTATACTCCATACAATTGAAGCTGTTTTCCAGAATATAAAGTGTTAATCATGCCATTTTCTATTGAAATGTAAAGCTACTGATCAGGTTACACACTGTTCATCTCCCCCTCCCATCCGGATCCTGTCACTGATTTAACTGCATGGAAGATAAGGAGCAGTGTTCAGATGAGTCAATTTATGACTCATTGGAATGCGCGGCTGTTCTCTGCAAATTCCTTAGCCACGCAGGTTTGTACCGAATCTCATGTCTCTAGCTCAAAAACTGTGGGAGGAGATACAGTCCAAAAAAGCAGAAGAAGAAGAAGAAAACGAAAGAAGAAATAGAAAGAATAGTAATTTGGCTCTTCAAGCCAAATTATTTAGCAAACTTAGATAGGCAGAGTTAAGTAACTTGTAAAGAAGCTCTGCATCCCTTGTCCTCCTCTCTCCTCCTCTGCTCCTCCCTTCAGCACACTGCTTCTTTCTCCCACACTTTGCTTGCTTGCAGTCTATTGGCTCTGGAAGGGAGGGGGCGTGTTCAGTGGGGTCAGCATGATGTCACCATATTACAAGTACTTTTAGCTGAGCATGCCTTGACTTTGCATACAACCGTTATTTGCTTGTAGGGGACTAGACTGAGAGGGGGGGCCTACACAGCATAGTACAAACTTCACACTGCCAGTATGAAGAAACAAAGCCACATAGCAGGATGAACGTAAGGTAGGTTATGCTAACTGATCTGTACATTGTATATAGACAAAGGTTTTTTTTCACTATGGTTGCCCTTTAAATAAGATGTGCCCCACAGCACAGTTATCAGAGTCACTTACCAGTCACATGAATAATCTCTTGAGATTCCCCTACACACACACCAGACCACAGGGGCATTCCGTGAACAAACTTTCCAGGTGGCCATGCCCTGGAACATAATTGACCCACCAACCTCTCTTATTTGACCCACCGACTTTTCTCATTTATCAATGCTAATATTACTCCTGTACAGTAATTGCAAAATACCGATAGTATTATTAAATTTTTAACCTAATCAGTAATTTACGGTCATGGTGTAAAATACTGATACTACATTTTAATACTGCACAGAATCTGTTCTTTGAATGTCATGGGTGCTATTTTTCGCAGTTGTAAAATAATGCAGCAGTAATAAATTTAAATTAACAATTATTATTTTAATGGCTACATCTTTAAATATCAGAACTCCAATATTACAGTTATCCCACCCTCCCACATCTCACTCATTTTGGGGTGATCTTATGCACTCCTGCAAGATCGCCACAGACTTTAGTCTCCATGGTTACACTCCCTATTACAGACCACACCTCGAATTCCGCCCTAACCCTGCCTCCCTCCACCCCCAGGTCACTTGCCCCAACTCCGTGTGACATCATAGACATATATCCCCCTCGCCATGCCCCCTTTCCCACCCTGCCCAGAAGAATTGGCAGAGTGGAATGTCTGATATAATGCCAACACAAATCCAGCCCTTTAGTGTAATAGACAGACAGGGACAATCTAAGTTACTGCAACAGTCTCTCCAGTAGGTCAATGAGCAAAGGCTGAGACTTTGTGTTATTTTTTATCAATCATTCATCTACAAATGGTTTCTATGCACTTACTGTGTTTGCGTGGTTTCCCTCTAGGTTAGGAATGCAAGATCAATGAATAATCAGGACACATGGTAAAAAAAACTGTAGCAAAGCTAATTAATTCCATCTGATGCAAACAATGCAACCCTAATAATTACATTTATCCAATCACCAGATAATTTAATAATCCAATAATAGATACTCCTGGATTTATTTTTACAAAAAAGCAATATGATCCCTGTAGGTTATTTGTGTGTGTGTTAGGGTACATAGATTGTTAACTCTTTAGGTCAGAGTCTGATGTCAATGGGTACTCTCACTGCAGAATATAATCAGTGTTATATAATCAGTGTTATATAAGTAACTGAATAAAATACAACACTGGTAACAGACTGTGTGAAAAGCCCTAAAATGTTTAAAGGGACACTAAACTGAAAAAAATTGTAATTGATTTCTTAAGGTACAGTGCTACATTGGGACTTAAGTAACACAAACAGCAGCTAACTGCAGGATGGGGTTTATCTGCACAGAGAAATAGGTAATGCTTATTCCTTCTTATGATCTTAATGCTGAATCAATTAGCCATGCAGTGAAAGAGAAATAAGCTTTACTTTTATAGAATGGATAGTTTCTATATGTAGTGTGCCGGGGGGGGGCTGGGTGATTGACAGTTTTTTACTGACTAGCTGTGCCCCACCCCCTTTAAAAAGTAAAACTCCCAGAGCTAAAAAAACAAGGGATAGGAAGGTCAGAGAAGAAAAAAGATTTAAAATTGGTGGTAATTAATCATAATTACTGTGTGATTAAGAAATGATTTGGCACCGTTAACATGTCCTTTAAGACCAATGATAGATTTACAAAAGTGTATTATATATAGTCTGTTTAAAGAGAAAGAAAAGATTAAAAATTTATTTATTAACTATTTGACCATTCAAAACATTCAGACATTGTTTTTATACTTGAGTTAGAGTATTCCAATCTTATTGATGCAGGGGCTCCATGTTCATTAAAAAATAGCACATTTCAGCAAGGCTGTTATTTTACTGATTGAAATGTAAACACATTCTAATGTGAAAAGCCTCCATGGCATACACTGGACTGTTTGTCTAGTAAGCAGAGATAATTGTGCACTAATTACACAAGTTGAACTCATCCTAACAGACTAGCTTTACATAGCAATAGCAAATGATCTGCGTGATCGTTAAAACAATACACGGATGTTCACATAAAGAAATTACTTTTACCTTCAACACAAACAAAATATGACATAATACTTTTCCGTTTATATGATTTCTAAAATTACTCCTTTGTCTTTACAGGTTTCCTAGTAAGGGTGACAAAACTAATCAACATCTTGACAAAATCATTTGAATTATGTGATTGAATAGCTTACATGGCTTCAGCATGATTGTGGAAAGTGCATTAAAAAACAAAGTCCTAAGAGCAAATAGCAAATGAAAATGCTTAATATAACTGTCAGAAGGACGTTGTGCAACAGGGTTTAACCTAACTGAAACAACTTTAAAAAAGGAAAGAAATGTTGGTAGTGTTCATGGTGGGGCCGCACTGTACAGCTTAAAAAATCGTTAGTGTTATCGATCTCACACTTTCTCATACTGGTCACTGGAAATTGAACATGGCACCTCATGGTTAAGAAAACTCTGAAGATCTGAAAAAAAAGAGTTGCTGCTTTATACAATGAGGGCCTAGACTATAAGAAGATCACCAACACCCTGAAACTTAGATGCAGCATGCTGGCCAAGACCAGACAGCAGTTTAACAGGACAGGTTCCACAAAGAACAGGCCTTTCCATGGATGACCAAAAGGTTGTCTTTTGCAAATACACATGAGTGTAGCTACCATTGCTACAGAGGTTCAAGGGGTGGAAGGTCAATCGGTCAGTGCGGCATACGCCACAAACTGCATCAAGCTAATCTGCATGGCTGTTGTCCCAGAAGGAAGCCTCTTCTAAATATGATGCACAATGGTGATGACTAAGGGCATGGATTACTGGAACCATGTCCTGTGGTCTGATTAGACCAAGATAAACATATTTGGTCCACAGTGTCAAGCATGTGTGGTGGCAACTAGGTGAGAAGTACAACGAAAAGTGTTGCTTGCCTACAGTCAAGCATGGTAGTAGGAGTGTAATGGTTTGGGGCTGCATGAGTACTGCTGGCATGGGCAACTAGAGTTCATTGAAGGAGCCATGAAAGCCAACATGTACTGTGACATACTGAAGTCTCCCTTTGGAAACTGGGACACCCATTCAATATGACCGCTGCCTTACTAAAGAAAAATAATAGGCTTTAAACAACAATTCACTGTGTATCCCCAACAACTGTTCTTTTAGAGTAAGTGCCATCATACTATACAGAACCCACAACTACAAATGCTATTTTATTGTGTTAATGCTTGCAGGTTTGGTTTCTTCAGAAACCACATTTTAAGATAGCACCATGGCTTGATTTTACCCCTAAGAGTAAAATAATTCCCGAGTATCATACAGTGTTGGCAGCCTCTAATAAATGTATACACAGGTAAAAAAAAAAAGCTCCAGAGTTTGTTGAATATACAGAGCATGCATTTACAAAATGTCCTTAATTTGCCAGAACATTCAACAGTTTGCAGCATCTTTTCTCTCTGTTTTCACTTTTGGAATAATAATACCGCATCTAAATAGAGATGGGCTGTACTTGTATCAAAAAAATAGTTACAGGATGAAATGACCAGATTCAACAACAAAATTAAACCATTGAAACTACTGCAAAAATATTGATCCTAAATTGAAGAAATTTCATAAATGGAGGCACATCGGTTGAAGGTTGAATAATCCTAAATTCCCTGGCGTGTACTTCCTGGGTACAGATTAAGGAGGCGGAGTTTGCTTTGTTTCCTCTTTAAGGATATATATAGTATCTGGTTTTATAGGTAGCACTCCTTAGTCCCATCAACTTGGGTGCTGCTCCAACATACATATATAAGTTCTGATAATCCAGGCGCACTCAAAGGATTTGTAACAAAGTTCAATTTATTTATATATATAGATATATATAGATAGATAGCTAGATAGATACACAAAAAACAATGTTGTTTTGTGAGCATAGTTTAAAGGGTATGTAAGCTATGTAGTATCATTACTTCGGATTTACAGTGTACATACCCTTTAATTTTAAAATTCTACAGATAGGTTTTATAGGTTTTTGATGCTGAGATACATAACTCAATATAAAATGCAATAAAGTTCAGATGATATTTTATGTTGGTAGTACAGTAGAACGGAACAGAACGAAGCAATAATCCATAACACAGCAGTAAGGCTACATTCCCTGTAGCCATTATGTACTGTATAACAGCTGTAAAATGTGACTAATATTGACAAGATTCTCTCAGTTCCTAGACCTACCTAAAAACTCAGGTTCCTGTGTGATGACCAGGTATTCAATGTAAAACGCCATAGACAATATCTGAAATTGCACCCCCAATTTTCGAGTATTTCACCCTAATGGCATGATCAAGCAGCATGGTAGCTTCCACATTGTTTCACTGTTCTGGTACTCGCAGAGTTAATTCGTGTTTTCCCAAAGCCAGGGCCATTTGGTGTTAAATTAGCTGACTTAGCAGGAGGTCTAACTTCAATAGGTGCAAGGTGTGAATATATAAACAAAGTCCCAGACAAATAGACACCAGAACTAGCAGGGAATCTCCTAGTAGAGAATTGAACAGAAACCAACTGGCAGATCAAAGGTCATTCATATTCCTTAATAATTCCGGATGTAGAATTATTTCAGGTTTTCATAAATAACCCCAGTTTATCCAGTAATTAATTCTACATTTATAGAGACCCGACACAATATCATAGCCTGAGCCAAACTTGGGATATTATCCTTCTTAGGCCTAGGATATCCCAGATATGTCGTATTTGGTCTTGTTCTGTTGGAAAAAATTAGTTATAAACCATCATGATATTATTTTGAATGTGACATGTATGGTTCATGGATTATGGCCGGGGGTTGGAATTCGATATTTGAAATTCCCTCCAAAACTGGGAACCAACCTTCTGGGGCAGAACCAAGTCCACCCCTCTAGGGAACAGACCACTCCCATTTTCTGAAGAAAGGATAAAAATGGAACTGGGTCTCATCCCAAAGAGTCTGTCATAACATCTACAAAAACATCTGGAATAACATCTAGCCAACTGGACAGACCGTATTGGCTTAACGCAGGACTTATCATTTGGACTATTATTTTCCCAATAACTGGATTATCAAGTTCTGGACTCTTCTCATGGACTATTCAGATGCCAATTATCTCTAAGTATTTCTTCTTTTACCCAATTCTACCCTCACTTGTGTTACTGCTTTATGTTCAGTGATTTATTTTATTTTTCTTTATATTTTTATGCACTATTTTTGTCAACTTTTAATAAATGATATAAAATCATTTATAGGCTATTGTCCTATTCTGAGTATATCCCAAAACAAACCTGTGTCTTCGAAGTACGCTACTATAGAGAAGTATTGTGTAGGTATATAGAGATACTGTATAACTGTGTATAGAATATTAGGTGTGAATAACCAATTTCCTTACAGGTTGTTAGAAGTAGGGGTGTGGATATCCCCATATAGGTAACAGGTCATTCCGCTGTTTAATCGGGATGTGGTGGAGTATATTGATATTTAGTAATATTATTGTGTAATTATAGTTTGTTCACCAAACCCACCGGGTCTGATCTGTTCCGTCCGCCTGTCGGTTGCTTGGAGTGTGTTTTCCGGTAACGGATAGGTGGTTGGGGCGTAAAGGGACCGGGGGGTTTGTGACAGTTGGTTGGCAGCGTTTGGGATATTTGGTGTTTATACTCAGAATCTCTAATAATACAGTGTTAACTAAGTAACTCTGTAGAGCAGAACCCAAGTTCTGTGGTTAATAGCCGGTGCATTAGAATATATACTGAACAGGTAAACACACAGGGCCCTTCCCCAAAATCTTTTTCTCTACTTTTTCTACTTGGCAAAATGTCTGAACCCGTGAATTATAGAAACATGAGTCTGGATGACTTAATCGTTGTTTGCCAAAGCAGACACATTGATTCCTATCGGAAAAGGAGGGAGGAGCTGATTCGTGAATTAATGGAGGCAGATTTCCAAGCACAGGAAATGCTGGATGAGCCTACAACAGGAATCACTCACTACGACCTGGATTCAAATGATATTGTCCAGCCTGGAATACCATCAAGGACTGTATCACCATTACCAATGTGTATATCTGCAGCTACAGAGTCTCCTCAGCTCCAGGCAGTGTTGCAAAAGTTAAGCGACACTAACCCAATGGAGTACCTGCAATTTCTGGAACGCCAGCGTGAGATGGAGGAGCGACGAGCTGAGAGACGGGCTGAGCGTGCAGAGCGACAAGCTGCACGACAATATGAACTGGAAATGGCTAAACTGCGCCAGTCCGCCCACAGTTCATCCCCAAGTTCTCCTGGAGCAGGAGGAACAAGTTTGCCAGTGAGTCACAAGTTTAAATTTGCAGCAATGGAGAAGGATACAGACATTGATTTGTTCTTACGCTCTTTTGAGAGAGCCTGCCGTCAGTATCGTCTGCCTCAGGAGGATTGGGCCAGACATCTGACTCCACACCTGCGCTACAAAGCCCTGGATGCTTTTACAGAGTTACCGGAGGAAAGGGATAACGATTATGGAGCTATCAAGGCGGCTATCATAGCCAAGTACCAGTTGACCCCCGAGGTTTACCGTAAAAGGTTCCGGTCTGTACAAAAAGGACCCACAGACTCTTTTTCGGATGTGGCTAGCAACTTACTCACCACATTCCGACAATGGACTCAGAACCTCACCAACAATTCTTATGGAGCCCTGGAGGATCTTATGGTAAAAGATCAGTTTTTACAGGTTTGCCCAGCGGATGTTCGTCAGTTTGTGCTAGAGCGGGAACCCAAGTCAACAACCGTTGCCGCTGAACTGGCGGATAACTTCATCGCAACCCGTGTGCCTGACACGCGCAGAACGTCGTCCCAGGGATGGAAGGGAGGTAAACCATTTACTCCTCCTGCCCCTGTGAGCCGTCCACCCCAGAGACCGGAAACATCTGAGGATCGCACGTGTCACTATTGTCACCAGCCAGGACACTTTAAATATTCCTGTCCAGCACTAAAGAGGGCACCACCAGCAACTAGCCAGCCGCAGGCTAGACCCCCATCTGCACCCAGAACATCTACTGTGTTATTTGCCAGCGGAAAGGAAATCCAACGCCGCACTCCAAATCACCAGTGGGTTACAGTGAACGACCGGATTGTTACTGGCTTCAGGGATACAGGAGCAGACATCACTTTGGTTCACTCTAACCTTGTTACAAAAGAGAACATCCTCCCGGATAAGCACCTGACCCTCACGGGAATAGGGGGCACTCTTCCTAACATCGCCCAGGCCCGAGTGGAAATCGACTGGGGGGTTGGGAAGCAGGAGAAAGTAGTGGGTATCTCGGATGATATCCCTGTCCCAGTGTTGTTGGGGACAGATTTAGGCACATTAGTGGCCCAGTATCAAACCGCCGAAAGCGTCCCGGAGTCCCAAGGGGGAAGTTCTGCCCACACCAAGGTACTGTGTAATTGTGAGTTAGAACATCAGGGAAGGGGTTTGACAGGACCTAGTTCAGAGGTGCCTGGGGTAAATGTGCAATGTGATAATTATTGTGTATCTAACATTAAGCCTGTATCTGTGGATAGGAATGCATGTATTAGTAATGTTAAGGATGCCAATAATTGTAGTTGGGATAATGTTGTACCTGTGTTAGCGGTTACTCGCAGTGCCGCTAGGATCCTGGGTTCAGTATCGGCAGAGGGAGTCCCAGACCTCTCTTCCGGCTCTGACCCCAGCGATGTTAACCATCAGCAGTTGATCTCGTATGGTACGGGCCAGCTGGCTGAATCTGATAGTGCCGCGTTTGTTCAGGCACTACACGGCGACCCCAGTCTGGAGTCACTCAGAAGACAGGCTTCTGAGCCACTTGCAGAGGGGGCCGCTTTCAAGGTATATTGGGAAGGTGGCAAATTGTACAGTGAGCTAGTACAACCCACCACACATGACACAGGTATGAAGCCCAAATGGCTTGTGGTACCAAGTGCCTTCCGGGGGCATGTGCTGAAGTCCGCACATGATATTCCCTTGGCTGGGCACTTGGGTATTCGCAAGACAATTGACCGTCTTCAAAGGTATTTTTATTGGCCTGGGTTACGGACCGATGTGATTAACTACTGTCGGTCGTGTGCTGTTTGCCAGAAAGTAAAGAAGGCCGGGGATACTCGCAAGGTTCCCCTATATCCACTGCCCGTCATAGATGAGCCTTTTAAGCGGGTGGCAGTTGACATAATCGGGCCACTGCCCATTGTTAGCAGTTCTGGCAAAAAGTACATCCTCACGGTAGTGGATTATGCTACACGCTATCCAGAGGCGGTAGCACTCTCCTCCCTACGGGCGGACAAAGTAGCTGACGCACTCCTCTCCATTTTCTCGCGAGTAGGATTTCCTGCAGAGATGCTCTCTGACCAGGGTCCGCAATTCATGTCCGACCTTATGGAGGCTCTCTGTGCGAAAATACAAATGACTCACCTCGTTTCCAGCCCCTACCATCCACAGACCAATGGCCTGTGCGAGCGATTCAATGGTACGTTGAAGCAGATGCTATCAACCTTCGTTGAGTCGCAGGGAAAGGACTGGGAGCGATATCTGCCCCATTTGTTATTTGCGTACAGGGAAGTGCCTCAAGCATCTACAGGGTTCTCACCATTCGAGCTCCTGTATGGAAGGGATGTCCGAGGGCCCCTCAAATTGATCCGTGAGACATGGGAAGGCAAGGGGGATCCCACAGATGTCTCGGTAATTGATTATGTCCTAAGGTTCAGGGACAAAATGGAGTCCTTAGTTGAAGTAGTGTCGGAAAATATGAGAAGGGCCCAGGACAAACAAAAAAGGTGGTATGACCGGCATGCCAGGAATCGGTCATACGAGGTAAACGACAAGGTGTATGCACTGCTTCCTGTAAGGCAAAACAAGCTGCAGGCAGCTTGGGAAGGGCCCTACACTATTGTAAAAAGGGTGAACCCAGTAACGTACCTAGTAAACATGGGAGGTAGGAAAGTGAAAAGTGTCCATGTAAACATGCTGAAAGCCCATAGAGATAGAACCCAGTATGTTCTACCAGTGTGTAGTCAGCTAGAACAGGGGGAACCAGACTCGCTCCTAGATATGCTGGATGGCACACAAGAGTTGGCTGCTGACTTAAAAGTTAATCCGCAACTCTCACCCTCCCAGGAAGTTCAGCTGAAGAAAGTGCTTAGTGCCCATAGCCAGCTTTTCACCGGTAAACCAGGGCGAACTAATCTGGCAGTACACCAGGTGAATACAGGTTCCCATCCACCCCTCAAGCAGTCAGCCTATCGCATCTCCCCTGAGGTTCAAGCAGACATGAAAAGAGAGATAGAGGAGATGTTAGACTTAGGGGTCATCCAGAAGTCCTGTAGCCCCTGGGCCGCCCCAGTTGTTCTAGTCCCCAAAAAAGACAAGACCACTAGATTCTGCGTAGACTATAGAAAACTTAACGATATAACCACCACCGATGCCTATCCCATGCCTCGCATCGATGAATTGTTAGATAAGCTTGCGGCAGGCCGATATCTGACAATCATGGATCTGAGCAGGGGGTATTGGCAAATCCCTCTGGCACCAGATGCACGGGAGAAGTCGGCCTTTATCACACCATTCGGTCTCTTTGAATTTACAGTGATGCCGTTTGGTATGAAAAACGCGCCAGCCAGTTTCCAACGGGCCGTAAATGACCTGCTGGAGGGCATGCAAGACTTCACCCTAGCCTACCTGGATGATATTGCGGTGTTCAGTAACACATGGGACGAACACCTCCATCACTTGTCGCAGGTTCTAGGGAGACTGGCAGCTGCCAATCTGACAGTTAAACCAAGTAAGTGTCAGATTGGCATGACAGAAGTACAGTACTTGGGACACTGGGTGGGTGGCAACACCCTCAGACCCGAAACAGGAAAGGTTGACGCCATTGTGGCATGGCCTCAGCCTATCACTAAGAAACAGGTTCAGGCCTTCCTGGGTACAGCGGCTACTATAGGAAATTTGTTCCAGCACTAGTACCCTGGCTAAGCCCCTGACTGATGCCACTAAGAAAAAAAACACCCAGGGTAGTTAACTGGACCACAGAGTGTGAGGGAGCTTTCCAGGCCTTGAAGCAAGCGTGATCAGTGCTCCTGTACTTCAAGCCCCGGACTTCAGTCGTCGGTTCCTGTCAGACCGACGCCTCAGATATGGGCTGGGCGCAGTCCTCAGCCAAGTAAACGAGAAGGGCGACGAACACCCTGTTCTTTACCTGCGCGTAAACTGTTACCCAGAGAAGTAGCATACTCTACCACTGAGAAGAGTGTCTAGCAATAGTATGGGCCCTACAGAAACTGCAATCCTATCTATACGGTAGGACGTTTACCATTATTACCGACCATAACCCACTTAGCTGTTGAATCGTACTGCGGGGAGCAATGGGAGACTCCTGCGCTGGAGCCATCGCTGCAGCAGTATGACTTCACCATCCACACATAAGCAGGCAGCCGTCACCAGAATGCAGAGGATTGTCACGCTGCGGAGAACCTATCCAGGTCGCAACGGTCTAGGTTGTGTAAAACCAATCCCTATGCAACATCTATGGGGGGAGGTGTGATGACCAGGTATTCAATGTAAAACGCCATAGACAATATCTGAAATTGCACCCCCAATTTTCGAGTATTTCACCCTAATGGCATGATCAAGCAGCATGGTAGCTTCCACATTGTTTCACTGTTCTGGTACTCGCGAGAGTTAATTCGTGTTTTCCCAAAGCCAGGGCCATTGGTGTTAAATTAGCTGACTAGCAGGAGGTCTAACTTCAATAGGTGCAAGGTGTGAAATATAACAAAAGTCCCAGACAATAGACACCAGAACTAGCAGGGAATCTCCTAGTAGAGAATTGAACAGAAACCAACTGGCAGATCAAAGGTCATTCATATTCCTTAATAATTCCGGATGTAGAATTATTTCAGGTTTTCATAAATAACCCCAGTTTATCCGTAATTAATTCTACATTTATAGAGACCCGACACAATATCTAAGCCTGAGCCAAACTTGGGATATTATCCTTCTTAGGCCTAGGATATCCCAGATATGTCGTATTTGGTCTTGTTCTGTTGGAAAAAATTAGTTATAAACCATCATGATATTATTTTGAATGTGACATGTATGGTTCATGGATTATGGCCGGGGGTTGGAATTCGATATTTGAAATTCCCTCCAAAACTGGGAACCAACCTTCTGGGGCAGAACCAAGTCCACCCCTCTAGGGAACAGACCACTCCCATTTTCTAGAAGAAGGATAAAAATGGAACTGGGTCTCATCCCAAAGAGTCTGTCATAACATCTACAAAAACATCTGGATAACATCTAGCCAACTGGACAGACCGTATTGGTTAACGCAGGACTTATCATTTGGACTATTATTTTCCCAATAACTGGATTATCAAGTTCTGGACTCTTCTCATGGACTATTCAGATGCCAATTATCTCTAAGTATTTCTTCTTTACCCAATTCTACCCTCACTTGTGTTACTGCTTTATGTTCAGTGATTTATTTTATTTTTCTTTATATTTTTATGCACTATTTTTGTCAACTTTTAATAAATGATATAAAATCATTTAAGGCTATTGTCCTATTCTGAGTATATCCCAAAACAAACCTGTGTCTTCGAAGTACGCTACTATAGAGAAGTATTGTGTAGGTATAGAGATACTGTATAACTGTGTATAGAATATTAGGTGTGAATAACCAATTTCCTACAGGTGTTAGAAGTAGGGGTGTGGATATCCCCATAGGTAACAGGTCATTCCGCTGTTTAATCGGGATGTGGTGGCAGTGAGTATATGATATTTAGAATATTAATTGTGTAATATTATAGTTTGTTCACCAAACCCACCGGTCTGATCTGTTCCGTCCGCCTGTCGGTTGCTTGGAGTGTGTTTTCCGGTAACGGATAGGTGGTTGGGGCGTAAAGGGACCGGGGGGTTTGTGACACCTGACCATATTATTTAATCCTTAAAATAACCTGGTTCCTAACTAAACAACCTTCTGTGTGGTCCATAGAGATGTCTAGTTAGGTGAGATGTTTCTGGGTGTTATGGGGCCTCTTCAAAAATGTAAAGGGCTTAAGGCTGATCTTTTTAATTGTATGTAAGAACTTTTAAAAGTTCCTAACATATTTTGTTATCCATTACAATATGTTTCATTCAATAAACTTATTTTTTATAAGTACTGTAATGGATGTCTTTGTGAATCCCAGTTAAGTGTTATATAAACAGCAGGTAATAAAATAAGCGCATCAGGGCACAAACTATGTCAGGGAGATAATGCAATGGCATTCAGAGAAATCTCTTTTCGATTTTACCAAAGACATTTCATAGACAATGTTATGTCTTGGTGATGAATGATCACATTTGTAATAGATATGCATGCTGCATGAAAAAGTTAGAGAAAATTATATCATTCCCAAGAGTCTCTCAAATCTTTTAAAAAGCTTTTACTATTTACCTAGTGTCTATAACTGCATTAACAGACAATAGAAACTGAAATATGGTGTAATAGACTATATATATATATATATATATATATATATTATATATTATATATGTATATATATATAGAAGAGAGAGAGAGAGAGAGAGAGAGAGAGAGGAGAGAGAGAGAGAGAGAGAGAGAGAGAGAGAGAGAAGAGAGAGAGAGAGAAGAGAGAGAGAGAGAGAGAGAAGAGAGAAAGAGAGAAAGAGAAAGAGAGAAAGAGAGAAAGAGAGAAAGAGAGAAAGAGAGAAAGAGAATATATTGCAGATTTTGCTGTAATGATCTTAAAGTTGTTGCATAGAATTTAAACTCTTTAGGGCTGATGCAATCAGAGTTGCAATTGTTTGCCCCTGTATGCCTGCTATGCTTCTGGATGGCTCATGGAAACTGAGCAATTGAGTAATGTGGTTCTGAACCTGAGCATGCTCAGAAGAGGCAGGGGATTAGCATTAAGTCATTGGCTGTGATGTCAAATTACTAACTGGAAGAACCAAGAAGTAGAAACAGCAGAACATTCTGCAGGATTTCAGGTTAGACTTACATAATTTAGATTTCAAACTATTACCGTTTAGGGTTTTGGGGGGTAATTTACCTGTATGTAAGTTTTCATTTGAGGGCCGACTTGCCCTTTAACTGCAGTAAAACCAGTAAAAAGTTAGCAGTTGTTGGTTGCTGTACATAAATAGCTAGGGAAAACTTTTGCACATCTAATTGTATCAGCCTCTTAAAGGGGAACTGTGGTCTCCAAAGAAATGACTGACCAGAAAGTTAATGGGTGGAAGGCTGACATGTGATATTCCTAAGGCTTCTCCTGCACAGTGCTGCCAGCCTCAGACTCCCTCAGTGTGTGAGGGAGACAGGAAGTCCCCCCTCCTCTCTGCTATGTGAAGGACCTGCAGCTGCAGAGAAGGTAAGGGAATCTACAGCCCTTCTCTCTCACTATGTGAAAACAGCCATTTTCAGGCAGAGTTCTCACTCTGCTGAAAAGGCTGTTTCCACATAGTTTTCAGGGGGGTGGGGGGGTGTCAGAGTGGCCACAGCATGTGAGCGGGTGGGGCTTAGGCACCCGTGAGTGGGCGGGGCCACAGCACCCACGGGTGGGCGGGGCTTAGGCACCCGCGGACGGGGCCAGGGCAACCACGAGTGGGCGAGAATCCAGTGTTTTCTGGTTTAAATATAGACAAGAGAAATATAACTTATCTGTCTAGGAAGAATGGTGATAAAGGGCTAGGCCACACTAGCGTGTTTTTGATGCTTTTGCACACTCGTTTGCGCATGCGATTACGCATGTGGTTTTTCCAAAAATTGCAACTGTGGCAACGCACCGAAAACGCACATGCGATTTGCGTTCTGCTTTTTTGCGCAATCGCTCAAAAAAGAAAAAAGGCATGCGCAAATGCACCTAAAGAAATCGCACACAAAATCGCACAAAATATGTGATTGCGTTTGCGGCGCAGTGTGGCAGTGCCCTTAGGGATGATTTGCAAAGATGCATTTTCAATGTGTTATTTCTGTCAACAAAACTTTTTAAATGATGATTTATGTTTATTTCTAAAACAGAAGAGAAGAGAAAGTTAGAGGATGAAAGGTGTAACTACATCTGCTTTTGCTAAACAGAAAGTTATATCGTTGTATTCAATTGATCAACTGGACTGAAATGTAGTTCTTGAAGACGTTCGCGAGTCATCGACTGGCTTTTCAATTCAGAAGTTGAATTGAACTTCTGAATTGAGGAAAGCCAGTCGGATGACTAGCGAAACGTCTTCAAGAACTACATTTCAAGTCCAGTTGATCTAATTGAATACAACAGATATACCATGACCTGGATGAATGAGAACCTTCACAAGCATAAACAGAAAGTTAAACTGTTGGTTAAATGGAAACTATCTTTTGATTAATGTGTAGCCCTTAATCTGAAGAATCTTTATAAATTAATTTTAACCAGATTTAAGGAACATTTTACTTTGTGAGGTTTTCCTCCTAATTTTATTAAGAAAGCACAGCCAATGATTAAATGCTAATCCCTTAGCTGCCTCCTCTGAGCATGCTCAAGCTCACAACCAGCTCACAAAATTGCTGATTAGCTAATGAAATTCTTTCTAAAAGATGCCATTATTAAGGGTGGAGTTGTCCTTTTAATATGCAACTTTATATTAAAGTTTACACATCACACAATATTGGAAAGAAATTTGCTTAAGTTCATAATTCCTTTTTTATTCAATAATTGTTTAAAAAATGTGACATAACACATATAGACATCTATAGAAATACTGTATGTCTGACATCAATACCATAGGAGAAAATCATTTCAAGATTGTTCCTTTTTGCAGTATAGCATACAATTCTCACCACAAATATTTCTCCATTATGTCTAGTCTTGAAGGCACCTTACGCTGGCTATACACTAAGTAGAAATTACAGGCGTTACCTGTCCCAACGTCGTTTTACAATTAACATTATGTATGTAAAGTTGTTCGGCCAGGCAGTTGTCCATAATGTTTGCGAAATGTCTGCAGATAAGCGGTAGTGTATAGTATCCCCATGATCTTGGTAGTGGGTAAATTATACTTGGAGATAACTGTATAGGAATCAGTGGAGCAGTGTCCCAAACATTTAAGAATAATAGTGTTTTTTGGAAAATATGGCAAATTTACTCATTGCTCTAAGATGGATTTATACCCCCAATGAGACACAATCATGGGAGGTTAAGTGAATAGGGGGCCTTGGAGGAATTCTGGTTATCATGTCTCATGGCAAGATAAATGAATAGGGATGGGGGTGCTGTTTTCATATCTATGGGGTGCTAGCACAGGGCATATCAGATAAGACTGTCCCTGGTGCACTTGTTATTCCACATAAAGTGGAGAAAATGCAAAATAATGTAATTTATTTTCAAATGTGAATATTTCTTTAAAGGGCAAGTCCAGCCCCAAAACGAAAACTTACAAGTCTAAACTGAAATCCGGCACAATGTCCTGTTTCCCCTGTTTCTGCTTCCTGGTTCTTCCAGTTAGTAACTGTCAGTTATGGATTTGACAGTTGACATCACAGCCAATGACTGAATGTTAATTCCCTTTCTGCCTCTTCTGAGCATGCCCAGGCTCAGTACAGGCTCAGTACAGGTTTCTAAATTGCTCAGTTTCCATGAGGAATCCAGAAGCATAGCAGGCATACAGTAATGAATTCATAGGACAAACTATGATATATCAACATATTTTAAAGAGGCCTTTCTTTCTAAAAGATGTTCTTATGAGGGTGGAGTTGTCCTTTAACAACAGAATGATGCCAGTCAATTTCTAGGTAGTAAGTCATAGACTGGCTATGGACAAAAATCCAGAAATTTGAAAGACATGTTCTCACATCATTAATTAAATTGTTCAGCATAAACAATACTGACAGTTTCATTAATCTTATTATATTATAATTAATGCTTGTTTCTAGTTCATAGTTAGTTAATTAAATAAATAATAACTGACAGTAAATCGCAATGCCATCACAATGATTACCTTACATAAAAACGGTGACAATAATGAAAAATTCAATTAGATGCTCTTAACACGAAAATTTAACATGTAGATTGTTAAGAATTATCAGGCAAGATGGGAAAGTTTTATATTATGGGGGGAGCAGAAGGCGATTGATTTTCACATAGCATTGTATTTGAATTAAACAATGTAAAGTGCATATCGATTGATTCTTCAGTTTTCTGCTGAAATTGAATCAAAATTGATTGACACAAAGGCACAATAATCAGTTCGGCCAATACCACTACCCCTGACGGTTCCCAACCTTATTTTATGATGTGGCAGTTCAATAAATCAAAGTTCACCAAAAGATGTTCAATCTGTACTATTACAGCTTCTTCATAAAATACTGCAATACAATGGAATTGCAGAGAAAGTGGAATTTCTTAAATTACTAAGAATTATCGTCACTTTGAAAAGCACTTGGAAAATATCAATATATATATTTGTATGCAGCCAATTTTTTACGGCACCTTTAGCACCTTTACAAATATTCCAGATGTATTAATATGTATTTATCATTAATTCTTATGTAGAATAAATTCACATATAAAACAATGGGTATAAACAATTCACACTTACTGCGGGAAGCTACACCTGTTTAGCGTCCACGTTGTCAAGATGGTGTCGGCGTCTCCTCCAGCGCTTTGCAATCGGTAACGGCCTCCCGAAAATGTCTTGACAATGAAATCTGTAGATGGACAAGGAGTCAAGCTGCACCAGATTTCGGTTAAAAACTTCTTTTATTGAAAATCTTCTAAAATATACATATCAAACATTTATTCGACAGGACAGGGGAGGGAGAGATAGGGGGGGGGAATTAGTGGCCTGACGCGTTTCGCGGGACTTCCGCTTTAATATCCCGAATGTGCCAGCATACAGCTGTTGTTAAAATCCCTCTGTTAGTAAATCCCTTGGAATTTACTCTCAAGCGCTAACGTGATATTCAATTCACTTTGGGATATTTACCTGGGTAAATGAGGCCCTAATTGCTGCTGATGTAGGAACAAAATGAAAAATAAAAAAGTGGATGTAAGGCTCTGATAAGTTCCCAGTTACTTTTCAGTACAAAACCCCAATCTCCACCCCTTGTTTTGCTTTTAATCAAGCCCCCCTTTGTTGGGACGCATGCAACACCTCAATGAAAACCCCGGGCCTTTACATGCAAAGTGTTGGTGCTGAAGACAAGGTCACTAAGAAAATATCAGAAAGCCAGACACAAAGGGACAGCTTATTAGAAAGAAATATTAGGATTAATAGAGTGGTCAGACAATCCAAAATCAGCATCAATCAGTGGAAATAAAGGTATAAAGTAGTCTACAGAACCATGGTGAAAATTTGGAGCCAAGAATGGACATACAGGAGTCAATCAAATTAGGCTAGATATAAACAGACACAGCAGAGAAGTAGTAGCTTCACAGGCATGGGGTGGATCCAGGCAGCAATCAAAGCCTAGTCTGCCACAGGGTTTAGAAAATGCACCTTAAGCAAATGTTCTCAAGGCAAAGACTGGAAGCCAAAGTGAGCTTAAAGACTGGAAGCCAAAGTGGGCTATCTAATTTATCTGTGCTATCTAATATATCAGGGCTATTTAATCTATCTGGGCTATCTACATTAAAAACAACTCCTGGCTTTGAAAGTCAATATTAGAAATATCAAATGCACACGCAACAACCCCCCCCCCCCCCCCGATCCCTCCAATCCCTGAATGACACAGTATATAACATATAACTTTCATTGACAGGTCACTCGTCTTCCAATCTTACATGCTTCAATGCGTATTGATGCCCGATTAAACACAAATACATAGATAAACATAACCTTATTTATACATTAATCAATTCTACTTTAATCTACTATAAAATTGAACAGAGTACTTTTATTTATTTTACAGCATGTTTAGAATTGGTGTTTTGTCTTTACCCTAGATTTAAAAACACATTGAAGAGATGCACATTAATTATTTATATATGTCAATATTCCCACTGGTATACTAAACTGTTTCTACCCTATTAATTTTTTATTTTCGCAGTGTTTTTACTCTTGGATTTAACATTCCCCCCATTAACCATCTCTATCTTAATTCTAATACCAGATATTAGGAGACATTTCCATCTTTCAAGTTGTGCATTACTGTATTAATGCATGTATGATGTTTTAAAATACGTTAATATTTTGATGGCTGTATTGCATGTTTTTAATGTATATCCCTTGTGAGCATGTAACTGAACCTGCTAGATTCTGTTTACTGTGGCATTTGATGAGAGGGTAACTATGTCTATACAGTATTGCTGATGGATGCTGGGTATTAAATAATCTGTTTTAATAATGATTGGGACACAGTTTACAGGTAAAACTGCAAAATAATTTACATTATGTAGAGGCACATTTCAATCTACCACTAAAAGATAATACCATAGCAAAGTAATGTCTTAGATTATTATTCCTACCTTTATTTTATGTAGTGTATGTGTATATTCATGGATATGATACTGTGATGACTATTAAAGTGGTTTATTTTAATAGCATGAATAAAACCTTTGAAAAGATTCCAATTTAACAACATCTCCAACTTGACTTCTTGGAAATCTAAACATCCATAGGAAATGAAAGATGTGTCCATCTACCTACTAAAATCAACAGTCAACAACTGGGAAGTAACATATAACTTGTACCCCTGTCAGTCTTCCTTTTCAAGTCTTTTTTCCACCCACCTCACAAGCTATACCCATGGTTCTTTGGTTTAGATGGCATGCCACCAACCATCTGGTCCATAAATTTAATTTAGCCACCTTAGCATTAACCAAAGCCTCCATCCGGATCACTGAGTGTATTTCTTTTCATTAACCACAGCTCTGGCCACCCAGGGTTAAACCAGACTTACCAAACCACATCTAGATAACTGCCATACAGAACAAGCTATGGCAGACTGTCAAAGGCCAAACAAACCTCCTCCTTTGTCTCATTTTTAATCATATACTGTGCTCGGCTCTGTATTCCCCTTTATTTAATTGTCAGTGGTGAATTATTCAAATAATATATTCAGAGACCGTAAGATGATTTGAATCCCTCTGCATAAATGATAATAAAAAAATATATATATATTAACAAACATACAGGGAGATTCAATAAAAGTTCTTATCGTTTAAAATGGTGCTAATTTTGCCCCAACCAATCAGATCTTATTTAACATTTGAAAGCTAACATCTGATTGGTTGGGGCAAATTTAGCACCTTTTTAAACGATAAGAACTTTTATATAAAATTGCTAATTGAATTTCATTCAAATGTACCCTCTTCATTTAATAAAGACATGAATGATTTTCCTATTGCAGACAAAACTTTTGTTGAATCTGACCAATATTTTTCTTTATAACTGAAAACATTATAAGATTCCAGCTGGAAAATTATCTTAGAAAGTGCACACCAGAGAGTGTCCAGTTTATATTTACTGCACTTTTCATTTGGTAGCTCAAGACTAATAGAATTCGGCACAAGGAAATAGGTTTAAGAGTTTAATAATAAGATGAAAAAAGATACAATACTAACTTTCAGAAAACCCAAGCCCTGTGAAATAAAACCATTTTTTCAGTTAAAAGGTCTGTTAACAAAAACATTGTTGATTTAAAGTAGTATCACTTGGTTTTCAAAGTAAATTGTACAAAAAATATCACTAGAGCAGGTTGCCCAGCCATGCTTTTTTTTGGGGGGGGAGAAAAAGCATCCTTCAGGATACAATGAGAATGTCTGTTCCCACTGGGTAAAGAGGCAAGAAGGTAAAGAGGCAGGGGTGAGAGTAATTGCCTGATGGGGTTGCTCTGATTACATTTTTTGTGTCTTCCCTAGATGGATAATTGTGTATGATCCACAAAAAGAGCCATTGGACCTATGCAATAATGGGTACACAGGTTTGCCCATACCCATTTATTAATCTGCAACAAGTATTCAGTAGTGATGAATCCTGGTTTCTAAGTGAACCTGGATTTGATTCAGAACTGCCAGTTTTGAAAATCCACAGATCTGACTTTTCATTGAAAAACTCCTATTGAAAATGTAAAAAATTTTTTTGAATATTGTGATCGGAAAAGAAAAAAATTCAGGTTCAATTGGGTTGAAAGCAGATATTCGGAACTACAATAGGTTCCACGGAACTGCTGTGTCGGAATAAACAGTTTGTTCATCTCTACCAATCAGGTGTTGTCTACCTGCAGTAACCCAGGCAAAAGTTAAGATTGGTTGCAAATAATAGTAGGGACAAATGTTTGCAGCTCTTTTTGCATTAGCCCGTATAGCGTTTTGTATATACACTTAAGTGTTGTCTTGCTATTGCAGAACTACTATTTCCTTCTGGTGCACACACATGATTCCAAGAATGATTACATTATGTTTATTTCATTTTAATGATTTAGAGAATCTGAAGAGAGACAACTGTCTGCCCTATTTAAATTACAGAATGTCAGACGTAGCATTTACAGTGTATAAATGTGCATGGTAATATATCTTGGTTTAAAGACATTTTATTAAACTCTTTCTAGTTAGATTAACACTATTAAAGGAGAACTTAACTTAATTTTTTAAAATCCTAATGTGAAAGTTTTTCTCCCCAGAATACCTATATATTGAAAGATTCTTCTCTTGTTATTTTCATTTAGTAGATATAAGTAATAGATTCTGTAACAAAAGAGGCTTCCATGTTGTTGCCAGTACAACTCATGTTGGCTTCAAAGAGCCACGCCCCCTGACCCCAGTATTCAGTCTCTATGCATAAAATTTCTAGCTTCAGAAAATTTTTACTGGGTTAGTAAAAAAATAGACTATTGGGGCACACGTTTGATTCCCCATGCTACCTTCAGCATGAGGATTTGTTTTTGTTTTTATTGGCTTAGCGGTAGAAAGCTTTGTTTTTAGAAAGACACAGTATAGAAGGTTGCTGGTTCGATTCCCCATACTTACTTTTATTTTTTGCTGGACAGGAGCATTTGTAATGTGTTTACAAAAAAACTGCACTGAAATCTGAGTTCTGTGTCAGTTCTGAGCTGTAACATGATTGGCTGTCAGCTTCCAGGAAGCAAGACTGCAGTTTCCTGTAAATGTGTACTGCTTACACTTGTTCTCAGATGTGTTCTCAGATAAGGTGAATTATGGGAGCCGACCCCTTGTACTCACAGGTTATTTTCATAAATCACCCAGCATCCACAGCAAATGGAGAGATGAGACTTAGCTTGTTGTGTGTTTCTGAATGTACTCTGTCTATTGGGACAATGTTGTCTGGGGACTTAAGTTCTCCTTTAAGTGTAGTTATTCAAATACTGTAAATCTGAAATTGTCTGATGTGACAATATTTAGTATGCTGTGCATTATTAGACTTTTTAAGGTTTATGCAAAACTGTTGTGAAAGAAAGTTTAAATTAAGTAAAATGTATTTCATGACAGTGTAAAGGGCATGCATACTGTCCTAAACCACCTTTCAAATCTATATTTCCCTGAAAGGATTATGTCACAGATTACTCCTACAGTACCTTCTGTCAAAGAGCTGTGCATTTCATATCTGGTAGCTTTTCGACTGCTTACCCTGACTCTGGACTCTGACTATGACTCATGCATAGAGAGGGAGGCAAAAAAGCTCAGCACTTGGGTTATATAGCAAAAAGGAATGTAGGAGAACTGTATCCTACAGTACCAGTCTCACATTATGATTCCAGTAAAATGTAATGTCCCTATTCCATTTTTGCTTTGCTATTTGTACATGAAATGTACATTCAAAGTCCATTCTTATATAAAAGTGCCCAAGGCATGATTTAAAAAAAGTATAGTTAAAAGTATAATTTCCCATTAGGCAGATGACACACCTCCTGGATGATCTAATTGCTTATTAGTAATATTTAGTAGATTATCTAAAGGATACCTTGGTTTGCCACTTTTCTGTAATAGAGAAGTAAGGGCTCTACATATTTAAACTCTGGATTTTTATTATTATTAGAACTTGTATGTGTTGTCCTTTCTTTTATTCAACAGGATGGATTTAGCATAGGGTACACATTGAAGGGTTCCCACTAATGCAATCTATTTGCTATGCAGTAAATTGTGTTTTAAAAAAGCACTGCTAAACACATTGGTATCCAGAAAAATGACAGTCAGGGAGATTCAATAAAAGTTCTTGTTGTTAAAAATGGTGACAATTTTGCCCCAACCAATCAGATGTTAGCTTTGAAATGTTAAATAAGATCTGATTGGTTGGGGCAAAATTAGCACCATTTTTAAAGATAAGAACTTTTATTGAATCTGCCTGAGTGTGTTTTATTACCTGTGTTTTTTTGTCCAGGTGTATTGTGAAGGTAGCCTGCAGATAAACTAAAATGGAGTCAAATTTTATTCCATAATTTAAAAGAAAAATATAGCTGTTACTGTCAGCTTCAAAACCAGTATTGAGAACCCATCTTATCAGTACTACAGTAACAGGGCGATTTACCCAGTGCTGATATTGTGCTGGGTAAATCTATCGAATGTAATTCAATATTGCATAAATCCCAAAAGCAATTTACTCACAGCATGATTAAAATCATGCGCTAAATCGCGAGTGCCGGATGCACGGGTGTCTTTTACTTAACCCGCGCATCCAGCTATAATATGGAATAACTAGTCACACTCACCAGTAGCAAACTCCATATAAATAAATCACCCTGCAAATGTTTAAAAAATGAGTATTTACTTTGAAGGAGCACTGCAGAGCCCAGGTAGAGGGGGCAACCTGCACAAATACAGGTGATTTTTCAGCAGTTACATGCTAGTTAGGAATTACAGAGTTTATTTTGGCTGATTAATATTTTACCATTAACGTTATTTTAAAGCCAACAGAAATATGCAAACTATCTGGCTAATTGACAACTGATAGAGATATTTATGCTAAAAATCCTCTGATTTGTATGTAATTATGCAGCAAACATCTCATCTACTGTAATTGGGCAAAAAAATCACATGGATTTTATGTGATCTGTTTTTAAAAGTGATAACTTCAGATATGCCAACAAAAAACTAATCAGCCATGTGGAATGGAAATATAAGACACACCTGAATAACATAAGAAATGTGAAATGCTTAATTATGACATAATGTCTGAGATACCATCTTTAAAACCTCTCACCTTATAATACCATGCTGAAGGGGCCCATACATTAGCTATTTTTGAAAATAGCCTCGAACGTTCGATAATCCTCGAAAATAAGATCAGAAACTTTTTTTGAGTTTCCTCTCATATTTTTGAACGTTCAAGGCTATTTTCGAGAATTTTCAAAAATAGCTCGAACGTTCGATAAAAATCGAAAATGCGATCCACAGTCCCGAAATCCGAACGATCGCTGTTGCACATGGAACGTTCAGATTTCGAATCCGAGAGGTTCCGTGTCAGATCTGGGTCCGATTCGGACCTGGATCCCATCTCTAATTGTTATTATTATTATTGCAGATTTATATAGTGCCAACATCTTCCGTAGCACTTCACAATTACTTGTATTCATTCACATCAGGCCCTGCCCCAAAGAGCAGGGCCTGGGAACATTTATTTGACACATAGAACCTATCAGTATGTCTTTATGATTGTAGGGGAAACTGGAGTGCCACACAAACACAGGAAGAAGATACAAACTCCTTGCAGATGTGTCCAAGGGTGGAATCGAATTCAGGACTTCGGTGCTACAAGTACTAGTCACTGAGCCACCGTGCTGCAACATTACATGCAACAATAGTTTTTTTGATCCTGGTATCGTATGTTTGGACTGGATTTACTCAAAAAACTAAATATTATTATTAAATAATAATAATAATAATGATAATAATGTTAACAATAATTGTATACATGTTAAATTAATAATAAAAAAAGTTTCCATATTTTCCAAAGTATTTAGGTTAGAATGCCAGCTTTGACCATATGTTGTTTGGACATTATTCTCCAAATCCCATCCTTCTTTTTAAAGTCTGATACACATATTTTAGCCGATAGTCTACCTTTTGTTATGCTGCTGGCATAATTTAGTGATCCATCCTGCGAGATCACTAAATTTCAAGGGACCGTTACCTTTGTCTCCTGGTTCCTTCCCCATCTCCTCTACTGAGCAGCTTGTCTGTATAATCCTCAATAGATAAATGTTTATTAGAAGATTGTTCCAAACAACATTTAAAGGGTATGTCCACCCTCATATTAAATTTTTCCTATATTGTAGTGCTCCCTATACCACCCACAAACTCTCTATTTGTTTGTAGAAAAAAATGATCTTAACAATACTTACTTTCCTTCATTCCCCTGGCACTGTAAACCCAGCCCTCTGCTTGCTGGAACTGAGTTAGGGGAAGGGAGAGAAAAATGAGAGGGCGAGGCAGGGGGGTGGGGGGTAGGGCTTCACTGAGCATGTCAGAATTCTCCTGGAGGAGAGACAAGAGGCAGATACCTTTTGGGACACAGTCAGGCTCCTGCTCTTTACTTTTTTGGACTTTGAACAGACATTGCAGGGCAGCCATTTGGGGCTGGGATGTAAGGTGAGGATTTTTAAACACTACACAGTGGGGCCAGTAGTGGGTTAAAGTATAATTTTGGGGGTGGACATGCCCTTTAAACAGACGTGTGTGGACAAGTTACAATTATACACACTAGAGAAAAGGCGCTTGCGTGAGGATATGATTACTGTGTATAAATACATTAACGGCCATACAATAAACCATCTGGGACATTGTTCACCAATAGAACATGTCAGAGGATACGAGGACATCCCTTAAGACTTGAAGAAAAGAAGTTTAGTCTTTAAGTTTGGAAGGTATTTTTTACTGTAAATCTATGGAACTTCCATTGGAGGTGGTGATGGCAGGTTTATTGGATAGTTTAAAAAAAAAAAGCTGGATAAGTTTCTAAAAATAAAGAATATATATATTATATGTTGCATGTTACTGGTATTGATATATATTGTTGATACAAGTTGAAGTTGATCCAAGAATATTTCCGATTGCCACTTGGAGTCAGGAAGGAATTTTTTCCCCCTTTATACTTTTTTTTGCCTTCCTTTGGATCAACTATTAGGCAGGAAACGTAAATATTGAGTAAGGTGGATTAGATGGACCTATGTCTTTATTCAACCTCAAATACTATACTATACTATACTATACTATACTATACTATACTATACAATTATACCTTATTTTTGTCTTTGTTTGGAAATTCAGCTTTTATTGCTATCTTATAAGTGAATATGGCGTGCTTAATGTAAACCAATTGTGCATTGTAGCCTGGGAGCAGTTCTTACATTGCTTTCTTTGTAATATTCAAACGTCTTGCTGCAGGCATGTTTAAAAAGGAGACTATCTCTCTCATAGAAATGTCCCATCTGTTGCACTATACATAATTGTTGCATCCATTAAAAAAACTTAATGTCTTTCATATTTTTACTACCAGCAAACCATCTATTTGCTGTATCTGTTGTATTCAATTAGATCAACTGGACTTGAAGTTTAGTTCTTGAAGACGTTTCGCTAGTCATCCGACTGGCTTTCTCAATTCAGAATGACCTGTACAAGAATCTGTGGCAATTATGTACCCTAGAAAATCCCAATTAGCATATCAGGTGCCAAAAAGTCTAGAGAAGGCCCAGGTTCTAGATTGAGTATATCAAGATTGATCGTTCCTATGTATTTGTGCATTGGGCAAATTCATCATCAGATTCCGGTCTGACGCTAATTTGCGAATGTGTGTGGGTACCTTAAGATTTATGGATGTGCCGTAGATTCATTTGTTTGTTTTAGATTTAATCAAAATAAATTTTATAGTGGCTGTGCACCTTATCATACAATCATCCCAAATGCACCCCCCTATTTAGTGTCGCAATGTGCTCCGCCCCACTTTTGGCCCAACTCTTTCAAAGGGAAACTAAATATTTTTAGTCTATTATGTTACTAAAATTGCTGCTACAGTAGCTGTATGTGATTTTGTTTGGTTGCTAAGAATAAAGTGACCCAGACAGTATGTGCACTGGACCTTATAAAAATGATTACTATGGCTAAGATGACTTATATGTGAAAAGACTGGCAACAAGGTGAAAGATTGTGGATTGTAGACTTAACCTGTTAGTTGTTTCATAGACAATTACAGGAACAGTGACAAGGAGACCAGTAAAAGACAATTAATACAACTAACATTCAGAAAAATAACATTAAACAACTTTGTGTCTATGCAGCTTTATTCAGAGCAAAAGAGAAGATACAGTGAACCATCCGTATATACAGTTCGAAATACCATTATTTATCCTTTTCCTTCTTAACCCTTTTCTCATGTGTGTACTCTTTTCCGAATTTTGCTTTAGCATATTTTTAGTTTCCCAGTAAAGTTCTACAGGGTCATTTTCCCTCTGATAAATGGCTTAAAAGCGAATGATTTAAATAATGGGTCAATTCAGACAGTTTCTACATAGAGTCTAAGCAGTGCGAGGTTTGGAAATTCATTAGTAGAACAAGCTTTGTTCACTTTATCACCTTTCCTCAAATCCAGGGTGACATTAAGGTAACAATTTGAGAGCTTGTCCAAGTTTTTAAATTAATACTTTAAGATTTTGTTACTTTTGGGAACAGTTATAAATTATACACTTACTGTAGGGATCCCCCCCCCCAATTACCTAGATATAACATATACTTCAAATTTCCTTTTGTTCTCTACTTTCTTCTGTGTGTTTAATTCATATATGTATGTATGTGTATGTATGTATTATTGGCACTTGGGTACGCAGTGCTGTACATTATAAAGTATATTGCAAAGAATATGCAAACAGGGGGATAAGTGCAAGCAATTATACAGATAAATAAAAATGAAATACAATTTCACAAATTGATATAATTGCAGCATGCCTTGACACATTAGGAATGAGATCCCTCTACTTTGATATTGACTCTACAAGAGGATAAACACACACACCAGTTATACTTTCTTAATGCACACAAATTCCAAGGATGTCTGACAGAATTACGCCCACTTACAGTTGAAGTAAGACAACCGTACATCTAAATATAGCCAAGACTGGATTATGGTCTGTAGGGGCTCTAGGGCAAAACATTGTATAAGTCCCCCTGGGAAATAGCCCTTTTTCTCCCCTCCCCAACACCAATTAAAAATAAATGCCTCTGGATTATTTACTCTACTAAAGGGAATGTTAGGAAGCACCCATACACTGTAAAACCTGCAATATAGGCACCCAACCCAACCTGTAGTCACAATTTGAGCTTTAGGCTAGGTACACACATTGCAATATTTTAGTGCAATCGATCATTTACTGGGTTCAAGGAGTCAACCAGGCAGCCGTGTCGCAAAGCGATATTTTGACCCAATCAACCGAAATACTGAAATATCTGTATGATTGGTCCAAAGTCTCTTCATGATGTGAGCTTCCATTAAGGACCTTGTTCAGCCTGCACTTTACCCTAATATTTCTTGCTTTGTTTTGGAATAAAAATGTGTTTGTCCAGGAGTTCAATGTTTCTTTACAAAACAATATTAGAGGATTTAGCTGCCATGAACCAAGGTAAGAGGAAATGTTCACTAATAATTATAGAAGGGTCTGGTCTACAATTTTACGGACTTTGGGTTGATCAGTGACAAAATGCAATGTGTCACTGGAAATAATTAACTTTAGATTTTAAAAAATTATTCTTTTAAAAAAATATTCTTATATTATTTCTATACTCATACAAAAGGTTTATAATAATAGTAACTACTCGGGTTTGTTCTAATGGTATCAAACACTAGATATTGTGCAAATGTAATGAATAAAGGTTTCTCAGATATTGTACATTCTTATAATAGTTTGTTTAATAGACTGTAAGATATGGAGCATTGTGTTATTTAATATTAAAAAATGCTAAGACTGTGAATTGTTCTATTGAGCTCAGCATTTTTTAGTAACAAAAGATTTCATATTAATAAAATATGCAGAAATGCCTAAGAGCAATCCATTATTCCTATTCATCGTCTGTTTGCATAATGCAGACAAACGATATCATTATCTTTTTGGAGTTTTTTATGACTTTTCAGAATAAAAATGTTTTTGAATTTGTATTTTTGTTTAAATAACAAATTGTTTAATGTAATATTTTGTTTATTTCCAGGAAAGCTGTAAAGAAGAAATTGCAATAGTTAAAAGGATAACTATTGTGTGTATTCAGTTTTTTTTTTTTTTTTTTTAAGTTAAAATGAAAAGTAGTTGGGACAGGGATCTAGGACTGGTAATTCCTACCTCCCAATATTGTTTCTTTGAGGAGCACCAGCCCAAAGAAAACTGATTCTGCCAGTCTTCCTCCTGGCTTCAGCATTATCTTTAATACAGGAAGGGTCCAGGACTAACCTGGCAAATGAAAACTGATAGTGCTGTAACGCCTTAAAAAAATTATATTGTGAGATTTAAATAATAAATCCAACCTCCCTGCCCCAGGTATTTTTCATTTTTATAAAAGTGAAGTATAGATATCCTTTAATTGTAATGTAATAATTGTTTATGTGGATACTTAGACATAAAGGACATTCTTCTACCACACATAATACAGCAACTCTGCCTGAAACATGTTGTGTGTATACCTGTTGAAATAAACACTACTATTTTCACAGTGAAGTCTGTGTTTTAGTCGGTTTCTCCACATCTACCCTGAGGCGTGTTTAGGGGGGATTCCTGGTGCCTGGAATCCCCCCTTTCTGCCTGCTCAGTACAGTCTGCTGTTCTACTTCTCCTGATGTCCATAGACTGTTACATAGATTGTTATATAGATTGTTACATTGTCAATTGAGCTGTGAGTGAGAAGCAGCATTTGTATGTTTCAAAAATGTATCCAGTCTGTCCTGTGATTGACAGCACCATAACTAATAATAATTGATACAAAACTGTATCAATATTAACTCTGCAGCTGCTTAAGGTGATTTCTGAGACTGGGTTTATATACATTATTTACTGAATTTACCCCACTGTGATGGAGCTTATTGAGCAGGAATTAAGAAATCCTGGAGGTGGTAGCTGACTATTAATATGTCATTATATATATTATATATACACAGGAGTGATTGTTCCATATATTCCACATACGGAATGATCGTTTAATCTGCCCATACATGGTCTAATGTTATCAGCTTCCCCTACTGTAGTAAAGAGAACCGTAAATGGAAATTTTCTGTCTAGTCCGATAGATCCCGATACTGACAATATTCAGCAAATTCTGTCAGATCCACCGTCAGTGTAACAGCTCAGACTTTGAAGGACACTAATGATATTGAAGGGTGAATGTGGATTTCTCGGTGAGAGAACATTAGGCTGGAAACAAATGGGCAAATTTTTCATCTCAACCACTATGAGCAGTCGGCCAGGACAAAGCACTGTTAGTCAGGGCAAATGTCTCCTATGGACCGCACAATCTGCGGTGATTTATTGACATCCGCCACCGAAATCCCCTCAGATTTTTTAGACCAACCAACCGAATATATAATATATAATCCATTCAGGAATCCCCCCCTTGAAAATCCTGCGCTTGCCCCTGCTACCATGGGTCTTATAATTGTAGGAGTTTGTTGGAATGCTCCTTGGATGTTGGATGGAAACCTATACTAATGCCAGTACCAGACCTCAACTATATGTCTAAGGAAACTAATCTAGTAATACTATAATAATAACATCTAGTAGTACTGTAGGTGTGCCTATGGAAGGAATGTTTTCAAGAATAAATGCAGAATACCCTTTTGCAAACCAAACTTTTGGGCCAAAAGTTGTCCCACAGATCCCACACAAAAGCACTCAGTGACCTTCACTTTAACTTTAGATCACTTTTTATTAGAGATGTAGTTTGGGTTCCAGCAGAACCCGGTTTTTAAATGGATCTGAAGGATTTGAAGTTCCAGCGCATTTTTCCTTTTAAGGACTAACCCCATTTGGGGGTCACTCTATAGCGGTGCTGTCAGTTTTTTTTTTTTTTTTTCTTTTGCTTGCTTTTTTGTTTCTCTCTAGTGGGATAGAACAGAGAACAGTTATCGAAAACCGAAAGGCAAGTTTGATAAATAACAAATTTGTTAACCCTCAAATTCCCATTCCTGTGACCCTCGAACCCAGTTGTCGATTTCAAGCTGCAGGACCCCCAACAAAGGCACTTGTCAGTACCGCTGAGGCCCTTCCAGGTTTTGAGCTGTGGGAACCCTTAAGCCCCAAAAGGCCTTTCCCAGGTGCCAGGTATGGGGGTCCTGGTTTGGAGCTGTGAGACCCCTTAAGCCACAAAAAGCACTTGTCAGTGCCACAAGGGCTCTTCCAAGGGCCACAGGGGTTCTTCTAAGGACCAGGGAGAGGGTCCTGGGTTGAGCCACTGAACCCCCAAACGTCCAGGCCTGGGACGATATTCCTTGAAAGGGTGAATTTGAGAATTCTCAAAAGTTTGAGGATTCTTGAATTCAGTGACTTAGGGATTACTGAAAATGGCCCGCAGAAAACCAGAAGTAGCGCACGTGTGCACTACATCCGTTTTTTTGATGTTATTCCCACAGAGACGTGTTCCCTGGACCATTTTCCAGGTCCCAGAGCCATTTACAGTAAGTTACTGTATCATTTTTACTAAATTTTCAAATATTCCTTGAAATTTAGAATTTTAGAAATTTCTTGAATTTTCAAACGTGGTTCAGAAAAATTTGGAATGCGGAATTCTGGAAAATCTGTGAGATCAGTGATTCGGCCATCTCTACCCATGATGTCTGTGAAGCGAAAACCCTGCTTTTGATAATCCTGCTTTTATCTTTTATGGGGACATCCACTATCTGCAGGGGGGCATATCTTCTCATAGAGAGAGTCGTTATGTGGGGTGAAACATGTTCGTGCCCTGCCCAACAATGCCGATAAACTGCCATCCCTCTCTGCACAAGCCACACTCACCATTTTTTCATCATTGAGCTGCCAATCAAAAAATATACTTTTCACATTAAAATTTTATTGAACTTGTTTAACATAATTAAAGAATGCTTTAATAGTTGTAGTTTATTTACAAATGTGTTTTGTGGACAGAAAAGCAACTGTCTGAGAAAGCATTTACTATAAAAACATAATGACAAAATACCACACACTGTTAAGTATTGCACCCTGCATGCTCCATCGTATTTCCAAATTTTGAAAAGCAAATAGTTAACAAAGAATATTTGTATACAGAGAAAAATAAATTGATTAAATAGTCCAAAATCTTCATTCAATATTATGGGAAATAAGCTGACAACATAGAAAGCCATCTGCTTACTGAGCTTGCAACGGAATGCAAACAGTGCCAGACCAGCAAAAAGCCACTCATGTGTACATAGTCGAGTGAGCGTGACAGACACTTGGCTGGAATTTGTAGCTTTTTTTCTTTTTAACACCAGTTTAACCTAATGGCGGTGTAAAGAATTCCCCCTCAGCGCAGTAAGACTGGACTTGGAGCACAGTTCGCTGATGCAGACTGACTGTTCTAAAAAACACACATGGTTCTCATATGTAGCTACGGCAAATGCGAAGAAGAAAACAAGACTCGTTTTTTAATAAGATTGGAGTAAATCAGCGCCAGTACTGGACCTAATGTCAGAGGTTTCGTAGGGTGTCTTTTTACTAATTGCAAGATTACATTGGTTTATATAAATCTATTTCATAAAAAATACAACCTGTTAAAAAGATGAAAGAAGGCGATTGATGCATGGAAGGAACATTGCCTGCTAGTATTAATCCTAAATTGTAATCTGCTCTCTAGTGTAACAGTGGGAGATATTAAATGTTGGAAAAATGGAAAAATGAACGTGTGGTTTTAGTTTAGCAGTTCTTGCAGCACTGGAAGTTTGCTTTGAACGTTTAGCTCTGAATACGTGGTAGGCATTCAATAGATTCTTATTGCTATTCATCAGGAATTCTGTGTGTGATCAGAAATAAGAACAATCTTTAGCCTGTAGACTAAGACGAATTCTGCAGGATTTAAAATGTCTTCAGTTATATATAATAAACACTTCTCATCAAAAAAACTATAAACTGACAAAGGTGAAAGATTAAGAGTTAAAATACAAACCATTTGTTTAGAAGAAATTATAGCTAGTGTGAAATTGAAATTGAGATATAGGTTATTACATGCCGATAACATACATCTCATTGTTTTATGTATCATAGGCTAGGTACACACGAAGGGACTATTTGTCCCGACCAAGCACTTGCTACGAGCGAGCTTCTATATGGAGCCACACGTTCGATCGTGATTTGCCAACACATCTGATCGTCCAACACGGCCGGCCACCCTACACCAGCAGATATTTGCTGGAGTCTACCCAGCCATAGACTTTATTTGTACCTTTATTTGTATTCAGTATTTACTCAGTTCCCTTCATAACATTCTACCCTGATAAGTTAATGGGGAATTATAGTGGACCAGGGATATTAAAAAAAGTACCTTTATGTTGGAGGTACTGTTGAGTTTTCCTACCAATCTTCATTCAGAGCAACAGCCTGTTGAAGAATTGATAGTTGGCTTCTATTTTTACTGCTGCCAGGCTTCCTCTCTGCTTCAACTCAATGGGAGAGTCAAAGACACAGCCCTTGCACCCCCCCAAAAAATTAACAAATCAAAAACAATTTTAAACAGGCTGCAGCTCTTCAAATAATGAAGGTTGGGAGGTAGGAATAATCCACCATACACTCATACTAGGGTACAAAATAATTATCCTTTAAATGCACAATATAGTGTTGGTGTAAGTGGGTCTATATAAAAAAAAAAGCTGCTGGTGCAGTACAAAGTGTTCCTTATTGTATTTTTGCTATTTAACGAATTAGTTCACAAAGTTCAGCAGCTATGTTTTTCTTATTTTATGGCACCACCAGGTCTAGAATAAAGCCATAGAAAAATCATTTATGAAAACACGTTTCTTTGTAATCTCAGATACAGAATCATATGCAAAAAGTATTAACAAACCACAGATCTTTATCTTATATGAATAGTGCAGTAGTCTAATGCATTAAGGGGATTTAAAATAAGTATTGCATGTAAAGAGAAGAAATGTTATCACTTCTGTTTAGCTTTTCATGGCTTTTCACTTTAAGAGCTGAACAGCCTGACTCGTGCAGGATTCAACAGTGTATTCATCAGCGCTTAGCAGAGTGTACGTGTGTAATTTAGTAGTTTATTGACTGCAAATGCATATGCGTGTTTCGCTTTTTGCCCTGCTTTCCATTTTTGTTAACCCACCTCCCTCTAACTCTGACCTACTTTTTCCAGGCCTGTGCTCTGTTTCTCTTTGATATTGCCTTATATCCCCACAAGAGACCTGAATGCAAATAGAGCAAACAGACAAAGCAGAAGAGAGAGACGTGAACATATAAATAAATGAAGTAAATCTTTCATGATGTCTTAATATAATTTCCAGTTAAAGTGGAAAGCGGTGGATCTGTATTGGATCTAAAAGGTTTTGGTATTGCATTAAACCATGTGAACGGACTTGGGGCTGAATTTTCCACAGGGAACTAGGTAATCAGTAAATATTTCCGTATCTTAAGAAATTAGGGCTTGTAAAGACAGAACCATTGTTTCTGACATATACTCCCTCTTTATAAAAGAGAATAGAAGATTATATATAAATATAAAAATAAGATGGCCCCAAATGACAACAGGGCCTCAAACAGTATAAATCTGACTCTACATGGACCTAAAACAACCTTTTCCAAGACAGGGGGATATACCATAATAACAAATATGATTTCCCACATCAAACAGCGGTACACATGTTTTTATGGATATGTTTTAAACTAGGTATGGGGGGGGAGGTAACGTTGAAATACACGGGTAGATAGAGAAGTTAGGAATCAGGGGGCTATTAACACAACGGAGGGAGGAGAAGGAGGAGGGGGGAGCATTGAGGATAAGGAGGCATGTACGACCATGTATGGAAGTAAATCAATTGATAATCTAAAATGTATGTTTACAAATGCAAGAAGTCTGGCTGGAAAAACCGGCGAACTTGAAATAATAGCTCTAAAGGAAAGGTATGATGTAATTGGTATAGCAGAATAATGGCTTAATGATTCACACGACTGGACAGTAAATATTGAAGGATACTCCTTATTTAGACATGACAGAGTTAATAAGAAAGGAGGAGGAGTATGTATGTATGTTAAACAGGAATTGAAGCCAAATTTAAAAGATGGAATAGATGGGGGAGTAAACGATATGGCAGAAACATTATGGGTGGAACTGTGTACAGGAAGCAAGAAGGTAGGTAAATTAATTGTTGGAGTATGTTATAACCTGCCAAATGCCGGGGAAGAGGTGGAAATGAATATCCATATGCAGTTGGCGAAGGCTGCTGGTATGGGGCATGTTCTGGTTATGGGGGATTTTAACTACCCTGACATAGATTGAGGGAGTAAGGGAACTGCCAGCACCTCAAAAGGTATAAAGTTCTTAAATTTCCTATATGAGCATTTTCTTTCACAGATGGTAGAAGTTCCTACTAGACAGAATGCGTTGTTGGATCTGGTGATATCTAATAACCCTGAGCTCATTTTGGAGATGAGGGTAATGGGAAGCTTAGGGAATAGTGACCATGATATAGTGTCATTTAATATAGGTTGCAAAAAACTAAAGTGCACTGGCTTAACAAAAACTTTTAACTTTAGGAAAGCTAATTTTATGCTGTTAAAGGAATCGCTTTAAAAAAATGAGGTCCACTCCTGCATGGCTTAATGCTCAGGTAAAAAGGGAAATGGAATGGCTTTTAAAATTTTGAAAACAGAAGACACAGAACAGGCTTACAGGGAGTACAAATGCTGTAATAAAGAGTGCAAGAAAGCAATTAAACTAGCTAAAATAGAAAATGAAATACGGATTGCCGAACAAAGCAAGTCCAACCCCAAAATGCTTTTTAAGTATATAAATGGTAAAAAGATGAGGACTGAGAATGTGGGACCATTAAATAATGGGGCTGAGGTGGTTGTAGAGGATGCCGAGAAGGCTAATCTGCTAAACTGTTTTTTTACATCGGTTTTTACTGTTGAGAATCCTTGTCCTTACAGTAGGGATTGCAATAATATGCAGGGAAGAAATGAAGAGTATTCACATTGGCTAACAGAGGATATGGTATGGAAACAATTAGACAAAGTTAATATCAATAAAGCGCCAGGACCAGATGGATTGCATCCTCGGATTTTAAAAGTTCAGTTCTATCTAGACCATTGTTTCTCATCTTTTCAGATTCGCTTTTGTCTGGGGATGTGCCGCTGGATTGGAAAAAAGCCAATGTAATACCAATATTCAAAAAAGGTAGTCGTTCACAGCCTGGTAACTATAGACCTGTAAGCCTAACATCAGTGGTAGGGAAAGTGATGGAAACTTTGTTAAGGGATCATATCCTTGACTTTGTCTCCAGAGATCATCTTATTAGTAGTAGTCAGCATGGATTTATGAGAAATAGATCATGCCAGACAAATTTAATTGGTTTTTATGAAGAAGTGAGTAAGTAGTTAGATTCAGGCACAGCAGTGGATGTGGTATATTTGGATTTTGCAAAAGCTTTTGATACTGTGCCGTGACTAATGTATAAACTGAGGACTGTTGGCCTTAAAGAAAACATTTGTTCATGGATAGAGAACTGGTTATTGGACCGCAAACAGAGAGTGGTGGTTAATGGACCTACATCTATGTGGGCTAAAGTTCTAAGCGGAGTGCCTCAGGGTTCTGTACTGGGGCTGCTTCTGTTTAATCTGTTTATAAATGACTTAGAAGGGGGCATTGAGAGCAAGGTCTCTGTGTTTGCTGATGACACTAAACTATGCAGAGCTTTGGAAACTTCCAATGATGTGCAAGTGCTGCAAGCAGATCTAGATAGATTATCAAAATGGGCAGCAGAATGGCAGATGAGATTCAATGTTGATAAATGTAAGGTGATGCATTTGGGATTTAATAATCCCTGTGCCACCTACACCATAAATAACTCTGTGTTAAGTGCATTTGTAATGGAAAAAGATTTGGGGGTTCTGGTAGATAACAGACTTAGCTATAGCAAACAATGCCAGGTAGCAACGGCTAGAGCTAGCAAGATATTGTCTTGTATAAAAAGGGGAATAGATTCAAGAGAAAAAAATATTATTCTCCCTCTTTACAAGGCACTGGTAAGGCCTCATTTGGAATATGCGGTGCAGTTTTGGAATCCCATATACAAAAGGGACATCTTGGAAATTGAGGCAGTTCAGAGAAGGGCAACTAAATTAATAAGGGGAATGGAGGGGCTTGACTATGCAGGCAGATTAGACAAGTTAGGGCTGTTTACATTGGAGAAGCGACGTTTGCGTGGGGACATGATAACCTTATACAAATATATTAATGGCTCATACAATGAACTCTCTGGTGCATTGTTTACTAACAGGTCATATCAGAGGACACGTGGACATCCTTTAAGGTTGGAAGAAAAGAAGTTTCATCTTCAGGTTAGGAAAGGTTTCTTTACAGTGAGAACGGTGAAACTGTGGAACTGTCTTCCAGCAGATGTGGTAATGGCAAGTTCATTAAATAGCTTTAAAAAAGGCCTGGATAAGTTCCTAAAACTAAAAAATATTGAGAATTACTGGTATTAATGCATATAGATCTGGTTGATCCAGGGATACTTTCCGATTGCCGCTTGGAGTCAGGAAGGAATTTTTTCCCCCTTTTTAGCTGTTTTTTTTTTTGCCTTCCTCTGGATCAACTGTTAGGTAGGGTTAAAAAAAAAAAAAAAAGGGGGTGAATAGGTTGGACTTGATGGACGTATGTCTTTATTCAACCTTAATTACTATGTTACTATGTTACTATGTCTGCTGAACTAAAGGGCTTACCGGTACTTAATACAGCACCCCATATGTTTACCTAAACTCACAAATTAATAAATCATTGGTGTTGCCCCTAGGTAGACCCATAATTGCAGGTAAGGAAACAATAGCAGCTCCCCTATCTAAAGGGACCCGAGACGCACGATTTGTCCGAACGTTCATTATGGCCGATAATCAGCCCGTGTATGGGCACTTTATCGGCCGAAACAGCCTTTCGGCCGGGGATCGTTGCCAGACCGACCAGGCAGATCTCCAAACGACCGGCCTTTTCGGCCAATAAAGAGCCCATACACGGGCTGATTATTGGGCGAAATGAACGTTCTGACACATCGTGCCTCGCAGGTCAGGACCCGCGATCGCACGTGTGTACAAGGCTTAAGTGTGTGGATATAGCTGCAAGCAATTGTAAAACTCATTAAAGGAGAACAAAGCTTTTTTTTTTTAAATCCTAATTTAAAAGCTTTTCTCCCCAGAATTACATGCGAGTAATAGATTCTGTAACTGAAAATGCTTCCATGTTGTTGCCAGCACAACTCACATCCCATGTAGTCTTGAAAGAACATTGTGCGCATGTGTACTTAAAGATCACGCCCCCTGACCCAGTCTTTTCTATATAAATGTCTTCACACCAATATTGGAGACACTGACCAAACATTAAATGCTGCTTGTTGCTCTGCAGTTTATTTACTAGTCTGCATGAATTGCATACAGTCTTCCTGAGGCAATACAAAATAGTCAGCTCATTTTACTGACAATTTTTTTCTTCTGTTCCCATCAAAAGATAAGGCTTCTATATGTATTCTATGCATGTGCAATGGTGGTTCATCAGTCTAAACACATGTTTTAGAAACACACAGCCCCTGAGGTCATGGGTTTTAATCCCCAGATTTCCTTTTTTTGGTTCCATTATATTCCTAGCAAAAGTTTCCAATGTAAAAAAAAGTTTCCATGAAATTCCAATTTCTATTTGGTAGCTCATTTGGGAAAGTATAAAGCTTTGCTTTTAGCAAGATAATTTACATGTGGTTGCAGGTTCAAATCCTCACAATTCAGTTTTTACTGTTAATATACAGTTTCTTACATCCATGCTAGCTATGAAATACATTGCAAAGATTACTTTTCTTCTTTGTGTGAAAAACAAATAAATTTATTATTGTTAGGGACAGGAGCATTTAAATATAAACTGCGTTGAAATACCTGTTCTGTCTCAGGTGGAGGGAGGATTTCTCTTCTGTATGATTGCCTGCCATCTTTTAGGAAGCTAACACAGCTAAGGGGAATTATGGAAGATAACTCCAAACCTATATAAAGAGCTGCAATCCTCTGCAGATCTCAGAAGTCATCACAGTAGATGGCAGAGGACAGAAGAAAGAAGAGGCTGGTAACATCGGCTCCGCTAAAGCCAGCAGTGCCAGCGGGCTTACTGGCGGCTGCTGTGAGCCCGTCTGGCATAGGCTACTTCAGCGGTGTGGGTATCGCTAGCTGTGAAGAAAGAAGACATCGGATCATGACTCCAGTGACATCGGCGACGTTGAGGCCACCTGCACCGGAGGTACCCCTGGTGGCCACAGGGGTACTTCTCGGCGTTGGTGGCGTCAACAGAGCTGCTTTTACGTATTATACATGCATTTTGAAGAAGTAGCAGTGAATGGCTACCTTGATACAGCAGGTTTCATCAGCAAAGCTTGTTAGATAAAATTCCAAAGGGTCAAAATACAGTACCAGGAGTTACAGAAATTGTGCCAGGAAGTACATTTACAAAAAGGGACATCAAAAAGGGAGAAAAAAGAGGACCCTCATGCAGTGAGATGTATCACAAAGTATACCCTAAGATCAAAAGGATAATATCTAAACATTGGTACCTACTGAAGGGTGCCCCTCATATAACTAAAAAGGTAAAAACAATAAACGTGATTGTCAAAAGCAACAGATTTGAATGCGATCAAGCAAAAGAACATTTACAGTCAATAATAGATAAAAAAAAAGATTCTACCCTTAATAAAAAAATGTGGAGTTTGTAAATATATCACCCAGGGAAATAGCAAGTTCTATTATAATTATATTAATCATAATGTTCAATGGTAAGGCCCCTCATTTAACGTGAGTGTGTGTCCTAGTAGCCTGTGTATTGTACATTTCCTGTGTAAGCCCTGAAAAGCAAGGGTACATTTTAACTAGAATTAATCTGGATGACATAAAATAACTTGTATAATCAGGTAAGCACTTATTTTCCTTAATTTAGATATATTACATGTCCTAAATAAACCTGTATGTGTCTAATGAACCACTAATCAACTATTACCATGTCATTTACATGATTAAAGATAAAGGTGCACAGGCTGTAATAAATGCTGCCTGCATGGTACCAGTGAAGAATATAACCTCTAGGCAGGCTCAAATCCAATGGATAAATTAAACAATGTCTTTATAAATGATGAGAGAGTCATTAAAATAAAAACGTGTAAAAATGAATGCCACCTTAAATATTATACTTGTCTGTAACACTAGGGAATTGCAAAGAAAAATGTTGATTTACTGTGAGACTAGTGGGTGGCAAGGAAGGTAGAATGACTCATTTGGGCGGAGGGGACTATTTTCTCTGTTGGGTGGATTAGTTCATTGGTGTCATATTTTAATGGGTTGTACTTGCTATTGCTGTTGCTATGCCAGCAAACAATGCCACTAAACATTGTGCAGTTCTTGCACTTTAAACATATATTGGTTAGGTCCATTAACAGTAACTTTCACTATACAGTTTAAGTGGGCATTAAGTTTGATCAGTGTTTATTGGTGTAAGAAATAAAACTCAATGAAGACCCGCTGGACAATCTATGTGCCATATTTATAAAGCTGTGGTATCGCTTTTTAGCGATACCGCGACTTTAACGATCTTTAATTTACGATCGTTAAACCGATTGGAGATTAACGATAGGTTTAACAATGGTAAATTTACGATACCAATCGTAAATCTACAATAACGAAATTGTAGATTTACGATCCCCATAGAATACCATTGCGGTAGTTCACTATGCTAGATTTTTTCCATAGTACTGTACTTTACTTTTAATTATAAGCACCAGACCCATATACACGAAGCCCCTATATTCAGCATTTCTTATTTTGCAGTGATCTATCTGCAACATCACAGCAACTCATTCTCCTGTAAAATAATATTTCCCAGTGCTACCAGATTTCTAGAGGAAGGCAGACATGGTAATTGCAAAAGAAAGCAGCTTGTAAATAAAAATAATCAATCATCCAGGTGCTAGTAAAGCAACATGCACCTAACATGACTCAATTATATTAACAGCATAGCTATGAAATACTTTATTGCTCTTAGCATCTTCTGAGAATTCGGATCACAGAAGAAAGGTGACGGGAATCTTATATCAGGACTGCAGAGATACTGCAGAGAATCCCATTACTTGTAGGTATCTATAAAAGATATGATTACAATAACTGTTTAAACATCTGAGGGCCATCAATACGTGTGTTGTTCTAATTGTTCTCTTGTGTTTTCTTGTCATTCCAAAACGGCTATCTACTTAAGTGCAAAAACCTTATTTTTCTATCATTAAGAAAATAATCTCCTTTATACCACATTAAACATTCATTGTCATAACCACCTATTGTGGAAGATTTATATTCTTACAGTATAAAGACATCAGAGGAAAGATAATACTTTTATGGCCATTAAAACAAAGCATTGGATCAGAGAGAGGATACTGACTACATATCCATTAGCAATGCATCAATACGTCATGTACACCGATGATTGTGGTCAGCTCAAATGAAGTGTAGAATAAAATGGCAATTTCTTCCTCAGCAAGTGATCTGGTGATTTTAGCAGTTCAAGCATGAAAAATATTAAAAATAGCATCAGAAACAAATGCGGATAAACAAAGAAAATACTATTTCGTACTGTCTGTATATTTGCAGAATTTAGCTACATTGATGTCCCAGTCAGAATTTTAATGTTGGTAAAATGTTACATGGATGTCACTGGGTAATACATAGTGTACATAAGGCTGGGTACACACCTTTAGATTCTTCGCCCCAACTGACCATTCGGCACTTCCTACCAGACGGCCTGGATGAAGGACTGTCGGATGCAGCAAAAGTAGCCACAATCAACAGTACACAGCAAGCAATTGTGGGCTCCGCACGATCGTCCATGGATGCAGCCAATCCTTCCTTTGTCTGATATTACGTATCTTTGTGAGTTTGTAACAGTAATGTATTAGTAGTTTTCGCCAAGGTCAAAAACAACCATTGAAAATCAGTTGAAAAATACTGATATCAGTCCTTTATACCATGAATATCACCACCCTACATCTGGGTACATTGCTTGTGATGTGGAAACGCTGACATTTTCCTGACACGTGGACCACATGCACCACAAAACAACCTAAACCCAAGATAACCCCTGCTATATCATCATATGAGTTACAATGTGCTTTTAGTGATTGCTGCTATTAGTATATCACCCTATTTAAAAGGACACAAATAACATCACCCCATTACATGTCCACGCTTCCAGCAGCTGAAATCACTTACTCACATTTACAACCGTACTGTCATCCCTTAGATATCACACGGCAAAGATGCTAAAAGCCTGCCTCCTAGCGGCCCAGGGACATTTTTAACATAACACTTGTCATTGGCTGGGAGGAATATTTCTCCTCCTCCTCTGCCAGTCAAACAAACTTGTCAAACACAGTGGTAATCAGGAAAGACTAAGAACCATAAAGGGAAACCCACTGTACTCCAGAAATATCCGGGGGCACTCACTCTGCATTCAACAGGGAAGTAATAACCCCAACATAAGGGGGGGGGGAGATAAATGATATGGTGTATAAAAACCATCCAACCATATAGATCTAATAAAAACATCCTTTATTGAACAATATATATAAAAACTAGTAACCACCTACAACCCACACAAAGACATGAAAACTTTGGGCATCCCTAGAATAAATGGGTCACGTTTCGGAGAGAAGTCCCTCCTAATTCTTTAACATATTCCTCCATTGTTAACCCATGGTTAACTTGGAAACCAGGATATTACACACAAGTATGGTGCTTTAGGCCAATCTTGTTTTTACCTTCTTTACTTAATGAATTTTATTACGCATAGATTTTCCATCTATATATATAATACTCCAGATAATTGTACTTTGTTACAAATTGTTAATAAACAAGTGTTTGTAGTTTCATCTTTAAATTTTTAAATTGCAACATTGAAATGCATTATGGGGTTAAAGGAAAACTTACTGTACATTTTTTAATCCAAATGTATAGAATGCCTATACATTATAAGATACTTCTCTAGTAAGTTGCATTTATATACATGTGAAAAATATATTCTAAAACTAAGAAGGCTTCCATGTTGCAAGTGCAACTCACAGTCGCATGTTGTATACAGTATGTTGTATACAGATGTCTCCACACCAGTATGGAATGTACAAATGATATTCTATATGTTATCTCTAATGGCATAGTGTTGCAATGCTCTGCTTTAAGCAAGCCACTTTGTGAACTCAAAACTCAAAAGCACACTTGATCTGGGTCGGGGGATATGCTGTCCCCTTCCTCAGGTTTAGCTGAGGAAGGGGACAGCATATCCCCTGAAATATCTTATGTTTTTGCTCAATAAATAATTACTTCTCTAAGAAGTAGTACTTTTGAGTTAACAGATTGGATTGAATTGGCCCTTGGGGTAGGGGTTGTGAGGATTGCACCTACTTAGTACAGGTAATTGCCCTTGTGGTGTGCTTGCGTGAACCTTTCTGCTTTAAGCAAGACAGGTTGCAGGTTCAATTCCCAAAAGTTACTCGAAATAGAGAATTAATGAAATTGTAATATTCTGGTTCTTAAATTCATGCGAGCTTAGAGTATGTGTTCAAATATGTTTACAAAAAACTACCCTAAAATTCATGTTTAGTGTCAGAGAGAGGCAGGATTGTTGATCTATAACATGATTGGCTGTCATCTTCGTGAAGGGAAAGAATGCAACTCACTGTGTACTGAGCAGGACTTCCACCAGAACAAAAAATTGATTATTGGAGATGACCCCAAGAACCCACATGCTAATTTTATAAATCACACAGAAGCCACAGCAAAGCAAAAGGTGAGACACAGCTTGATGTATGTTTGGGAATGTTCTCAGTCTATTGGGACAGTGTTGTCTGGTAACTTTAGTTCCTCAGTTTTAACCTTATGTAATGGATATCAGTCACTAAGTTGCTGTTGTTTTATTGAAACAGAGCCTTCTTAAAACAGAAGGTACTAGGTGTAACTAATCCACAAAAAAAGAAAGGAATAATTATTTCATTTTTAGAATTCCCAGAACAGTGGGCAGAAACATGCAAAGTTTCTCCTGTATGTCTCTGGGGCCAATGCATGTGTCCAGAACCATTCTCGTATTGGGCTTTGCATATGATAACAGTATGCCTTAAAACCTATTGGATTAATGCCTTCTGGTGAAAGCAATAAGATTTTGCAAGGCACAGTAATTTACCTGACTGTGAGAAGACTGCTAATCTGTTTTGAATTTGTAAAGCCTATTGAAGGCTTGGAACAAAAAGTCAGCCTTAGAGATGTCCGAACTTCGCAAAATCCGGTCCGCTCGACAATCTGCGAATTTTCGTAAAAATTAGAAAATTCGAAAATCCGCGAGCGGACCTATTAAAACGCATTAAAACAAAAAAATCCTCGAAAATAACGAGAAATCCTCGTAATTTCGACAATTTTCGAAAATATGTATTTTCACGCATTTTCGAAAATACGAGAAATCCTTGTAATTTCGAAAATTTTTGAAAACGCGGTTCGGAAAAGTTCGGAAGGCGGAAAACCTGAAAATCCGCAATATCCGCCGTTCGCGAACGCGGTAAATCCGCTGCGGATCCGGGTTCGGATCTGCGAACTGGGCCATCACTAGTCAGCCTGTAGTTAAAAAATAAACAACAAACATCCATTTTTGTAGTTAATGTGCAATATTAATGCACAATAAATCTTAATAAGTTCCACTTGAAAAAATCATAAAGAAAAATTATACATAATGAATTTTCTCCTCAACCCTTGGTGTAACATTTATTATTATATATTATCTTAATTAGGTTAAAATGGATGATCAGCTCAATACAGGATGGGCAGAATGTCACCTTCCACTTAATTACAAATATCAAACCATAGCACATTATTTGCACTCAGATTTTATTTACAATAAAGAAAATAAAATATAACATCAATGAGTTGAAGATTTGGAAATGCACTTCCAATCCAAAATAATTTCTTCACAGCGCTGTTAATGTTATTTATTGAAAGGTTATTAGGTTATTGAATTTCTGAACTGGAGAGCTGATAATAGGAAAGGTATCGTTGGGGAGGTGGAACCTACAGTGTTTGCTTAATATTTATTCAGTTAGAATTGATTTCGGGTACCATTTTGCAATTTATTTCTGACAAGGCAGTGGCAAAATGTACTCAACACAGCCATCCGCAGGTTTTTGCACCTTAGCGGGTACGCGTGGGTTTAACTTTCATTGCCTGTACTTGTGAGGCACGTGATCCCTCACTTTTATTTTAGGGGCCATTCCCATAACATCTTTTCATTATGCCTTAAGGATAATTAGGCCACTTCTTGTATTGCCAGTGACCGCCATGGCAAGTGGACTTGCCCTTCCAAATCTTCCATGCCATTTTTACCCCTTCCTGCAAACCTAAGTTAAATATAGTTAAACCAACCTTAGTTGAGATGGGCTCCATCTGGCTTAAAATAAATATGATCCCATTCAAGCAACTGGTGCCTAAGAGAGACACCCTAAAACATATACATTTTGCGATCAATTTAACTTTAACGACAAACTGTTCTATTTCCCGGATTGACCGTGCATGATGCCAATTAAGTTGTGGCAAGATATTTCACCACAGAGTAAATAGCTCGAGACATCTATCTAGTATAACACAAATATCTTTCTTCATGCGCCCAATGAGATCCCTCATGGGTACTAATCATAAATGGTGGGGACAGGATTTGCTAACAAAAGGGGTTCTTCATGTTTCCTACAGTGCCGATTACATTGTTCACTGAAGTTCCCCCTTGAAGTAAAAGCGGTGGATATGGCAACATTTCCCACTTCTTGGGCCCTCTCAGGGAAAGCTGAACATTGATGCCTGTGGCGTACCAGTGGGCTTACTGAAGGGCTCAAATGCTGTGGGGGCCTCTTTCTTCTCTCTGTGGTTGGCTACGTGCACGAAGCTCAGTACTCAGCTGTGCACTGATCCAGGACTCCCCCTCTTATTCTTGCTGCCTAATAAAATTTAAAGAGCTGATCAAGTGAAGCCATATTTTAACTGCTCTGACTGCTAGCTTATAAACTTCTTGGGACTGCTCTCTCATCAAAACGGTACCATCCTATGTCACTTCCTCCCCCTATAAATAACCTCATCTTATGTCATTCCTGTCAACTTCCCTCCCTTAACTTCTACGCTGCCCTTAATGCTGACCCCCGGGCCCCCCTGCAAAAAAGGTAAGTTGCAGGGGGGAAGGGTAGCTCATCCCCAACTTTCTGTAAAACAAAGCTGGCAAATCTGCAGGGTGATTTGTCTCCCTTTAACAGCATCAATTTTAGTTGGTTGTTAAATGTTTGAACAAGCTGCAAAGCTTACCTAGAGATACAATTTATTTTTACAGCAGGAACAGTTATAAAAGTCCTTCTTTATGGGAATTTACGGAAACATTGGATGGATAAGGAGTCCAAATAGTTTGTGGTTTACCTTTAAGACAGCCAGCAAGAATTCCTAGAGCAGCTTAAATAAATGTGTAATATATATACTATTATCAAGAATAGCTACAGACCGGTCCTGTTTTCTGTTTCCTACTGTATCTCTCCGTGTGTGTATATATATATCCTATATCAAAAAAGCTTACTTGCTGTGTCCGTATTTCCGTGTGTGTCCCCGATGCTACTGCATAAGAAAGAGGGATGCTACAAATGTGGGGGATGCCAAATGTGCAGGTATATGATAGCAGGGTCTGATTTTCCCCACCAGCACACAGGCCGCAATTATAAAATTAGGCCTAGATTATCTTGTTTAAGCACTAAGGCTATCTATATTATCTATATTATGTGGGGTATCCCGAATGCACAAATGAGGGGATGATTACTTTTACTGCGTGAGGCAGCATGGATCAAAAAATTGGCTACTATCTCCCCAAAGGCTCGAATGAACAATTGTTTCTATCTTGTTTTTTATCATGTACATTACATATAGTTCAGCACTTACTCTTAATGCAAGATATTTATACTTTGCACCATGTATGGTGGCTTTACAATAATAAGGGGGGCTCACTATCTTTGTGTGGAGAGCAAAATGGGCAATAGTTAACATAAACAGCTGAAGTATATGTTGTCCTCAGTTAATAATTTCTGACTTTACCTAATAATCATATTGTACAAGTTGAAGTATCTAATTTTGTAGTGCATGTGCCAAGTAGACAGATTCCATCATTCTCAAAATTGCTATATACTATCCACAAGGGGACCAGGTTCCTTATAAGGGCTTTCTGGCCATTTAATCTTTTTTATAAAAACAATATTATGCACATAAAAATCTATTCTTAAAAAAACAGGGCTTTATGGACACTTTATGGTTTTAATGGAGCACCATTTGTACTTTTTGTACTTTTATGTGCAGCATATAGTTTGATGTGCACCATGGTTCTTGTTTATGCACGCTGTGGGGTACTACATGGGACCCATGTTTGCTTGTATATTCAGGATGTGATGTAATGGGAATTATCCGATTGGGAGATACTCACCACCAGGAGCCAAAGATAGAATGAACATCATGATTCAGTGTATACTTTATATTAGGATGTCAATCGTTAATCATCCTGTGGAACTCCATGAGGGTTCCAATGTCGCCCACATCCTAATATAAAGTATACACTGAATCATGATGTTCATTCTATCTGTTTTTTGGATGTTAGAATCATTAAACAGGGAGAGAAGTTAGAAACTGAACTTTTTTCTAAACCTACTGATAGAAACCAAATATTGTCATTTGACAGCTTTCACGCCAAGCATACTAGAAGGTCCATCCCTATTAGCCAATTTGCTCGGGTGGACCGCATAGTGAGTGAAGGGGGTAGAAAAATGGAACAGATTGGGGAAATGTACCAAAAATTTCGTCATAGAGGTTATCCAAAAAGGGTACTAAATGATGCTTTGGTTAGGATTAACAATAAAGACAGTAAACAAGATGTAAGAGGACCCCGTTTACCCTTTGTTCTGAACTATGGGATTGGAGTTAACAGGGTTGCAGAGGTGGTGCGGAGACATTGGCATATACTCGGACAGGCCTATCCGGATGTTCCGGAGTTTGCCAATTCACCCCTGATTTCTTTTCGTAGGGGACGCACCATCGGCACCAATTTGGTTAGATCTACAATGAGGACCAATAATGAATGTACACGGTCCTATAGTAGAATTCAACGTAAGGGCATGTACCCATGCCTAAGATGTAAACAATGCAGATATGTTAATAAGGGATCTTCGTTTGTTCACCCTAATACAGGTGAAGAATTCACTCTTAGAGGACATTACACATGCGACAGCCAGTGTGTAGTGTATGTTCTGTGGTGCCCTTGTGGTCTCCTATATGTTGGAGAGACCACTCAGTCTATAAAGTCGAGAATTTCTCAGCACAGGTCAAGTATTAGACTTAAAGATGTTAAATTACCGGTGTCTAAACACTGTATAGATTATGGACATGATCCAGATTGCCTCAAGTTCATGGTATTAGAGATGGTCCCGGTTCCATTGAGGGGGGGAGACCGCAAGCTGAGGCTCCGCCGACGTGAGGTGTGGTGGATCCACAGACTGGGGTCTCTTGCCCCCAATGGACTTAATAGAGATTATGATTTGTATGTGTTTATCTAAAATTATGATGCGGCTCCAAAGGTGTTGTCCTTAGTGGGTGTTGCCACTAGGGGGTGGTAATATCAGTGTGTGGAGTTTCCACCTGTGCAGAGGGAAATGAGGTGTGGTCATGGGAAGTGTTGGACATAGGTCATATCCTGTTATACCTTATAAATAGGTTTATGTTTGATGTATCTTGTAACAAATTATTTATCACCTGATGAAGGGGACTTTGTTTCCCCGAAACGTTGTGTATTATTATCTGAAATCTTGCCAATAAACCGTTTGAAGCAACAATTTTGAGTGCAGTGTCTATGGACATTTTCTATATATTGGGGACAATCCAGCCGGATCCCCTAACACTAGCACCTAAGCAATTTTGGTAGGTGGAGTGCTGTTTTTTCTATACATATCTATATATATATATATATATATATGTATCAATAGAAAAGACTGGCACACACTCCCTCAGTTCAAATGCCAGGGTGCTCCCGAGGGATCCAATAATACAAAATGCACAGTGAATCAGGGCACTCCTTGGTCTTATAAACAAGTGGGTTTATTCACATCACAAAAAATGGCAACGTTTCGGTCCCTGGTCTTGGACCTTTATCAAGCCTACACACAGTTACACGTGTGTATCACTATCACCTCTATAAGAGGATATTGCACGTGTAACTGTGTGTAGGCTTGATAAAGGTCCAAGACCAGGGACCGAAACGTTGCCATTTTTTGTGATGTGAATAAACCCACTTGTTTATAAGACCAAGGAGTGCCCTGATTCACTGTGCATTTTATATATATATATGTATAGATATATATGATAACTGTACCGTGAAAATAACGAGGATATTTAAATTTAACAATTTATTACCAGTGGAACGTTTTTAATAAGTCCAGTTGACCTAATAGAATTCCATAGATACACCATATATACCATGACCTGAGTGAATGAGTAGATGGGAGCGTAAGACAATTAAAAAAATGTTTGGATGCAATCCTTCCCACCTTTGCTAGTAGGATTATGCTGTCACTGCCCCTGCTACCAATCTGGCATATAAAAGCACATGGATGCATTTACAACACAATCGTAGTGGTAGAATTTAACAAACAAATAAAAGTACCAAGGAAAGAATAGGAACAGTAGCTACTTCCTCTCTCATAGTTACAGAATTAAGGATTAGTTTTTTTCAGTGTGAAAAAGCTTCTAGACTACTGCACCGCCTGCTCTGTTTCATGGAGATGGGAGGCAAAAGGGCAACCAATCTTGTTTTTGTGCAGTAATCCAGCATGGTAGAAACTTGTTAACATGCTAGACTTTTGTCCAATGTGATTTCAAAAGATTTGGTGGTGGTGCAACATATAAATAGCAATAGCAATGTTCTAGTGTCAGTTCTATAGCTAGGTATACACATTACCAACCTTTTACAGATGACAGACATAATCTCTAAGATGAGTATTGATTGGTCTCCCTATATTAAAGAAGAGCATTTAGGACTGCCACATGCCCTATCGATTGCAGCCAACTCTCTCCCGATACTAAAGAAGAGGGAGCCAACCGCTACTGCAGGAAATTTTCATTTTCAGCAATTGTTTTTACAGTTTTACTTACTGATAAAAGGGCAATCTAATCGGATTTAATGGAATCATCCCTTTATCTTAAACTTAAGCTTTATTAAAAAAAGATCCTTCAAAAGAGTGTTTTTCCTTTCTGGCCACAGATTGGCTCTTTTTGCAGCTATCCATCTAGCTGAATTGTTAGGGTTGAGGTTCGTCAAAGGTGCAAAGTAAAGAAAGTGTTAATCATTTTCTGTCTTGCAAGGGGGATGAAATGCTGTGGGGCCCATTTATACAACTGCACTGTGGGTCATTACCAATATAGCAGGTTCATAACGGCCTGCTGACATTTTATGGCATAACTGTAAATTACAGACCAAGTTTGTGGGTGTTTCATTACTTTACTCGTTTAAGGCCACAATGGTGGGACCCTTGGTGATATCACATGGTCACAAAATACCATGCAGTATCTGTATTTTGCACCACAGCTGGTATTTGACTGTGCAGCCATAAAGTTCCAATGCCAAAAATATATTAAAAAAGGTTTACAGTCTCTACACTGTGTACTAGTAATAAAATTGAATTACAATAGAACACTATTTCATTTTTTCAACAATTACTGGGCTCCAGAGCATAATTTGTTTTGGGGTTCCTGGAAATACTTTGTGAGAGACAGTGTCCCTTTAAATTAAGCAATTATTATTGCATTCATTAAATTTAGATTGTTTACATTTTTATTTTAGTATCCCCATCCCACTTCTTCATTTGAATTGGAACAACACAATTTTGAATATTTTACAGATAAAATGACATTTATTAAGATTCATAAAGTCACTACTTTCTAGTGTTGAAACAGATGGAATTGACACTGCCAACTATTACTTTGATGGAAATAATTGCAGAAACAGTTGGGAGAAGTAATAATTATGTTAAAAATAGTATCACTCTAAGCTTTTCTAAATTAAATTATTACTTATGACATAATTCAGCTTTTTAAAAGAATATTTACCATTTAAACATCCAAAAATGTCTGTAAAAATGCTGAAAGTCAATTGTCTGTCCATGAAATTTTTCAAAGGAAACATTGCCTAGAACTGTTTCTTCTTTCAATAAAAAAATAGATTTATTTACTTAATAAGTAAGTAGAAGTATAATGTGCAATAGCATGGTTTGCATAATAAAACACTTACTGTAAATTATATAAGGGATAATGTGCCCCTTACAGTGTAATATAAGAATATATTATGTCACAGAGGAGTTCCCTGACCATATAAAAATGAGACCGCTGGCCGAATGCTTTTATACTGGGCAGGGAACACCGAGGTGACATTATATCCTTATATATATTTCTTATAATACATAAGGTTCTTATAATACATAAGGTTTACATAAGGTTGTAATACTATCATTTTAAAATTGAACAAGTAGAAGAAACTGACCGTGATTTACTTTCTTTTCCAAACCCCACAATTCTCCTTTAAAACGTCACTTTTACCTTCTTAAAAATGCTATGGGGTTGGAACAGTGAATGGCCAGAATGGAGCTGCAGTGAAACATTTTCTTATATTAATCACTCAGTGACATAGCTGGGTGATTATTATAAGCAAATTCTACCGTATTTTAAGGTAGAATACCGGTCTCTACTAGGGGTCCTGCAAACAAGAAGTCAGTATTTGGGAAGTATTTATTTATACACAGACAAAATGCTGAATTGGCAGATTAAGGTCATTGGAATGAAAAAATACTGCCCTTTTTTCTGAAAAGCATACAGTATGTATTTGTACTGAACTTCCCCTTTAAGTTTTACTTTTATATATAGTGGATAGTTTCTACATGTAGTGTGACAGGGGGAGGGTCTGTGTGATTGACAGCTCTTTACTGACTAGATGTGTCCCGTCCTCTTTAAAAAGTAAAACTCCCAGAGCTAAAAAAACAAAAGATAGTAATGTCAGAGAAGAAAAATGCAGATTTAAGATGGTGGTAATTAATCCTAATTACCATATATACTCGAGTATAAACCGAGTTTTTAAGGTTCAAAAAATACCTTAAAAACCTAGGCTCGGTTTATACTCGAGTCATTAGGGAAAATCGGCCTGAAAATTTTTGTTGTGTACCGGTACCTTATGATCGCAGTCCGGACCGAATGTTGAGAGCTGAGCTGGAGCAGGAGCAGTGAGACCGGGAGCTGTGAGACCCGGAGAGGCAGAGAGGGGCTGTAAGAGGCAGACCGGGAGCTGTAGAAGGCAGAGCGCGTGGGACGTGCGTAAGTTACGTCCGCTGATGTCATCAGCCTGGACCCGATCTGTACCGGACCTTTCCTACCGGTATAATGGAGGAGCCTGCAGACAGCCGGTCCCTTCTACCAGCACTCAGCCAAGTAAGGGTCTTGTTTTTCAATTTAATTATGTGGGTCCTGTTTTTCAATTTAATTATGCAAGGGGTGGTTTGGGGGTGGGGGGGGTAGGTGGGGTGGGGGTGGTGGTGGTTTTGCTGGGTCTTCCTTGCAGTGGGAATGGCTGCTGGGTGGCATTATAAATGAATTTACATCTACCCTCGATTTATACTCGAATCAATCGTTTTTACTAGTTTTTTTAGGTAGAAATGGGTACCTCGGTTTATACTCGTGTCGGTTTATACTCGAGTATATACGGTACTGTGTGATTAGTTAAAAAAGGATTTGGCACAGTTTACATGTCCTTTAAAGGCCAGAATGTCAGCTAGTTTATGGACTGCTTAAGCCATAATAGCCAAACCATATCTGCCTTTTGTAAAATGCAAAAGTAAATAATGTCTTTATTTTAAATATAATCAGGGAGATGTAATAAAAGTTCTTATCATTAAAAAAGGTGTTAATTTTGCCTAAACCAATCAGATCTTAGCTTTTAAATGGTAAATATCATCTGATTGCTTGGGGCAAAATTACCACCTTTTTTAATGGTAAGAACTTTTATTGTATCTGTTTGTCTCCACGCATTTCTCTGTGGTGAATCATTATAATTATGTACTACTTACATGTATATCTGTTGTATTCAATTAGATCATTAGATGAATGAGAACCTTCACAAGCATATGTACCACTTGTTTTTCTAATACTTTTTTTCCATCGTGCAAAAAGATAGGGTTGTATTGGAAGTGTAGGATCCACTTAGAAAGGCAATCTGTATCTGTATTGTTTTCCTTTAAAATCTGGTTTTATATATCAAATATTTTCAATTAATGATATTCCAAAAAAAAAAAAAGGAAATGCCTGTTTGTATTTTTATTCACATAGTGCTTTCTATCCATTACATTACAAACTTAGAATACATATGAATACCCAGAAATTTGTAAATAATATGTATGCAATACCTATGCTAGGCATAGTAACAATGCAAATGAGGTCACTACCCTAAACAGATTACACATCAATCTAGGTTTACCCATTGGTCACATATTGCTAGTAGAGATGTCCGAACTTCGAAAAATCCGGTCCGCGCGAGGATCCGCGGATTTTCGAAAAAATCCGTAAATTCGAAAATCCGCGAGCGGACCCGTTAAAACGTATTAAAATGAAAGTTCGGCAAAATCTGCATTAAAAGTGGTCTAAATAGCCTTGGTAATGTACACTTAATCACTCAGGGACCTGGGTAATGTCCTTAGAAACACGTATCAATGCCTACAATACCTAAAAATTACAGTCCGCTAGCGTGAATTTTAAAAAACGGTACTTTTCGAAAATACGAGGATTTCCGGAAAAACGAGGATTTCCGGAAAAACGAGGACCTCCGAAAACGAGGATTCACGTAAAAACGAGGATTTTCGTAAAAACGAGGATTTTCGTAAAAACGAGGGTTTTCGTAAAAACGAGGAACCACGAGGAACCGGAACTTCCTGCCTAGCAAAATGGCTAGTTCTGCAAGGCAGTTGTATGCCATGAATTACCTGCTGCTCAGGGGGTACGATGAGTTCCCCCCTGGCACCCATCATGTGCGGCGCCGGAGGCGCAGGATTATGGAGGGGCTCCAGCGCCGGATCCTGCGGCGATTTGGATACCAGACCACTGTCTCTACCCTCCAGAGACAGTGGTCTGACCTCAAGAGGCAGAGGCCTCAATATGTGGCTGCCGTACGGCAGATGAGAGAAGGCAAGTATACCTTTTATTATATTACTGTATTATAATACGTAGTAAAATATTTTAATTCACTTCTGACAAAAACATATTTATATATATGTTTTTAAAAACATCAATAATCCTTAAATTTGGCTTGTGAGAGAGAGAGATCCAAGTTCTTTGTATTTCTCATTCACTGGTTATTATTACATTATTCTTCTTCTTATATTATTCAATATCAGCCCTATTTAAAGGGTAAGTAAAGTCAAAAAATAAATCACTGAAAAGTGACTTTATTTAACATAACACCTATAAATTCAAAATGATACCCACACATAGACACAGGTAAACATACTTGGTGGCCCACCCTTCCATTTCCATGGCAGCCTTATTTAAAGGCTAAGTAAAGTTAAAAATGAAATCGATCATTAAAAATTGATTTCTTTTTACCTTATAAATGCACACTGATACCCACACATAGACACAGTTAAACACACTTTACTGACCCACCATTTTAGTTACATGGCAGCCCTATTTGAAGGGAAAGTAAAGTCAAAAATAAAATGTTGATCAATTATTAAAAATTTTAAATCTTTTTGTTATGTTTTTTTGTGCAATATATTGTATATACAATACTTTCCGAGTGAGTTTTGTGTGTCTTTTTTTCTATCGGATCTATAACGATCCCTGACTGAATGCCCAAAATGGCCATTAGCCATTGCACGTTATGTACTTTAAGTATAATATCCATTTTATATTGTCTCTGTGTCTCTATCTGTCTCTCTCTCTATCTCAACCTCCCTTTTAGTTACATGGCAGCCCTATTTGAAGGGAAAGTAAAGTCAAAAATAAAATGTTGATCAATTATTAAAAATTGATTTTTACACTCCAAAATTAAAAATGTTGTGTTACCCACAAAATCTATACAGATACAAGTACACACAGCTACTGATGCTCCCCTACACCCAACCAACTTTTCCCTTTCCGTGGCTACAATACACACAATAAGAATATAAGTACTTAGCCAGAATAAGGTATGAAATCATTGCCATAGAAATATGATTGACTTTTAAAGAAACTAAACATATTGCCTTATTTAATCTGTATTTTCAAGCGAATTCAAAGTATATAATTAAATATATCCTTTAGATATATCATTCATTATTATTTTTTTTATTTTATTTGCAGGGAATCTTCCTCAGATACCCCACCCCCACCACCGTCCCCGCCAGAGGAAAAATGTAAGTGCAGCCTATTGAAAAAAATTTTTTTTCTAAATCTTTCATTTGTCCAGGCCAAATTACAGCACACACGAGCGCTCTAGAAACAAGCATACAAGCACGTGTTTGCGTGCGCTCATGTGTATTGCCATGCGAGTGCAGTACGATAGCATAATTGTGCAAAAATTGAGGATCACATTAATTGTGCCACACTATTGTGTGCTTTTTAACACGTATGTGTCCAAGCCCTTTATCCAAATGTTTGCATAATGTTTGACAACTTCTCTGAGAATTGTTTTAGTAAATGTATTCGAACATTTAATGACAGTGAGAGTTAAAATAAATTTCCTTTTTTTAGCTCTACCACCAACTACCCTCAGGCTACGGGCAGCCCATTGCCCCTCCGGCAGTGCCTTGCCCCCTCCGGGCTCTCCAACGCCCCCACCGGGCATTCCACCGCCCCGAGAGGCACCTGGCACAAGCCAACACGTAGTGCATCCTAAGCAATTTTTTTATCTTTTTATTGACCTTGATGTCAGCAAATAATTAGTGAAATTATCAGTGATAATTAAGTGAATTTTATTATTTCACTGATAAAAATTTTCGTAAAAAAAAATGCAACAAATCTATTATTTTGGCTTGAGAGACAGGGCTTCTCATTTCTCATTCCCATTTATTGTCCCCACTCTGGGCTGTATCTTGTCCCTCAGTTTTTTGAGCTTAAGTCACGAAATTCGGTCCAAACGTCCAAAATTATCCAGAAATGTTCACTACATAGCCTTTTAGGAAATGTTCTTATACAGGTAATATATTACTAATGATTGGACGGTGATTGTTGAAATAAAACATTTTTTTTTCTAGAAGCAGGACCAGCCTCTCCAGGCCCTCCACCCTCTCCAGCCCCTCCACCCCTCCAGCCCCTCCAGCTCTCCACCCTCTCCAGCCCCTCCAGCACCTCCTGCCTCTCCAGTCACTCTGGCGGCCATGCTTGAGAATCGTAAGTAAATCATATGCAACGTTAATGAAATGCTATATACAAGACTATTAATATCTGTATTTTCCCAGTAAAATCCACGCTACATGATGCAACTTGGGTACTGTGGTTTTGACAATGCTTTTATGGGGGCTGCACCAATTCCAAAAAATGTTGTATGTAGCACAGTCCTAGTGATACAAACCAAGAATGTTCTGAACAATTTAGCAATAAACGTAATGTTTATGCCAGCATTACCTCTGCTGTTTATCAGTGATCCCCCATGATGCAATAATATCACTTTAAGTGGAAGAGCAGTATTTATCCATCCCAATGACCTTAATCTGCCCATTCAGCAATCAGCATTGTGTCTGTGTATAAATAATGCAACGGAAATACTGACTTCCTGTTTGCAGGACCTCTAATGAGACCGTTATGGTCTTGCCCTTGACCCAGTCCCTGGGTTGATTCAGTTGGTCAGTAGAGATCTGAGCATGTGTGACCCATCAACACCAATCAGTAGAAATCACTGTTACCATAACTAGGTATGCATATATAAACTAAGAATTTTAGAAATAATGATATCTTATACTGAGCTTTCCTTTTTATGACATACCGCAACATTAGCATTGCAGTACCATGTATGTGTAAGTAGTTATCAGGTGCAATTTGCATCTACCGCATGGTGCTTTAGGAAATGTGCTCGAACATCTTCACCACATTCTCTCAATATCTTCCTCCACAGAACTCCAGAGCATGCGGCGGGAGATGCGCCACATGGTGCGGCGCCTGGACGCCGCCGCCTGGACCGCCGCCCTGACCAGACTGGAGAGGAGGGCACCCCAGTAACCCCAGGGTTTTTTTTTTTGTTTTTTTTTTTTGTAAATGTTTAAAAAAAAAAAATTATATACATATATATATATAAAAATGTTTGTAAAACAAAATGTTTTTGGGCTTTATTTTTCGATATATCAAATTATTCAGATAGATCCATAATAAATTTTTATTTGAAAAATTACAATACACATATCTATTTAGCTAGCTATATGTCTGGTACTTATAATTGTATATACCTTACCATAATGCCATTACACACCCCACATTGGCCACATTCCCCTATATAGTAGTTTGCACCACAACAAGGGAAAGAAGGCGATGGGGGTACTGGGTTACATAATGTCCACTGCAGTTTGCCCACCATTGTTGTGGGGCCAGGCAGACTTGGCCCCACTGGACATACCCCTCACCCCATTGGCTTCTCTCCCTCAGAGTATGCTTCGTGCAAGGGAAAGCAGGTGAACGGGTAGGAACAGCACCATTGAGTTACAGCAGGCCCACACTTTGTAATATGGAGTACTGCTCTCGGGCCAAGCAGGATTGACCCAGAGCTGAAAACTTAGCCACGAGTAGCACTGTCAGCTACACAAACACACAGACACTGACACACAGATACAGAAAGACAACAAAAAAACAGGACACCGACCTCTACCAGGTCTAACACAAAATTTGTCCAAAGGACTTATAGGGGGTTAGTCCTTAAAAGGACTGTTGGGTCTCAAGATGTGTGAATACAGGGGTGGGTAACAACAGTGCTAAACCACCACACTGAAATCCACACACAAGAAGCTCAAAAGCGCAAAAATCTCTCTCCAACTCTTACACTGTCGGGTCTCCCCTAAACACCACTCCAACACACTGACAAAATGTCGCCTGTGAAGCGCGTTTTTATACCCAGGGGGCTGGCAATATCATGTTAGCTGCCATTGGTTAATTTGGGTCATTGGCTTGCTCCGTCTTGAAAATAAGCCCCAAAATTCGAATTTACAAGAATTTCTCGTTTTTTACAAAAATCTCGTAATTACGAGAATCCGCGTAATTACGAGGATCTCCGGTTTTTTCGGGTCCCGGAAGATCGCAGATATCGTAATTACGGAGATACTCGTATTTTCGAAAATTTTTGTAAAAAAAAAAAAATCCGCAGTTCGGAAGGCGAAATCCGGAAAATCCGGAATAATCCGCCGTTCGCGGACGGGATAAAATCCGCGGCGGATCCCGGTTCGGGTCCGCGAACCGGCCATCTCTAATTGCTAGACTGAATTCAAAGAAAACTTATTTCCATTTAAATTAAACATTTTTGCAATCTAAAATGAAAAAAATTACATTATGAAATAAAGCTGGATGCAGCATCTATCGCAGGAAGAAATAATAAAAAGTATTTCTGCACTTTTACCTGACTATCCCTAAACTTACAAAAACTAGATACAAGGGTGGTGATACAGGATGCGTTTTCGGGTGAGTTGCGATTGCGCATGTGATTTGCGTTACGCATTTTTAATCGCAATCACATGCGTTTTCCTATACCTAATGAAAAACGCATGCGCAAACGCAACAAAACCGCACATGAAATCGCATGCGATTCCGTGTGGGATTGCGGCGCATTGTGGCCGTGCCCTTAAAACCTCATTTTTAACCCTAACTAAAAGTTGATCTGGGAAGGGTGGAAAAAATTCCTTCCTGACTCCAAAAGGCAATAGGAAAGTATCCCTGGATCAACCAGAACAGCTTTTTTTCCCCCACCAGCCTTTACCACAATTTTTTAAACTTTCAACTGTTCTTTTCATCAAAGTTATTAAAAGACGAATTTTCATCAAAAGCGAAAATTATGTAGCAAAAAGTAGCACTAATAATGCTGAAAAAGTTCAGTAACATACGATGGTAAATAGGTAATACTCCCCTGGTGGTTTTTCAAAGTAGTTTAAATTGGTTAATATACACACTGAACACCTACTTTTGTTATTTAAATTGCCTAACACATTTGGTGTTTTTTTTAACCAAAGATATAATAAATAGTGTAAACTCAAAGGGAATTTTCTCTACTTTATTAATAGGATGCATTTTTTTAGTATTGCTATTTTCAGCAAACTGCAGCTCATTATCAAACCAGTTACATAAATGGAAACATACCATAGAGAAATAATCATTTAATGAAACATTCTGTAAGTAATAATGAGTTGGCAAAATTCTGGTAAAATGCAAAAATGCAAAAAAGGGAGAAAAGATGTCAATTTATAATATCTTTAATAAAAAAATGACAAAAATAGCTCTGAAATTACACTAGAAACTTATTTTTTTTTGCAGTGATACCACACTTAACGCAATGAATAAGGTGAAACTACCATCACACTCGCCACACGATACTTTTCCGTAAAGACGAAAACGAGTGATTTTATAAATAAGCGTAAATAGCGCTATTTGTCATTGCAATGTCCTCGATAGTGAAAATAGCGATTGTTTCTAAATTTGCCCCTAGTATTAATACCAGTAATTCTCAATATTATATAGTATCCCTGTACCAACCAGAACCTGCATATTATGTATTAATACCAGTAATTCTCATATTTTTTTAGTTTTAGAAACATATCTAGACTACTTTTAAAGCATTCAATGAACTTGCCATTACCACATCTGCGCTGGAACAGTTCCACATTTTCACACCGTTCTCACTCTAAAGAAACCTTTCCTAACCTGAAGATAAACACTTATTTTCTTCCAATGCTTGTGAGGGTTCTCATTCATCCAGGTCATGGTAATCTGTTGTACTCAATTAATCAGTTTAGTTCTTGAAGACATTTCGTTATTCATCCGACTGGCTTTCTCAATGCAGAATGACTTTGTACAAACTGTTGGCAATATAAGTACCCTTGAAAGTCACAATTAGCATATTAGGGACTTTCTGAATGCAAGGTGTGGATGCATTGAGGCTAAGGGGTGTTATCGAAACTGCCCAGGGTAAGCATTGTACATGGCAGACAGTTGGTATCAAACCCGCCACCTCTATTCAGGCTTGGTTTCTTCATTTTCACATAAATGGCCTCCTTGACACCTCTCTTGAATCAGTTATGTTCCTTTGCCAAGATATTGACATTACAATCTTCAAAGATATGTCCTTTTTCCTTAAGATGCAGGTACACCACTGAGTCCTGACCCAAGGAATTGGCTCTTCTGTGCTGGGCCATAAGTTGGTGCAGTTGCTGTTTGGTCTCCCCCACCACGAGTCCTCTGATATGACCAATTGGTGAACAATGCACCAGGGAGTTTATTGCATGGCCCATTAATATATTTATATAAAGTGATATCCCCACGCAAACGTTGCTTCTCCAATGTAAACAGCTCTAACTTGTCTAATCTGCCTGCATAGTCAAGCCCCTCCATTCCCTTTATTATTTTAGTTGCCCTTCTCTGAACTTCTTCCATTTCCAAGATGTCCCTTTTGTATATGGGATTCCAAAACTGCACCGCATATTCCAAATAAGGCCTTACCAGTGCCTTGTAAAGAGGGAGAATAATATTTTTTTCTCTTTAATCTTTCCCCCTCTTTATATAAGACAATATCCTGCTAGCTCTAGCCACTGCTGTCTGGCATTGTTTGCTACAGCTACAGTAAGTCTGTTTTCTACCAGAACCCCCAAATCTTTTTCAGTCGAGATTCACTTAACAAAGAGTTATTTATGGTGTAGGCGGCACCAGGATTTTTAAACCCAAATTCATCACCTTAATTACGGTCCTGTTGAAATTAATGTCAAATCCACGCTACCTGTAGAGTACATGTAATGTAATATTGTGTTAGCATGCATTTTACAATGCTTTTGTGGTGCCTGGGCCATTTAGTATAGTATAGTATAGTATTTGAGGTTGAATAAAGACATGTTTCATCTAGTCCAACCCATCTAGCAATATCCTCATTTCCTGCCTAACTGTTGATCCAGAGGAAGGCAAAAAAAAACCCCACCAAATTTATGAAGGGGAAAAAAATTCCTTCCTGGCTCCAAGTGGTAATCGGAAATTTCCCTAAAATGTTTTTGAAATTACACAAAAAATGTGCAAAACCAAATAAGTTTGTGTTACCTCATAGCACACACAACTACAGTACTGTATATGGGTACTCTTTTAATTCATGGAAGTGTTGCATGCTGTCCCCTCTTACTTTGTAGTTGGTTTCCTATACTGCATCTCCCCCTTTACAGGTTGTTTTTTGGGAAAAAAAGTGAGAATTAACAGATAGCTGCAACTGTAAAAAAATTTTTTAAGTCACATTAACGCAATGAAATTGTGGTGATGTACCAAGTGGTGCATTTTTGTACAGTGATTTTTTTTTTCAAATTATTTATCTATTCACATCAGACCTTGCCCCTAAAGGCTGACTATCCTAAAGGGTATGTACACTGAAAAAATGAATTTGCTTTATCCTAACCTATAATTAAATACATGTAAGTATCACTTACTCTGAGGTGTGTGAGTTGCAGCATGCCTTCAATACAGTACTTGATTTCCACTGAGAGAGTTAATTCCCCAACTGTCACCCATGCAGTTACAGAAAAATCAGTACTTGTACACAGCACAAGATAAGGTACATGATTGTCAACTGAAGCAACTTATACAGAGATTATATATCTAAAGGAATAGGATTCAGATCAGCAAAAAAATGTTACAGTAATAGTTGGGATGAAATATTATTTTCAATAACGGGCAATTTAAAAAAACACCTTTCCCAGTGTACTGTACATACCCATTAACACTTTGGATAAGGCCACACTGCCCTGAATTGTGTTTTTTCATCCTGCACATTTGTTATTTGCATTACTGTGTTTCACAATGTGGCCACAAGATTTACTTCCCTTTTCTCAACGCTAAGCAAATGCCTGTCTGCAACCAAACTGTTTGGAATAATTTCACAGATGGGATTTAATTTTAATTTGATTTTAATTTGATAAGCCATCATTTTTAAAAAAAAAAAAAAAGTAGCAAGCTTGAAAATGGTTTGTGAACCATGTACTAATAGGAAAAATATTTTTTTAAAATTCATTTACTGTCAAATATAGTAAATGAGCTCCCCCTATATGTATAAATAGATACAAATAAACAGGAAGAAGGAATGATATCTTAGTGGGCTTGCTATGAAGCTGCCTGGTGGAATGACTGACTGGCCGGCTTTTGGAATTCACACATAAAAGTAAAATAAAGCACTGTCCGTCTCTCCCTACTTCACCCGTCAGCTCCTAAAATGCTGCAGGAACAACTATTTATATAATCAGGAGCCTGACACACAATAAAAAAAAAACTTTGATTGGTTGTTGTAGCCCATCAAGGTAACATCTCTTCAACATCTCTAGTGTCAGCCAAGGAAATGTTTCTTTAGGGGTAAGGTTAATCTTCAAGTGAGCCTCCTGGTTATTTTACATTAAACTTCACAACCCTCCATATTGAGGGGCTTATTTAAGAGGGCAAAAATGTGTAATCAGATGTTTTCTAACTTATTAGAGCAGTAAAAAAAAACATCCGATTACGATAGTTGCTGCAAATTAGCAATACATTTTTTCTCCTCTTATGAACACCAGAAACGTTATACTGTCAAATACTGTCATTTTTCTTCTTATTGTAGCATAACATACCTTTAATGATGTGACCAGTCACCCACTTATTACACTGTAATTTATTGAAAAGTGTAATACTGTGAAAATTACTTTTTAATTTCCTAATATTAGACAGTATATTATCACTTATAATATACTCATATTTGTTTCTTTAACCTTTGTTTGTTGTTTGTTGTTGCTGTTTAGTACATTTGCTTCTCCTACTGGAGTACTCCTGGTTCAATTTTATGCTTTGGAGCAGCAGTGTTCAGTTGTTCATGTACTTGGAGCAGCAGTGTTCAGTTATCATGTACTTTGGAGCAGCATGTTCAGTTGTCATGTACTTTGGAGCAGCAGTGTTCAGTTGTCATGTACTTGGAGCAGCAGTGTTCAGTTAGTCATGTACTTGGAGCAGCAGGTGTTCAGTTGTCATGTACATTGGGCAGCATGTTCAGTTGTCAGACTTTGGGTATCGTGGTTTCAGTTCTGTAACTTGGGAGCAGCAGTGTTCAGTTGTCATGAACTTGGAGTAGAGCAGTGTTCAGTTGTCATGTACTTTGAAGCAGCATGCTTCAGTTGTCATGTACTTTGGAGCAGCAGTGTTCGTTGTCATGTACTTTGGTGACGTAGGCAGTGTTCAGTTGTCATGTACTTTGGAGTAGAAGTGTTCAGTTGTCATGTACTTTGGAGCAGCAATGTTCAGTTGTCATGTACTTTGGTGCAGCACGTGTTCAGTTGTCATGTACTTTGGAGGGTAGCAGTGTTCAGTTGTTCATGTACTTTTGAGCAGCAGTGTTCAGTTGTCATGTTACTTTGGTGCAGCCGTGTCAGTTGTCATGTACTTGGAGTAGCAGTGTTCAGTGTCATGTACTTTGAGCAGCAATGTTCAGTTGTCATGTACTTTGGTGCAGCCGTGTTCAGTTGTCATGTACTTTTGGCAGCAATGTTCAGTGTGTATGTCATTTGGTGCAGCCGTGTTCAGTTGTCATGTACTTTTGAGTAGCAGGTTCAGTTGTCATGTACTTGGAGTAGCAGTGTTCAGTTGTCATGTACTTTTGAGTAGCAGTGTTCAGTTGTCTGTACTTTGAGTAGCAGGTTCGTTGTCCTGTACTTTGGAGCAGAAGTGTTCAGTGTTGTCATACTTTGGAGCAGCAATGTTCGGTGTCATGTACTTTGGTGCAGCGTGTTTAGTGCCATCTACTTTGGAGCAGTAGTGTTCAGTTGTCATGTACTTTGTGTGTGCAGCAGTGTTCAGTTGTCATGTACTTGGAGCAGCAGTGTCAGTTTCATGTACTTTGGAGTAGCAGTGTTCAGTTGTAATTACTTTGGAGTAGAGTGTTTCGTTTGTCATGTACTTGGGAGCAGCAGTGTTCAGTTGTCAGAACTTTGGAGTAGCAGTGTTCAGTTGTCATGTACTTTGAAGCAGCAGTGTTCAGTTGTCATGTACTTTGGAGCAGCAGTGTTCAGTTGTCATGTACTTTGGAGTAGCAGTGTTCAGTTGTCATGTACTTTGGAGTAGAAGTGTTCAGTTGTCATGTACTTTGGAGCAGCAATGTTCAGTTGTCATGTACTTTGGTGCAGCCGTGTTCAGTTGTCATGTACTTTGGAGTAGCAGTGTTCAGTTGTCATGTACTTTGAGAGCAGTGTTCAGTTGTCATGTACTTTGGAGTAGCAGTGTTCAGTTGTCATGTACTTTTGAGTAGCAGTGTTCAGTTGTCATGTACTTTTGAGCAGCAGTGTTCAGTTGTCATGTACTTTGAAGCAGCAGTGCTCAGTTGTCATGTACTTTGGAGCAGCAGTGTTCAGTTGTCATGTACTTTGGAGTAGCAGTGTTCAGTTGTAATGTACTTTTGAGTAGCAGTGTTCAGTTGTCATGTACTTTGGAGTAGAAGTGTTCAGTTGTCATGTACTTTGGAGCAGCAAGTTCAGTGGTCTTGTACTGTTGGTGCAGCCGTGTTCAGTTGTCATGTACTTTGGAGTAGCAGTGTTCAGTTGTAGGTACTTTTGAGCCAGCAGTGTTCAGTTGTCATGTACTTTGGAGTAGCGTGTTCAGTTGTCATGTACTTTTGAGTAGCAGTGTTCAGTTGTCATGTACTTTTGAGTAGCAGTGTTCAGTTGTCATGTACTTTGGAGTAGAAGTGTTCAGTTGTCATGTACTTTGGAGCAGCAGTGTTCAGTTGTCATGTACTTTGGAGTAGCAGTGTTCAGTTGTAATGTACTTTGGAGTAGAAGTGTTCAGTTGTCATGTACTTGGGAGCAGCAGTGTTCAGTTGTCATGAACTTTGGAGTAGCAGTGTTCAGTTGTCATGTACTTTGAAGCAGCAGTGCTCAGTTGTCATGTACTTTGGAGCAGCAGTGTTCAGTTGTCATGTTCTTTGGAGTAGCAGTGTTCAGTTGTCATGTACTTTGGAGTAGAAGTGTTCAGTTGTCATGTACTTTGGAGCAGCAATGTTCAGTTGTCATGTACTTTGGTGCAGCCGTGTTCAGTTGTCATGTACTTTGGAGTAGCAGTGTTCAGTTGTCATGTACTTTTGAGTAGCAGTGTTCAGTTGTCATGTACTTTTGAGCAGCAGTGTTCAGTTGTCATGTACTTTGAAGCAGCAGTGCTCAGTTGTCATGTACTTTGGAGCAGCAGTGTTCAGTTGTCATGTACCTTTGATCGCAATGTTCAGTTTGTCATGTATGTACTTGGTGCAGCCGTGTTCAGTTTGTCATGTACTTTGAGTAGCAGTGTTCAGTTGTCATGTACTTTGGGTAGCAGTGTGTTCAGTTGTCATGTACTTTTGAGTAGCAGTGTTCAGTTGTCAGTACTTTGAGTAGCAGTGTTCAGTTGTCATGTACTCTTTGGAGTAAAGTGGTTGCAGTTGTCATATACTTTGGAGCAGCAATGTTCAGTTGTCTGTACTTTGGTGCAGCAGTGTTTAGTGCATACTCTTTTGGAGCAGTGTGTTCAGTTGTCATGTACTTTTGGAGCAGCAGTGTTCAGTTGTCATTACTTTGAGCAGCAGTGTTCAGTTTTCATGTACTTTGGAGTAGCAGTGTTTCAGTTTGTAATGTACTTTGGAGTAGAAGTGTTTCAGTTGTCATGTACTTGGAGCAGCAGTGTTTCAGTTGTCATGAACTTTGGAAGCAGTGTTTCAGTTGTCATGTACTTGGAGCACAATGCTCAGTTGTCATGTACTTGGAGCAGCAGTGTTCGTTGTCATGTCTTTGGAGTAGCAGTGTTCAGTTGTCATGTACTTTGGAGTAGAAGTGTTCAGTTGTCATGTACTTTGGAGCAGCAATGTTCAGTTGTCATGTACTGTGTGCAGCCGTGTTCAGTTGTCATGTACTTTGGAGTAGCAGTGTTCAGTTGTCAGTGTAACTTTTGAGCAGCGTGTTCAGTTGTCATGTACTTTGGAGTAGCAGTGTTCATTGTCATGTACTTTTGAGTACAGTGTTCTTGTCATTACTTTGAGCAGCAGTGTTCAGTTTGTCATGTACTTTGAGCAGCAGTGTCAGTTGTCATGTACTTTGGAGCAGCAGTGTTCAGTTGTCATGTACTTTGGAGTAGCAGTGTTCAGTTGTAATGTACTTTTGAGTAGCAGTGTTCAGTTGTTCATTACTTTGGAGTAGAAGTGTTTCAGTTGTCATGTACTTGGAGCAGCATGTTCAGTTGTCAGTCTTGGTGCAGCCGTGTTCATTGTCATGTACTTTGGAGTAGCAGTGTTCATTTGTCATGTTACTTTTGAGCACAGTGTTCAGTTTGTCATGTACTTTGGAGTAGCAGTGTTTCAGTTGTCATGTACTTTTGGTCAGTGTTCAGTTGTCATGTACTTTTGAGTAGCAGTGTTCAGTTGTCATGTACTTTGGAGTAGAAGTGTTCAGTTGTCATATACTTTGGAGCAGCATGTTCATTTCATGTACTTTGGTGCAGCTAGTGTTCATTGTCATGTACTTGGTGGAGCAGCAGTGTTCAGTTGTTCATGTACTTTGAGTAGCAGTGTTCAGTGTAATGTACTTTGGAGTGAATGTGTTCAGTTGTCATGTACTTGGGAGCAGCAGTGTTCAGTTGTCATTAACTTTGGAGTAGCAGTGTTTTCAGTTGTCGTGTACTTTGGAAGCTAGCCGTGTCATTTTGTCATGTACTTTGGAGTAGAAGTGTTCAGTTGTCATGTACTTTGGAGTAGAAGTGTTCATTGTCTAATGTACTTTGAGTAGCAGTGTTCAGTTGTCATGTACTTTGGAGTAGCAGTGTTCAGTTGTATGTACTTTTGAGTAGCAGTGTTCAGTTGTCATGTACTTTGAGTAGCAGTGGTTCAGTTGTCATGTACTTTTGGAGTAGAAGTGTTCAGTTGTAATGTACTTTTGAGTAGCAGTGTTCAGTTGTCCATGTACTTTGGAGTCAGAAGTGTTCATTTGTCATGTACTTGGAGCATGCAATGTTTCAGTTGTCATTACTTGTGGCATCCGCCGTGTTCTGGTCCTTATATTTGGGAGTAGCTGTTCAGTTGTCATGTACTTTTGAGCAGCAGTGTTCAGTTCATTTACTTTGGCAGTACAGTGTTCATTTGTCATGTACTTTTGAGTAGCAGTGTTCAGTTGTCATGTACTTTGGTGCAGCAGTGTTTAGTTGTCATATACTTTGGAGCAGTATTGTTCAGTTGTCATGTACTTTGGTGCAGCATGTTCAGTTGTCATGTACTTTGGAAGACAGTGTCCAGAGTTGTCATGTACTTGGTGCAGCCGTGTTCAGCTTGTCATGTACTTTGGAGTAGCAGTGTTCAGTTGTCATGTACTTTTGAGCAGCAGTGTTCAGTTGTCATGTACTTTGGAGTAGCAGTGTTCAGTTGTCATGTACTTTTGAGTAGCAGTGTTCAGTTGTCATGTACTTTGGAGTAGCAGTGTTCAGTTGTCATGTACTTTGGTGCAGCAGTGTTTTTTGCCATATACTTTGGAGCAGTAGTGTTCAGTTGTCATGTACTTTGGTGCAGCAGTGTTCAGTTGTCATGTACTTTGGAGCAGCAGTGTTCAGTTATCATGTACTTTGGAGCAGCAGTGTTCAGTTGTCATGTACTTTGGAGCAGCAGTGTTCAGTTGTCATGTACTTTGGAGCAGCAGTGTTCAGTTATCATGTACTTTGGAGCAGCAGTGTTCAGTTGTCATGTACTTGGGAGCAGCAATGTTCAGTTGTCATGTACTTTGGAGTATCAGTGTTCAGTTGTCATGTACTTGGGAGCAGCAGTGTTCAGTTGTCATGAACTTTGGAGTAGCAGTGTTCAGTTGTCATGTACTTTGAAGCAGCAGTGCTCAGTTGTCATGTACTTTGGAGCAGCAGTGTTCAGTTGTCATGTACTTTGGAGTAGCAGTGTTCAGTTGTCATGTACTTTGGAGTAGAAGTGTTCAGTTGTCATGTACTTTGGAGCAGCAATGTTCAGTTGTCATGTACTTTGGTGCAGCCGTGTTCAGTTGTCATGTACTTTTGAGTAGCAGTGTTCAGTTGTCATGTACTTTGGAGTAGCAGTGTTCAGTTGTCATGTACTTTGCTACTTCCAAAGCATGACAACTGAACACGGCTGCACCAAAGTAACATACAAACTAACTCATTGCTGCTCCCAAAGTACATGACAACTGAACACTTCAAACTCCAAGTACATGACAACTGAACACTGCTACTCAAAAGTACATGCAACTGAACACTGCTGCCCCTCCAAAGTACATGACAACTGACACTGCTGCTCACCAAAGTACCATGACAACTGAACACTATGCTCCAAAGTAATGGCAACTGAACACTGCTGCACCAAAGTACATGACAACTGAACACTGCTACCCAAAGTACATGACAACTGAACACTGTCTACTCAAAAGTACATGACAACTGAACACATGCACGCCAAAGTACATGACAACTTAACACTGCTGCTCAAAAGTAACATGACAACTGAACCACTGCTACTCCAAAGTACCATTGACAACTGAACAACGGCTGCACCAAAGTACATGACAACTGAACACTGCTACTCCAAAGTACATGACAACGAACACTGCTGCACCCAAATACATGACAAACTGAACAATAACTGCTCCAAAGTAATGACAACTAAACACTGCTGCAACCAAAGTACATGACAACTGAACACTGCTACCAACAAGTACTGACAAACACTGAACCATGCTACTCAAAGTACATGACAAACAATGAAAACACTACTGCTGCTCAAAAGTACATGACAAAAAACTGACACCTGCTACTCCAAAGTACATGACCGCACCACGTGAACACGGTCTGCAACCAAGTAATGCATGGCAACAAACTGAAACATTGCTGCTCCAAAGTATGACAAAATAGATCAATAAAAAGACAAAACTGAACACACTTACTACTCCAAATTACATGACAACTGAACACTTGCTACTCAAAAGTACATTACAAAAACTGAACACTTCCTCTCCAAGTACATGACAAACTGAACACTGCTACTCCAAGTACATGACAATGACAACTGAACACTGTGCTACTCAAAGTACATGTACAACTGACCACTGCCTACTCAAAGTACATGACAACTGAACACTGCTCCAAAAGTACTATACAACTGAACACTTCTACTCCAAAGTACATGACAACTGAACACTTCTGACTCCAAAGTACATGACACACTGACACTGCTGATCCCTTCAAGGACATGACAACTGAACACTGCTACCACCAAAGTACATGACAAACTGAACACTGCTGCTCCAAAGTACATACACTGAACAACCTCTACTCCAAAGTACAATCAACTGAAACACTGCTACTCCAAAGTACATGACAACTGAACACCTGCTGCCTCTCCAAAAGTACATGACAACTAACACTGCTCACCAAAGTACATGACAACTGAACATGTTATCTCTCACAAGAAGTACATGACAACTGAACACTCTTCTACTCCAAATTACATGAAAAACTGAACACTGCTACTCAAAAGTAATGACACTGACACACCTGCTCCAAAGTACTGACACTGCACAACTGCTACTCCAAAGTACATGACACAAACTAACATGCTGCTCAAAAGTACATGACAACTGAACACTGCTACTCCAAAGTACATGACAAACTGAACACGCTGCACCAAAGTACATGACAACTGAACATGCTTGCTGCTCCAAGTACATGACAACTGAACACTTCTACTCCAAAGTACATGACAACTGAACACTGCTACTCAAAAGTACATGTACAACTGAACACTGCTACTCCAAAGTACATGACAACTGAACACTCTGCATCTCAAAGTACATGAAACAAAAACACATGACAATCTGACAAACATGACACACAACTGCTGGCTCAAAGTACATGACAAAACTGAACACTGCTGCTCAAAAGTACATGACACTGAACAAAACAAACACCTGCTACTCAAAAGTACATGACAACTGAACACTGCTACTCCAAAGTACATGAACACTGAAACACATGCTGCTCAAAAGTACTGAAACGATGACACACAAACTGAACACTGCTACTCCAAAGTACATGACAACACACGCCAAAACAAAACTGAACACGGCTCACCAAAGTACACTGACACAATGACAACATCAAAGACATGACAAGAACACGAACAAAAAAAACTGAACACTTGCTGCTCCACCAGCTCCAAGTACATGACAACAACAACAAAAAAAACAACTGAACACTTCTACTCCAAAGTACATGACAACTGAAACTGAACACTGCTACTCAAAGAACATGACAACTGAAACACATTCTACTGCTGCTCCAAAGTACATACAACAAAAAACACCGACAACTGAGCAACTGCTGCTTCAAAGTAACATGACAACTGAACACTGCTACTCCAAAGTTCATGACAAACTGAACACTGCTGCTCCCAGTACATGACAAAATACTGAACACTCTCTACTCCAAAGTACATTACAACTGAACACTGCTACTACCAAATAACACAAACCTGACAACTGAACACTGCTGCTCCAAAGTACATGACAATCGAACAAAAGACACTACAAAAAAAAAACTGAACCTGCTACTGCACACAAGTACATGAAAAGTGAAACCTACTGGCTGCTCCAAAGTACATGGCAACTGAACACTGCTGCCCACAAGTACATCAAGAACAACTGAACATCTCGCTCCTCCAAAGTAATGACAAAAGAAAAGAAAACAAACTGAAACACTTCTACTCCAAAGTACAAATGACAACTGAACACTGCTACTCAAAAGTACATGACAACTGAACACTGCTACTCAAAAGTACACTGACAACACATGAACAACAAAAACACACGCCAAAAAAATAACAAAGCCAACACTCTCTACTCCAAATAACAGTGACAAACTGAAACGCCTGCTACTCAAAGTACATGACAACGGAAAACACTAACAGCTGCACCCAAAGTACACAAAATGACAACTGAACATGCTACTCCAAAGTACATGACAAAAAAAAAAACAACTGAACACGCTCAAACCAATTACAGACAAACTGAAACATTGCCTCCAAAGTACATGACACAAAAAAAACTGAAACACTGCTACTCCAAAGTACATGACAACTGAACACTTCTGCCCAAAGTACATGACAACTGAACACTGCTGCTCAAAAGTAACTGACATAAAGACACAAATAAACACAGACAGCTAAAAAAACAACAACTGAACACTGCTACTCAAAAGTACATGAAACACACAAACTGAACACGGCTGCACCAAAAGTACATGACAACAAAATGAAAACTGACATTCTGCTCCAAAGTACATGACAAAAACGAACAAAGACAAAAACTGAACACTTCTACATCCCAAAGTACATGACAACTGAACACTGCTACTCCAAAGTACATGACAACTGAACACATGCTGCTCCAAAGTACACCAAAACTGACAACTGAGCACTGCTATCTCAAAGTACATGACAACACTGAACTAAACACCAACTGCTACTCCAAAGTCATGACAACTGAAACTACATGCTGCTCCCAAGTACATGACAACAAAACTGGAACACTGATTCTCAAAGTACATGACAACTGAACATTTGCTGCTCCAAGTACATGACAACTACTGAACACTGCTGCTCCAAAGTACATGATAACTGAAACACTGCTGCTCCAAAGTACTGACAAGAAAACTGAACAAAAACCTGCTGCTCCAAAGTACATGACAACTGAACACTGCTGCTCCAAAGTACATGAAACTGAACACTGAACACTGCTGCTCCCAAGTACATGACAACTGAACACTGCTGCTCCAAAGCATATAAATGGAACCAGGAGACTCCAGTATGAAGCAAATGTACTAACAGCAACAACAAACAACAAACCAAAGGTTAAAGAAACAAATATGAGTTATATTATAGTGATACTATACTGTCTAATATTAGGAAATTAAAAAGTAATTTTCACAGTATTACACTTTTCAATAAATTACAGTGTAATAAGTGGGTGACTGGTCACATCATTAAAGTATGTTATGCTACAATAAGAAGAAAAATGACAGTATTTGACAGTATAACGTTTCTGGTGTTCTAAGAGGAGAAAAAATGTATTGCTAATTTGCAGCAACTATCGTAATCGGATGTTTTTTTTACTGCTCTAATAAGTGTAGAAACATCTGATTACACATTTTGCCCTCTTAAATAAGCCCCTCAATATGGAGGGTGTGTGAAGTTTAATGTAAAAATAACCAGGAGGCTCACTTGAAATTAACCTTACCCCTAAAGAACATTTCCTTGCTGACACTAGAGATGTTGAAGAGATGTTACCTGATGGGCTACAACAACCAATCAAAGTTTTTTTTTTATTGTGTGTCAGGCTCCTGATTATATAAATAGTTGTTCCTGGCAGCATTTTAGGAGCTGACGGGTGAAGTAGGGAGAGACGGACAGTGCTTTATTTTACTTTATGTGTGAATTCCAAAAGCCGGCCAGTCAGTCATTCCACCAGCAGCTTCATAGCAAGCCCATAAGATATCATTCCTTCTTCCTGTTTATTTGTATCTATTTTATACTATAGGGGGAGCTCATTACTATATTTGACAGTAAAGAATTTTAAAAATATTTTTCCTATAGTACATGGTTCACAAACCATTTTCAGCTACTTGCTACTTTTTTTTTTTTTTAAAAATGATGGCTTATCAAATTAAATCAATTAAAATAAATCCCTCTGTGAAATTATTCCAAAAAGTTTGTTGAGACAGGCATTTGCTTAGCGTTGAGAAAAGGGAAGTAAATCTTGTGGCCACATGTGAAACACGTAATGCAAATAACATGTGCAGGTTAAAAACACAATTCGGCAGTGTGGCCTTATCCAAGTGGTTAAATGGGTATGTACAGTACACTGGAAAGGTGTTTTTTTAAACTTGCCGTTATTGAAAAATAATTTTCATCCCAACTAACTATACTGTAACATTTTTTTGCTGATCTGAATCCTATTCCTTTAGATATATAATCTCTGTATAAGTTGCTTCAGTTGACAATCATGTACCTTATCTTGTGCTGTGTACAAGTCTGATTTTTTTGTAACTGCATGGGTGACGTTGGGGAATTAACTCCTCAGTGAGAAATCAAGTACTGTATTGAGGCATGCTGCAACCACACACCTCAGAGTAAGTGATACTTACATGTATTTAATTAGGTTAGGATAAAGCATTCATTTTTTTCAGTGTACATACCCTTTAGATAGTCAGCCTTTAGGGCAAGGTCTGATGTGAATAGATAAATAATTGGAAAAAAAATCACTGTACAAAAATGCACCACTTGGTACATCACCACAATTTCATTTTAATGTGACTTAAAAAATTTTTTACAGTTGCAGCTCTCTGTTAATTCTCACTTTTTTTCCCAAAAACAACCTGTAAGGGGGAGATGCAGTATAGGAAAACCAACTACAAAGTAAGAGGGGACAGCATGCAACACTTCCATGAATTAAAAGAGTACCCATATACAGTACTGTATTGTGTGTGCTATAGGTCACACAACTTATTTGGTTTTGCACATTTTTTGTGTAATTTCAAAAACATTTTAGGAAATTTCCGATTACACTTGGAGCCAGGAAGGAATTTTTTCCCCTTCATAAATTTGGTGGGGTTTTTTTTTTGCTTCCTCTGGATCAACAGTTGGCAGGAAATGAGGATATTGCTAGATGGGTTGGACTAGATGAAACATGCTTTATTCACCCTCAAATACTATACTATACTATACTAAATGGCCCAGGCCCCACAAAAAGCATTGTAAAATGCATGCTACACATATTACATTACATGTACTCTACAGGTAGCGTGGATTTGAACATAATTTCAACAGGACCGTATTAGGTGATGAATTTGGTTTAAAATCCTGGTGCCCGCCTACACCATAATAAACTCTTTGTTAAGTGAATCTCGACGAAAAAGATTTGGGGGTTCTGGTAGAAAACAGACTTACTGTAGCTGTAGCAACAATGCCAACAGCAGTGGCTAGAGCTAGCAGATATGTTCTTATATAAAGAGGGGGAAGATTAAAGAGAAAAAAATTTATTCTCCCTCTTTACAAGGCACTGGTAAGGCCTTATTTGGAATATGCGGTGCAGTTTTGGAATCCCTATACAAAGGGACATCTTGGAAATGGAAGAAGTTCAGAGAAGGGCAACTAAAATAATAAGGGAATGGAGGGGCTTGACTATGCAGGCAATTAGACAAGTTAGAGCTGTTTAATTGGAGAAGCAACGTTTCCGTGGGGATATCACTTTATATAAATATATTAATGGGCCATGCAATAAACTCCCTGTGCATTGTTCACCAATTGGTCATTCAGAGGATCGTGGTGGGGGAGACCAACCAGCAACTGCACCAACTTATGGCCCAGCACAGAGAGCCAATTCCTTGGGTCAGGACTCAGTGGGTGTACCTGCATCTTAAGGAAAAAGGACATATCTTTGAAGATTGTAAGTGTCAATATCTTGGCAAAGGAACATAACTGTTCAAGAGAGGTGTCAAGAGGCCTTTTATGTGAAAATGAGAAACCAAGCCTGAATAGAGGTGGCGGTTTGATACAACTGTCTGCTGTACAATGCTTACCCTGGGCATTTCGATAACACCCTTAGCCTCAATGCATCCACACCTGCATTCACGAAAGTCCCTAATATGCTAATTGGGACTTTCAAGGGTACTTATATTGCCACAGATTCTTGTACAAGTCATTCTGCATTGAGAAAGCCAGTCGATGAATAACAAATGTCTTCAAGAACTAAACTGATCTAATTGAGTACAACAGATATACCATGACCTGGTGAATGAGAACCCCACAAGCATTGGAAGAAAATAAGTTTTATCTTCAGGTTAGGAAAGTTTTCTTTAGAGTGAGAACGGTGAACTGTGGAACTGTCTTCCAGCAGATGTGGTAATGGCAAGTTCATTGAATAGCTTTAAAAGTAGTCTAGATATGTTTCTAAAACTAAAAAATATGGAATTACTGGTATTAATACATATACTGCATTTCTGGTTGGTACAGGGATACTATATAATATTGGAGAATTACTGGTAAATACATAGGGGCATATTTAGAAACAATCGCTATTTTCACTATCGCAGACATTGCAATGACAAATAGCGCTATTTACGCCTTTTTATAAAATCACTCGTTTTCGTCTTTACGGAAAAGTATCGCTGTGGCGATGTGTGATGGTAGTTTTCACCTTATTCATTGCGTTAAGTGTGGTATCACTGCAAAAAATAAATTGCTTTCTAGTGTAATTTCAGAGCTATTTTTTGTCATTTTTTATTTAAAGATATTTATAAATTGACATCTTTTCTCCCTTTTGTTGCATTTTTTGCATTTTTACCAGAATTTTTTGCCAACATCATTACTTACAGGAATGTTTCATTAACATTATTCTTCTCTATGGTATGTTTCCATATAATGTAACTGGTTTGATAATGAGCTGCAGTTTTGCCTGAAAATAAGCAATACTAAAAAAATGCATCCTATTAATAAAGTAGAGAAAATTCCCCTTTTGAGTTTTACACTATTTATTATATTTTGGCTAAAAAACACCAAATGTGTTAGGCATTTTAAATAACAAGATAGGTGTTCAGTGTGTAATATTAACCAATTTAATACTACTTTGAAAAACCCCCAGGGAGTTATTACCTATTTACCATCATATGTACTGAACTTTTTCAGCATTATTAGTGCTACTTTTTGCTACATAATTTTCCGCTTTTGATGAAAATTCGTCTTTTAAACGTTGATGAAAAGAACAGTTGAAAGTTTAAAAAATTGTGGTAGAAGGCTGGTGGGGGAAAAAAAGCTGTTCTGGTTGATCCAGGGATACTTTCCTATTGCCTTTTGAGTCAGAAGGAATTTTTTTCCACCCTTCCCAGATCAACTTTTAGTTAGGGTTAAAATAGAGGTTTTAAGGGCACGGCCACAATGCGCCGCAATCCCACACGAACGCATGCGATTTCATGTGGGTTTTGTTGCGTTTGCGCATGCGTTTTTTCATTAGGTATAGGAAAACGCATGTGATTGGCGTTAAAAATGCGTAACCAAATCACATGCGCAATCGCAACTCACCCAAAACGCATCCTGTATCACACCACCCTTGTATCTAGTTTTTTGTAAGTTTAGGGATAGTCAGGTAAAAGTGCAGAAATACTTTTTATTATTTCTTCTTGCGATAGATGCTGCATCCAGCTTTATTTCATAATGTAATTTTTTTTCATTTTAGATTGCAAAATGTTTAATTAAATGGAATAAGTTTTGTTCTTGAATTCAGTCTAGCAATTAGAGATGGCCGGTTCGCGGACCCGAACCGGGATCCGCCGCGGATTTATCCCGTCCGCGAACGGCGGATTATCCGGATTTTTCCGGATTTTCCGCCTCCGACTGCGGATTTTTTTTTTTTTTACAAAAATTTTGAAAATACGGCGTATCTCCGTAATTACATAATCTGCGATCCTTCCGGGACCCGAAAAAACCGGAGATCCTCGTATTACGCGGATTCTCGTAATACGAGATTTTTCGTAAAAACGAAAATTCTTGTAAATTTCGAATTTTTGGGGCTTATTTTCAAGACGGAGCAAGCCACATGACCCAAATTAACCAATGGCAGCTAACATGATTATTGCCAGCCCCCTGGGTATAAAACGCTGCTTCACAGGCGACATTTTGTCATTGTTGTTGGAGTGTGTTTAGGGGAGACCCGACGTGTAAGAGTTGGGAGAGAGATTTTTGCGCTTTTTGAGCTTTCTGTGTGTGGATTCAGTGTGGTGGTTTAGCACTTGTTGTTACCCACCCCTGTATTCACACATCTTGAGACCACCATCCTTTTAAAGGACTAAACCCCCTATAAGTCCTTTGGACAAATTTTTGTGTTAGAACTGTTGAGGTCTAGGTGTCCTGTTTTTTTGTTTGTCTTTCTGTATCTGTGTGTCAGTGTCTGTGTGTTTTGTGTAGCTGACAGTGCTACTTCCAGTTGTCATGTACTTTGGAGTAGCAGTGTTCAGTTGTCATGTACTTTTGAGTAGCAGTGTTCAGTTGTCATGTACTTTGGAGTAGCAGTGTTCAGTTGTCATGTACTTTGGTGCAGCAGTGTTCAGTTGTCATGGAAGTAGCACTGTCAGCTACACAAAACACACAGACACTGACACACAGATACAGAAAGACAAACAAAAAAACAGGACACCTAGACCTCAACAGTTCTAACACAAAAATTTGTCCAAAGGACTTATAGGGGGTTTAGTCCTTTAAAAGGATGGTGGTCTCAAGATGTGTGAATACAGGGGTGGGTAACAACAAGTGCTAAACCACCACACTGAAATCCACACACAGAAAGCTCAAAAAGCGCAAAATCTCTCTCCCAACTCTTACACGTCGGGTCTCCCCTAAACACACTCCAACAACAATGACAAAATGTCGCCGTGAAGCAGCGTTTTATACCCAGGGGGCTGGCAATAATCATGTTAGCTGCCATTGGTTAATTTGGGTCATGTGGCTTGCTCCGTCTTGAAAATAAGCCCCAAAAATTCGAAATTTACAAGAATTTTCGTTTTTACGAAAAATCTCGTATTACGAGAATCCGCGTAATACGAGGATCTCCGGTTTTTTCGGGTCCCGGAAGGATCGCAGATTATGTAATTACGGAGATACGCGTATTTTCAAATTTTTGTAAAAAAAAAAAAAATCCGCAGTCGGAGGCGGAAAATCCGGAAAAATCCGGATAATCCGCCGTTCGCGGACGGGATAAATCCGCGGCGGATCCCGGTTCGGGTCCGCGAACCGGCCATCTCTAATTGCTAGACTGAATTCAAGAACAAAACTTATTCCATTTAATTAAACATTTTGCAATCTAAAATGAAAAAAAATTACATTATGAAATAAAGCTGGATGCAGCATCTATCGCAAGAAGAAATAATAAAAAGTATTTCTGCACTTTTACCTGACTATCCCTAAACTTACAAAAAACTAGATACAAGGGTGGTGTGATACAGGATGCGTTTTGGGTGAGTTGCGATTGCGCATGTGATTTGGTTACGCATTTTTAACGCCAATCACATGCGTTTTCCTATACCTAATGAAAAACGCATGCGCAAACGCAACAAAACCCACATGAAATCGCATGCGTTCGTGTGGGATTGCGGCGCATTGTGGCCGTGCCCTTAAAACCTCATATTTTAACCCTAACTAAAAGTTGATCTGGGAAGGGTGGAAAAAAATTCCTTCTGACTCAAAAGGCAATAGAGAAAGTATCCCTGGATCAACCAGAACAGCTTTTTTTCCCCCACCAGCCTTCCTACCACAATTTTTTTTAAAACTTTCAACTGTTCTTTTCATCAACGTTTAAAAGACGAATTTTCATCAAAAGCGGAAAATTATGTAGCAAAAAGTAGCACTAATAATGCTGAAAAAGTTCAGTACATATGATGGTAAATAGGTAATAACTCCCTGGGGGTTTTTCAAAGTAGTATTAAATTGGTTAATATTACACACTGAACACCTATCTTGTTATTTAAATGCCTAACACATTTGGTGTTTTTTAGCCAAAAGTATAATAAATAGTGTAAAACTCAAAAGGGGAATTTTCTCTACTTTATTAATAGGATGCATTTTTTTAGTATTGCTTATTTTCAGGCAAAACTGCAGCTCATTATCAAACCAGTTACATTATATGGAAACATACCATAGAGAAAGAATAATGTTAATGAAACATTCCTGTAAGTAATGATGTTTGGCAAAAAATTATGGTAAAAATGCAAAAAATGCAACAAAAGGAGAAAAGATGTCAATTTATAAATATCTTTAAATAAAAAATGACAAAAAATAGCTCTGAAATTACACTAGAAAGCAATTTATTTTTTGCAGTGATACCACACTTAACGCAATGAATAAGGTGAAACTACCATCACACATCGCCACAGCGATACTTTTCCGTAAAGACGAAAACGAGTGATTTATAAAAAGGCGTAAATAGCGCTATTTGTCATTGCAATGTCTGCGATAGTGAAAATAGCGATGTTTCTAAATATGCCCCTATGTATTTACCAGTAATTCTCCAATATTATATAGTATCCCTGTACCAACCAGAAATGCAGTATATGTATTAATACCAGTAATTCTCATATTTTTTAGTTTTAGAAACATATCTAGACTACTTTTAAAGCTATTCAATGAACTTGCCATTACCACATCTGCTGGAAGACAGTTCCACAGTTCACCGTTCTCACTCTAAAGAAAACTTTCCTAACCTGAAGATAAAACTTATTTTCTTCCAATGCTTGTGGGGTTCTCATTCACCAGGTCATGGTAATCTGTTGTACTCAATTAGATCAGTTTAGTTCTTGAAGACATTTGTTATTCATCGACGGCTTTCTCAATGCAGAATGACTTGTACAAGAATCTGTGGCAATATAAGTACCCTTGAAAGTCCCAATTAGCATATTAGGGACTTTCTGTGAATGCAGGTGTGGATGCATGAGGCTAAGGGTGTTATCGAAAATGCCCAGGGTAAGCATTGTACATTGCAGACAGTTGTATAAACCGCCACCTCTATTCAGGCTTGGTTTCTCATTTTCACATAAAAGGCCTCTTGACACCTCTCTTGAACAGTTATGTTCCTTTGCCAAGATATTGACCATTACAATCTTCAAAGATATGTCCTTTTTCCTTAAGATGCAGGTACCCCACTGAGTCCTGACCCAAGGAATTGGCTCTCTGTGCTGGGCCATAAGTTGGTGCAGTTGCTGTTGGTCTCCCCCACCACGATCCTCTGAATGACCAATTGGTGAACAATGCACAGGGAGTTTATTGCATGGCCCATTAATATATTTATATAAAGTGATATCCCCACGGAAACGTTGCTTCTCCAATGTAAACAGCTCTAACTTGTCTAATTGCCTGCATAGTCAAGCCCCTCCATTCCCTTATTATTTTAGTTGCCCTTCTCTGAACTTCTTCCATTTCCAAGATGTCCCTTTTGTATAGGGATTCCAAAACTGCACCGCATATTCCAAATAAGGCCTTACCAGTGCCTTGTAAAGAGGGAGAATAATTTTTTTCTCTTTAATCTTCCCCCTCTTTATATAAGAACATATCTGCTAGCTCTAGCCACTGCTGTTGGCATTGTTGCTACAGCTACAGTAAGTCTGTTTTCTACCAGAACCCCCAAATCTTTTTCAGTCGAGATTCACTTAACAAAGAGTTTATTATGGTGTAGGCGGGCACCAGGATTTTAAACCAAATTCATCACCTAATACGGTCCTGTTGAAATTAATGTTCAAATCCACGCTACCTGTAGGTACATGTAATGTAATATTGTGTAGCATGCATTTTACAATGCTTTTTGTGGGGCCTGGGCCATTAGTATAGTATAGTATAGTATTTGAGGTGAATAAAGACATGTTTCATCTAGTCCAACCCATCTAGCAATATCCCATTTCCTGCCAACTGTTGATCCAGAGGAAGCAAAAAAAAAACCCCACCAAATTATATGAAGGGGAAAAAATCCTTCCTGGCTCCAAGTGGTAATCGGAAATTTCCCTAAAATGTTTTTGAAATTACACAAAAAATGTGCAAAACCAAATAAGTTGTGTGACCTATAGCACACACAACTACAGTACTGTATATGGGTACTCTTTTAATTCATGAAGTGTTGCATGCTGTCCCCTCTTACTTTGTAGTTGGTTTTCCTATACTGATCTCCCCCTTTACAGGTTGTTTTTGGGAAAAAAAGTGAGAATTACAGAAGCTGCAACTGTAAAAAATTTTTTAAGTCACATTAAAATGAAATTGTGGTGATGTACCAAGTGTGCATTTTTGTACAGTGATTTTTTTTCCAATATTTATCTATTCACATCAGACCTTGCCCTAAAGGCTGACTATCTAAAGGGTATGTACACTGAAAAAAATGAATTTGCTTTATCCTAACCTAATTAAATACATGTAAGTATCACTTACTCTGAGGTGTGTGGTTGCAGCATGCCTCAATACAGTACTTGATTTCTCACTGAGGAGTTAATTCCCCAACGTCACCCATGCAGTTACAAAAAAATCAGTACTTGTACACAGCACAAGATAAGGTACATGATTGTCAACTGAAGCAACTTATACAGAGATTATATATCTAAAGAATAGATTCAGATCAGCAAAAAAATGTTTACGAGTATATTGGGTGAAATTATTTTTCAATAACCGGCAAGTTAAAAAAACACCTTTCCCAGTGTACTTACATACCCATTTAACCACTTGGATAAGGCCACACTGCCGAATTGTGTTTTTAACCTGCACATTGTTTTTGCATTACTGTTTCACATGTGGCCACAAGATTTTACTTCCTTTTCTCAACGCTAAGCAATGCCTGTCTCAACAAACTTTTGAATAATTTCACAGAGGGATTTATTTTAATTGATTTAATTTGATAACCATCATTTTTAAAAAAAAAAAAAAGTAGCAAGCTTGAAAATGTTTGTGAACATGTACTATAGGAAAAATATTTTTAAAATTCTTTACTGTCAAATATAGTAATGAGCTCCCCCTATAGTATAAAATAGTACAAATAAACAGGAAGAAGGAATGATATCTTATGGGCTTGCTATGAAGCTGCCTGGTGGAATGACTGACTGGCCGGCTTTTGGAATTCACACATAAAGTAAAATAAAGCACTGTCCGTCTCTCCCTACTTCACCCGTCAGCCTCCTAAAATGCTGCAGGAACAACTATTTATATAATCAGAGCCTGACACACAATAAAAAAAAAACTTTGATTGGTTGTGTTGTAGCCCATCAGGTAACATCTCTTCAACATCTCTAGTGTCAGCAAGGAAATGTTCTTTAGGGGTAAGGTTAATTTCAAGTGAGCCTCCTGGTTATTTTTACATTAAACTTCACACACCCTCCATATTGAGGGGCTTATTTAAGAGGGCAAAATGTGTAATCAGATGTTTCTACACTTATTAGAGCAGTAAAAAAAACATCCGATTACGATAGTTGCTGCAAATTAGCAATACATTTTTTCTCCTCTTAGAACACCAAAACGTTATACTGTCAAATACTGTCATTTTTCTTCTTATTGTAGCATAACATACTTTAATGATGTGACCAGTCACCCACTTATTACACTGTAATTTATTGAAAAGTGTAATACTGTGAAAATTACTTTTTAATTTCCTAATATTAGACAGTATAGTATCACTATAATATAACTCATATTTGTTTCTTTAACCTTTGGTTTGTTGTTTGTTGTTGCTGTTAGTACATTTGCTTCATACTGGAGTCTCCTGGTTCCATTTATATGCTTTGGAGCAGCAGTGTTCAGTTGTCATGTACTGGGAGCAGCAGTGTTCAGTGTTCAGTTTCATGTACTTTGGAGCAGCAGTGTTCAGTTGTCATGTACTTTGGAGCAGCAGGTTTTTGTTCAGTTTTCTTGTCAGTACTTTGGAGCAGCAGTGTTTCAGTTATCATGTACTTTGGAGCAGCAGTGTTCAGTAGTTGTCATGTACTTGGAGCAGCAAATGTTCAGTTGTCATGTACTTTGAGAATCAGTGTTCCAGTTTTGTTGTCATGTACTTGGGAGCAGCAGTGTAGTTTTCAGTTGTCATGACTTTGGAGTAGCATTGTTGTTTAGTTCAGTGTTTGTCATGTACTTTGAAGATAGCAGTGTCATTGTCAGTTTTGGTGTACTTTGGAGCAGCATGTGTTCAGTTGTCATGTACTTTGGAGTAGCAGTGTTCAGTTGTCATGTACTTTGGAGTAGAAGTGTTCAGTTTTTTGTCTTTTTGTTCGTTTTGTCATGTACTTTGGAGCAGACATGTCAGTTTCAGTTGTGGTTGTTCATGTACTTTTGGTGCAGCCGTGTTCAGTTTTGTGTTTTCATGTACTTTTGAGTAGCAGTGTTCAGTTGTTGTTTTTTTAGCTTGTCGTGTCTGTATTTTGTCTTGTATGTCAGTTACTTTTGAGCAGCAGTGTTTCAAGTTGTCATGTACTTTGGGCAGAAGTGTTCAGTTGTCATGTACTTTGAGAGTAGCATGTGTTTCAGTTTTTTTGTCATGTACTTTGGAGGCAATGTTTCAGTTTGTCTGATAATTTGTTTGAGCGTGTTCAGTTGTTTTTTTTTTTGTCATGTACTTTGGAGTAGCATGTTCAGTTGTCAGTTTGTGTACTTTGGGTGCAGCTGTTAGTGTTCCGTTGTCATGTACTTTGAGTAGCAGTGCGTTTCAGTTTGTTCACTGTTATTTGGAGTAGAGAGTTTTGTTGGCTTTGTATATTTTTTTGGCTGTCGTTGTTTTGTTGTTCTTCATGTGTTGTCAGTGTTACTTTTGAGTAGCATGTGTTCAGTTGTCATGTACTTTTGAGTAGCAGTGTTCATGTTTGTCATTTTGTACTTTGGAGTAGAAAGTGTTTCAGTTGTTTTCTTTTCTTTTGTCATTTACTTTGGAGAGCAGATGTTCAGTTGTCATGTACTTTGGTGGGCAGCAGTGTTCAGTTGTCATGTACTTTGGAGCAGCCAGTAGGTTTCACTTTTCATGTACTTGTGTGAGTAGCAGGTTCAGTTTTTTTTTTGTAATGTCTTTTGTCTCATTGTCATGTACTTTGGAGCGCAGTGTTCAGTTGTCAGGTTTGTGTTATTTGGAGTAGCAGTGTTCAGTTGTAATGTACTTTGGAGTAGAAGTGTTCAGTTTTTTGTATGTACTGGAGCAGCAGTGTTCAGTTTGTCATGACTTTGGAGTAGCAGTGTTCAGTTTGTCATGTACTTTGAAGCAGCAGTTGCTCAGTTGTCTTGGTGTTTTTTGTTGTATGTACTTTGGAGCAGCAGTAGATGTGTTTCAGTTGTCATGTCTCTTTGAGTAGCAGTGTTCAGTTTCAGTTGTCATGTACTTTGGAGTAGAAGTGTTCAGTTGTTTTTTTTGTTGTTGTTGTCATGTACTTACTGTGGAGCAGCAAGTGTTCAGTTTTTTTTGTCTTTCGTTGTCATGTTTTGGAGTTGTCATTTGTGTCATGTACTTTGGTGAGCCGTGTTCAGTTGTTGTTTGGCGGTGTTGTCATGTACTTGGAGTAGAGTGTTCAGTTGTGGTGTGTCATGTGTCAGTACTTTTGAGCAGCAGTGTTCAGTGTCATGTACTTTGGAGTAGCAGTGTTCAGTTGTCATGTACTTTTGAGTAGCAGTGTTGTTGGTTGTTCAGTGTCATGTACTTTTGAGCAGCAGTGTTCAGTTTGTCATGTACTTTGAGCAGCAGTTGTGTGTCATGTTTGTCAGATTGTCATGTGTTTTTGTTTCTGTACTTTGAGAGCAGAGTGTTCAGTTGTCATGTACTTTGGAGTAGCAGTGTTCAGTTGTAATGTACTTTTGAGTAGCAGTGTTCAGTTGTCATGTACTTTGGAGTAGAAGTGTTCAGTTGTCATGTACTTGGGCAGCAAGCATGTTCAGTTGTCATGTACTTTGGTGCAGCCGTGTTCAGTTGTCATGTACTTTGGAGTAGCAGTGTTCAGTTGTCATGTACTTTGAGCAGCAGTGTTAGTTGTGTCATGTACTTTGGAGTAGCAGTTGTCAGTGTCATGTACTTTGAGAGCAGGTGTGTCAGTGTCTTACTTTTGAGTAGCAGTGTTCAATTTTTCATGTATTTGGAGTAGAGAGAAGTGTTCAGTTGCATGTACTTTTGTGAGAGTCATGTTCAGTTGTCATGTACTTTGGTGCAGCAGTGTTAGTTGTCATGTACTTTGGAGAGGCAGCAGGTGTCAGTTGTCATGTACTTTGGAGTAGCAGTGTTTCAGTTGATTGTACTTTGGAGTAGAAGGTTGTTCAGTGTATGTACTTTGGAGCAGCAGTGTTCAGTTTGTCATGACTTTGGTGGTAGCAGTGTTCAGTTGTCATGTCCTTGAGGTCAGCAGTGCTCAGTGTGTCATGTACTTTGGAGTCAGAAGTGTTCAGTTGTCATGTACTTTGGAGTAGAAGTGTTCAGTTGTATAGTACTTTTGAGTAGCAGTGTTCAGTTGTCATGTACTTTGAGTAGCAGTGGTCAGTTGTACATGTACTTTGAGTAGCCAGTGTTCAGTTGTCATTGTCATGTACTTGGAGTAGCAGTGTTCAGTTGTCATGTACTTTGGAGAGGAAGTGTTCAGTTTCTTGTAATGTACTTTTGAGTAGCAGTGTTCAGTTGTCATGTAATTTGGAGTAGAAGGTGTTCAGTGTCATTGATTGTATACTTTGGAGCAGAATGTTTCAGTTGTTGCATGCATACTTGGTTGCAGACGTGTTCAGTGGTGCGTCAGGTACTTTGGAGTAGCAGTGTTCAGGTTGTCATGTACTTTTGAGCAGCAGAGTGTTCAGTGTCATGTACTTTGGAGTAGCAGGTGTTCAGTGTTGTCAGTACTTTTGAGTAGCAGTGTTCAGTTGTCATGTACTTTGGATGCAGCAGTGTTTAGTTGTCATTACTTTGGAGCAGTTATTGTTCAGTGTCATGTATTTGGGTTGCAGCAGTGTTCGTTGTCATGTACTTTGGAGTAGCAGTTTCAGTTGTCATTACTTTGGTGCAGCCGTGTTCAGTTGTCATGTACTTTGGAGTAGCAGTGTTCATTGTCATGTTACTTTGAAGCAGCAGTGTTAGTTGTCATGTACTTTGGCGTGCAGTGTTCAGTTGTCATGTACTTTTGAGTAGACAGTGTTAGTTGTCTGTACTTTGGAGTAGCAGTGTTCAGTTGTCATGTTACTTTGGTGAGCAGGTTAGTTGCCATATACTTTGGAGCAGTAGTGTTCAGTTGTCATGTACTTTGGTGGCAGCAGTGTCAGTTGTCAGTACTTTGGAGCAGCAGTGTTCAGTTGCATGGTACTTTGAGTAGCCGTGTTCAGTTGTCATGTACTTTGGAGTTGAAGTGTTCAAGTTGTCATGTACTTTGGAGCAGCAATGAGCAGTTTGTATGTACTTTGTGCAGCCGTGTTCAGTTGTCATGCTTTGGAGTAGCAGTTTCAGTGTGTCAGTACTTTTGGTAGCCAGTGTTCAGTTGTCATGTACATTTGGAGTGCGTGTTAGAGTTGTCATGTACTTTGAGTAGCAGTGTTCAGTTGTCATGTACTTTGGAGTAGCAGGTTCAGTTGTCATGTACTTTTGAGTAGCAGTGTCAGTTTTCAGTGTACTTTTGAGTAGCAGTGTTCAGTGTCATGTACTTTTGGAGTAGAAGTGTTCAGTTGTCATATACTTTGGAGCAGCAATGTTCAGTTGTCATGTACTTTGAGGTAGAAGTGTTCAGTTGTCATATACTTTGGAGCAGCAATGTTCGTTGTCAGTACTTGGTGCAGCTGCACCAAGTACTGACAACGAACATTGCTGCTCCAAAGTATATGACAACATGAACACTTCTACCTCAAAGTACATGACAACTGAACATTGCTGCTCCAAAGTATATGACAACTGAACACTTCTACTCCAAAGTACATGACACTTGAACACTGCTACTCAAAAGTACATGAAAACTGACACTGCTACTCAAAGTACATGACAACTGAACCTGCTACTCCAAAGTACATGACAACTGAACACTGCTACTCAAAGTACATGACAACTCAACACTGCACTCCAAATTACATGACAACTGAACACTGCTCTCAAAAGTACATGACAAACTGACAACTGCTACTCCAAAGCATGACAACTGAACACGGCTGCACAAAGTACATACAACTGTCATGCTGCTCCAAAGTACATGACAACTTAACACTTCAACTCCAAAGTACATGACAACTGAACACGGCTACTCAAAGTACATGCAACTGAACACTGCTGCTCCAAAGTACATGACAACTGAACACTGCTGCACCAAAGTACATGACAACTGAACACTACTGCTCCAAAGTATATGGCAACTAAACACTGCTGCACCAAAGTACATGACAACTGAACACTGCTACTCCAAAGTACATGACAACTGAACACTGCTACTCCAAAGTACATGACAACTGAACACTGCACCCAAAGTACATGACAACTAACACTGCTGCTCAAAGTAACATGACAATGAACACTGCTACTCCAAAGTACATACAACTGAACACGGCTGCACCAAAGTAAATGACAACTGAAACTGCTACTCCAAAGTACATGACAACGAAAACACTGCTGCACCAAATACATGACAACTGAACAATACTGCTCCAAAGTATATGACAACTAAACACTGCTGCACCAAAGTACATGACAACTGAACACTGCTACCAAAAGTACTGACAACCTGAACACCTGCTACTCCAAAGTACATGACAACTGAACACTTGCTGCTCAAAAGTACATGACAACCTGAACACTGCTACTCCAAAGTACTGACACCACTGAACACGGTCTGCAACAAGTCATGACAACTGCAACAACTGAAACATTCTGCTCCAAAGTATACAAAAATATCAATGACAACTGAACACACTTATCTACTCCAAATTACATGACAACTGAACACTGCTACTCAAAAGTACATTACAAGAAACTGAACACTTCCTCTCCAAAGTACATGACAACTGAACACTGCTACTCCAAGTACATGACAATGACAACTGAACACTGGCTACTCAAAGTACATGTACAACTGACCACTGCTACTCAAAGTACATGACAACTGAACACTGCTACCAAAGTACTATACAACTGAACACTTCTACTCCAAAGTACATGACAACTGAACACTTCTACTCCAAAGTACATGACAACTGACACTGCTGACTCAAGTGACATGACAACTGAACACTGCTACCCAAAAGTCATGACAACTGAACACTGCTGCTCCAAGTACATACACTGAACACCTCTACTCCAAAGTACAATCAACTGAACACTGCTACTCCAAAGTACATGACAACTGAACACCTGCTGCTCTCCAAAGTACATGACAACTAACACTGCTGCACCAAAGTACATGACAACTGAACATTGACTGCTCACAAGTAAGTACATGCAACTGAACACTCTACTCTACTCCAAATACATGAAAAACTGAACACTGCTACTCAAAAGTAATGACACTGACACACCTGCTACCAAAGTACATGACACTGCACAACTGCTACTCCAAAGTACATGACACAAACTAACACTGCTGCTCAAAGTACATGACAACTGAACACTGCTACTCCAAAGTACATGACAACTGAACACGGCTGCACCAAAGTACATGACAACTGAACATGCTGCTGCCCAAGTACATGACAACTGAACACTTCTACTCCAAAGTACATGACAACTGAACACTGCTACTCAAAAGTACATTACAACTGAACACTGCTACTCCAAAGTACATGACAACTGAACACCTGCTCTCAAAGTACAGAAACAAAAACACATGACAATCTGACAAACTGACACACTGCTGCTCAAAGTACATGACAAACTGAACACTGCTGCTCAAAAGTACATGACACTGAACAACAACAACAGCTGCTACTCAAAAGTACATGACAACTGAACACTGCTACTCCAAAGTACATGAACACTGAAACACATGCTGCTCAAAAGTACTGACAACATGACACACCACACTGAACACTGCTACTCCAAGTACATGACAACACCGCACAAACAACAACTGAACACGGCTCACCAAAGTACATGACACAAATGACAACATCAAAACATGACAACGAACAGCACTCAAAAAAAAAAAAAAACTGAACACTTGCTGCTCCACAGTCAAGTACATGACAACTAACAACAAAAACAAACCAAAACTGAACACTTCTACTCCAAAGTACATGACAACTGAAACTGAACACTGACTACTCAAAGAGACATGACAACACTGAAACACATCTACTGCTGCTCCAAAGTACATACAACAAAAAACACCAAGACAACTGAGCACTGCTGCTTCAAAGTACATGACAACTGAACACTGCTACTCCAAAGTCATGACAAAAAAAACTGAACACTGCTGCTCCCAGTACATACAAAAGATAACTGAACACTTCTACTCCAAAGTACATGACAACTGAACACTGCTACTCAAATAACGACAAACTGACAATGAACACTGCTGCTCCAAAGTACATGACAAGAACAAAGACAACAAAAAACTGAACCTGCTATGCAACACAAGTACATGACAAAGTGAAACCTGACTGGCTGCTCCAAAGTACATGACAACTGAACACTGCTGCCACAAAGTACAATACAAAGAACAACTGACATCTGCTGCCTCCAAAGTACAATGACAAAAGAAAAGAAAACAAACTGAAACACTTTCTACTCCAAAGTACAACATGACAACTGAACACTGCTACTCAAAAGTACATGACAACTGAACACACTGCTACCAAAAGTAAACACTGACAACACATGAACAACAAAACAACGACGCAGCAACAAAAATCAACAAAGCCAACAACTCTCACTCCAAATACAGTGACAACTGAAACGCACTGCTACTCAAAGTACATGACAAAAACACTAACAGCTGCACCAAAGTACTACAACTGACAACTGAACATTGCTACTCCAAAGTACATGACAAAAAAAAAACACAACTGAACACTGCTCAAACCAAAGTTACAGACAAACTGAAACATGCGCTCCAAAGTACATGACACAACTGAAAACATGCTACTCCAAAGTACATGACAACGAACACTCTGCACCAAAGTACATGACAACTGAACACTGCTGCTCAAAAGTAACTGACATACAAGACACACAAATAAGACACAGACAGCTAAAAAAACAACAACTGAAACACTGACTACTCAAAAGTACATGAAAACACAAACTGAACACGGCTGCACCAAAAGTACATGAACAACTGAAACTGACTCTGCTCCAAAGTACATGACAAAAACAGCACAACAAAGACAAAACTGAACACTTCTACTCCAAAGTACATGACAACTGAACACTGCTACTCCAAAGTACATGACAACTGAACACATGCTGCTCCAAAGTACACAACAAAACATGACAACTGACACTGCTATCTTCAAAGTACATGACAAACATGAACACTAACACTGCTACTCCAAAGTCATGACAACTGAAACTATGCTGCTCCCAAGTACATGACAACAAACTGGAACACTGATACTCCAAAGTACATGACAACTGAACATTGCTGCTCCAAGTACATGACAACTACTGAACACTGCTGCTCCAAAGTACATGATAACTGAACACTGCTGCTCCAAAGTACTGACAAGAAAACTGAACACCTGCTGCTCCAAAGTACATGACAACTGAACACTGCTGCTCCAAAGTACATGAACTGAACACTGAACACTGCTGCTCCCAAGTACATGACAACTGAACACTGCTGCTCCAAAGCATATAAATGAACCAGGAGACTCCAGTATGAAGCAAATGTACTAACAGCAACAACAAACAACAAACAAAGGTTAAAGAAACAAATATGAGTATATATTATAGTGATAATATACTGTCTAATATTAGGAAATTAAAAAGTAATTTTCACAGTATTACACTTTTCAATAAATTACAGTGTAATAAGTGGGTGACTGGTCACATCATTAAAGGTATGTTATGCTACAATAGAAGAAAAATGACAGTATTTGACAGTATAACGTTTTGGTGTTCATAAGAGGAGAAAAAATGTATTGCTAATTTGCAGCAACTATCGTAATCGGATGTTTTTTTTACTGCTCTAATAAGTTAGAAAACATCTGATTACACATTTTGCCCTCTTAAATAAGCCCCCAATATGGAGGGTGTGTGAAGTTTAATGTAAAATAACCAGGAGGCTCACTTGAAGATTAACCTTACCCCTAAAGAACATTTCCTTGGCTGACACTAGAGATGTTGAAGAGATGTTACCTTGATGGGCTACAACAACCAATCAAAGTTTTTTTTTTATTGTGTGTCAGGCTCCTGATTATATAAATAGTTGTTCCGCAGCATTTTAGGAGCTGACGGGTGAAGTAGGGAGAGACGGACAGTGCTTTATTTTACTTTATGTGTGAATTCCAAAAGCCGGCCAGTCAGTCATTCCACCAGGCAGCTTCATAGCAAGCCCACTAAGATATCATTCCTTCTTCCTGTTTATTTGTACTATTTTATACTATAGGGGGAGCTCATTTACTATATTTGACAGTAAATGAATTTTAAAAATATTTTTCCTATTAGTACATGGTTCACAAACCATTTTCAAGCTTGCTACTTTTTTTTTTTTTTAAAAATGATGGCTTATCAAATTAAATCAATTAAAATAAATCCCATCTGTGAAATTATTCCAAAAGTTTGTTGCAGAAGGCATTGCTTAGCGTTGAGAAAGGGAAGTAAATCTTGTGGCCACATGTGAAAACACGTAATGCAAATACAAATGTGCAGGATGAAAAAACACAATTCAGGGCAGTGTGGCTTATCCAAGTGTTAATGGGTATGTACAGTACACTGGGAAAGGTGTTTTTTTAAATTGCCGTTATTGAAAAATAATTTTCATCCCAACTATTACTTGTAACATTTTTTTGCTGATCTGAATCCTATTCCTTTAGATATATAATCTCTGTATAAGTTGCTTCAGTTGACAATCATGTACCTTATCTTGTGCTGTGTACAAGTACTGATTTTTTGTAACTGCATGGGTGACAGTTGGGGAATTAACTCTCTCAGTGGAAATCAAGTACTGTATTGAAGGCATGCTGCAACTCACACACCTCAGAGTAAGTGATACTTACATGTATTTAATTTAGGTTAGGATAAAGCAAATTCATTTTTTCAGTGTACATACCCTTTAGGATAGTCAGCCTTTAGGGGCAAGGTCTGATGTGAATAGATAAATAATTGAAAAAAAAATCACTGTACAAAAATGCACACTTGGTACATCACCACAATTTCATGCTTAATGTGACTTAAAAAATTTTTTACAGTTGCAGCTTCTGTTAATTCTCACTTTTTTTCCCAAAAAACAACCTGTAAAGGGGGAGATCAGTATAGGAAAACCAACTACAAGTAAGAGGGGACAGCATGCAACACTTCATGAATTAAAAGAGTACCCATATACAGTACTGTAGTTGTGTGTGCTATAGGTCACACAACTTATTTGGTTTTGCACATTTTTTGTGTAATTTCAAAAACATTTTAGGGAAATTTCCGATTACCACTTGGAGCCAGGAAGGAATTTTTTCCCCTTCATAAATTTGGTGGGGTTTTTTTTTTGCTTCCTCTGGATCAACAGTTGGCAGGAAATGAGGATATTGCTAGATGGGTTGGACTAGATGAAACATGTCTTTATTCACCCTCAAATACTATACTATACTATACTAAATGGCCCAGGCCCCACAAAAAGCATTGTAAAATGCATGCTAACACATATTACATTACATGTACTCTACAGGTAGCGTGGATTTGACATTAATTTCAACAGGACCGTATTAGGTGATGAATTGGTTTAAAATCCTGGTGCCGCCTACACCATAATAACTCTTTGTTAAGTGAATCTCGACTGAAAAAGATTTGGGGGTTCTGGTAGAAAACAGACTTACTGTAGCTGTAGCAACAATGCCAGACAGCAGTGGCTAGAGCTAGCAGGATATGTTCTTATATAAAGAGGGGGAAAGATTAAAGAGAAAAAAATTATTCTCCCTCTTTACAAGGCACTGGTAAGGCCTTATTTGGAATATGCGGTGCAGTTTTGGAATCCCTATACAAAAGGGACATCTTGGAAATGGAAGAAGTTCAGAGAAGGGCAACTAAAATAATAAGGGAATGGAGGGGCTTGACTATGCAGGCAATTAGACAAGTTAGAGCTGTTTAAATTGGAGAGCAACGTTTCCGTGGGGATATCACTTTATATAAATATATTAATGGGCCATGCAATAACTCCCTGGTGCATTGTTCACCAATTGGTCATCTCAGAGGACTCGTGGTGGGGGAGACCACAGCAACTGCACCAACTTATGGCCCAGCACAGAGAGCCAATTCCTTGGGTCAGGACTCAGTGGGGTACCTGCATCTTAAGGAAAAAGGACATATCTTTGAAGATTGTAATGGTCAATATCTTGGCAAAGGAACATAACTTCAAGAGAGGTGTCAAGAGGCCTTTATGTGAAAATGAAGAAACCAAGCCTGAATAGAGGTGGCGGTTTGATACAACTGTCTGCATGTACAATGCTTACCCTGGGCAGTTTCGATAACACCCTTAGCCTCAATGCATCCACACCTGCATTCAGAAAGTCCCTAATATGCTAATTGGACTTTCAAGGGTACTTATATTGCCACAGATTCTTGTACAAGTCATTCTGCATTGAGAAAGCCGTCGATGAATAACAAATGTCTTCAAGAACTAAACTGATCTAATTGAGTACAACAGATTACCATGACCTGGTGAATGAGAACCCCACAAGCATTGGAAGAAAATAAGTTTATCTTCAGGTTAGGAAAGTTTTCTTTAGAGTGAGAACGGTGAACTGTGGAACTGTCTTCCAGCAGATGTGGTAATGGCAAGTTCATTGAATAGCTTTAAAAGTAGTCTAGATATGTTTCTAAAACTAAAAAATATTGAGAATTACTGGTATTAATACATATACTGCAGTTCTGGTTGGTACAGGGATACTATATAATATTGAGAATTACTGGTATTAATACATAGGGGCATATTTAGAAACAATCGCTATTTTCACTGTCGCAGGACATTGCAATGACAAATAGCGCTATTTACGCCTTATTTATAAATCACTCGTTTTCGTCTTTACGGAAAAGTATCGCTGTGGCGATGTGTGATGGTAGTTTTCACCTTATTCATTGCGTTAAGTGTGGTATCACTGCAAAAAAATAAATTGCTTTCTAGTGTAATTTCAGAGCTATTTTTGTCATTTTTTTATTTAAAGATATTTATAAATTGACATCTTTTCTCCCTTTTGTTGCATTTTTTGCATTTTTACCAGAATTTTTGCCAAACATCATTTACTTACAGGAATGTTTCATTAACATTATTTCTCTATGGTATGTTTCCATATAATGTAACTGGTTTGATAATGAGCTGCAGTTTTGCTGAAATAAGCAATACTAAAAAAATGCATCCTATTAATAAAGTAGAGAAAATTCCCCTTTTGAGTTTTACACTATTTATTATACTTTGGCTAAAAAAACACCAAATGTGTTAGGCATTTTAAATAACAAGATAGGTGTTCAGTGTGTATATTAACCAATTTAATACTACTTTGAAAAACCCAGGGAGTTATTACCTATTTACCATCATATGTACTGAACTTTTTCAGCATTATTAGTGCTACTTTTTGCTACATAATTTTCCGCTTTTGATGAAAATTCGTCTTTTAAACGTTGATGAAAAGAACAGTTGAAAGTTTAAAAAATTGTGGTAGGAAGGCTGGTGGGGGAAAAAAAGCTGTTCTGGTTGATCCAGGGATACTTTCCTATTGCCTTTTGAGTCAGAAGGAATTTTTTCCACCCTTCCCAGATCAACTTTTAGTTAGGGTTAAAAATGAGGTTTTAAGGGCACGGCCACAATGCGCCGCAATCCCACACGGAACGCATGCGATTTCATGTGCGGTTTTGTTGCGTTTGCGCATGCGTTTTTCATTAGGTATAGGAAAACGCATGTGATTGCGTTAAAATGCGTAACCAAATCACATGCGCAATCGCAACTCACCCAAAACGCATCCTGTATCACACCACCCTTGTATCTAGTTTTTGTAAGTTTAGGGATAGTCAGGTAAAAGTGCAGAAATACTTTTTATTATTTCTTCTTGCGATAGATGCTGCATCCAGCTTTATTTCATAATGTAATTTTTTTTCATTTTAGATTGCAAAATGTTTAATTTAAATGGAATAAGTTTTGTTCTTGAATTCAGTCTAGCAATTAGAGATGGCCGGTTCGCGGACCCGAACCGGGATCCGCCGCGGATTTATCCCGTCCGCGAACGGCGGATTATTCCGGATTTTCCGGATTTTCCGCCTCCGACTGCGGATTTTTTTTTTTTTTACAAAAATTTTCGAAAATACGGCGTATCTCCGTAATTACTATATCTGCGATCTTCCGGGACCCGAAAAAACCGGAGATCCTCGTATTACGCGGATTCTCGTAATACGAGATTTTTCGTAAAAACGAGAAATTCTTGTAAATTTCGAATTTTTGGGGCTTATTTTCAAGACGGAGCAAGCCACATGACCCAAATTAACCAATGGCAGCTAACATGATTATTGCCAGCCCCCTGGGTATAAAACGCTGCTTCACAGGCGACATTTTGTCAGTGTTGTGGAGTGTGTTTAGGGGAGACCCGACGTGTAAGAGTTGGAGAGAGATTTTTGCGCTTTTTGAGCTTTCTGTGTGTGGATTTCAGTGTGGTGTTTAGCACTTGTTGTTACCCCCCCTGTATTCACACATCTTGAGACCACAATCCTTTTAAGGACTAACCCCCTATAAGTCCTTTGGACAAATTTTTGTGTTAGACTGTTGAGGTCTAGGTGTCCTGTTTTTTTGTTTGTCTTTCTGTATCTGTGTGTCAGTGTCTGTGTGTTTTGTGTAGCTGACAGTGCTACTTCCGCAGTGTTTAGTTGCCATATACTTGGAGCAGTAGTGTTCAGTGTCATGTACTTTGGTGCAGCAGTGTTCAGTTGTCATGTACTTTGGAGCAGCAGTGTTCAGTTGTCATGTACTTTGGTGCAGCAGTGTTCAGTTGTCATATACTTTAGGGCAGTAGTGTTCAGTTGTCATATACTTTTGAGCAGCAGTGCTCAGTTGTCATGTACTTTTGTGCAGCAGTGTTCAGTTGTCATATACTTTAGGGCAGTAGTGTTCAGTTGTCATGTACTTTGAAGCAGCAGTGTTCAGTTGTCATATACTTTGTTGTGTTTGCATGTTTATGATGCTTACAGTTTTCAATTTTGTTAATCTGTTTTTTGCCAGTGGTCAAGGATAGGGTCAACTATTTTGTTTGCATATTGTAAATATATTTACCTTTCTGAGGTTCCACACTGACTTCCCACAGCCTTTATTCCTCCCCAAAGGGTCCAATCTTGCTGACCAGCTTTGTCATGCTAACATGACAATTGGTTGCTGAATAGTATAATTAGTGTAAGGCGAATTATGCCATTCAGCAACTGGCTGCCATGTAACAGTCTGGCCAACATCATTGAAAACTGCAGTGAAGATTACTAGAGATTAATGGAAATTAGAGTGGAAATTTTAGAATCTGAATAGTTAAAGGGTATCGCCACTGGTAAAATAAAATTTTTGTATTCAGTTTTATTGAAGAACAGGAGGTAAAGTAGCTGTGTCTTACCTCCCCTTCTTCAATAAAATGTGCAGGAGCCAGGAACGAAGTTAGAGAACTTATTTCTTTTTATTTTACCAGTGGAGATGCCTTTTAAATTGTACTGCAGTTCTACTATAATATGATTCAATGCATCCCTGACTAGAGATGTTTCAAACTGCTGAATTTCTTTTCTGAAATTGGATTTTCAGAAAAATCCGAAAAAGGCCAAATTATAGTAAATGAGAGATAAATAATCCAAAAGTTTCAATTAAATTAAAGGAGAACTAAACCAACAATTTTATCCTTCAAAATCTAAAAACACCAATAAACTATAAATTGCTACTTCCAATATATGGCATTAAAGTAAATGGAATCCCCTTAAGAACTGGATAAGATAACTCAGGTTAACAGTCACAGGTTCCCCTACCTAATATGTAACAGTACTGTAACAGGATTGGCTAGAAAATATTGTATTATTAGGTGTGACCTGCTGTAGCACATTCTTGCAGTAGCTTATGACTATGCATGTGCACAGAACACACATTGTTGTTCTGAGGCTTTAGATGTCCTTTCAATTATAAATAGCAATAGTCAGTTAGTGTAAATGGTTCTGGAACCTGCAAAATGGTCTGGGGAACATGTACAAATAACCAAACTTGAACGTTCTGCACGCACAAGCTATTATCTGCATCGAATTTTCGATAATTTTTGAATATTTGAATTTGAGGGCTTGCATATTTGATATGTATCCCATATTCGGAATCGAAATTACGAAAATCATTCATTTTCAAAGATTCAAATACATTAATTTAATAAATATTGAAAATTCAAAAAAAGCGTGATCTAAAAAAAAAAAATCTTAGGGTTCCGTCAGATCTTCAGAACCGTCAGTTACGTGTCAGAACTTCATCCCCGTCCCTGACATCTGACAAAATATCTGATCCTAAATTTCATTACTAGCTGCAGTCATGCTAATAAGAAACGTCCTGCGTATTAATTTAGCAGTATTTGTACTTCAATTCAAATTGAATCCTTCATTAAAAGGTACAGTTAATGGAAGATTTAGAAAAGTAGGACTGTGGCAAATATTTTAGTTGGTATATGGTCAATGTAGAACAGGAATTGACATCTACATGCAATCATTTCATCATTTTCATTTCATCATTTGATGTTCCTTCAGTATCAAAACCAATAAAAGTCCTGTCAAATGCCCCCATATTGTTTCATTTTTAATAAAATCTTGAATGCTTGTGAAGGTTCTCATTCATCCAGGTCATGGTATATCTGTTGTATTCAATTAGATAAACTGGACTTGAAGTTTAGTCCTTGAAGACGTTTCGCTAGTCATCCGACTGGCTTTCTCAATTCAGAATGACCTGTACAAGAATCTGTGGCAATTATGTACCCTGGAAAATCCCAATTAGCATATCACAGCCAAGTGTTAAGGGCGTGATTGGATAGTGGCTAAGAGGTGTTATAGGAACGCCCAGAGTAAGGTGTCAAAACAGCATTGTACATGGCAGACACGAAGAGTGACGGAGTTCACCAAACAAGCACAGCTTTCTCAGCACTGTAAGGGCAAACAAAGGCAAAAGAAAAAGTTCTCTATTCTGTCATCCCAGAACACCCCCAAGGGAGAACAACTACCTTGGATACAAAAGGAGGGAAGTGTCCCTTCATCAAACAAGGAGGAATGGGTGAGAAACTTGTCTAACAGGACCCTGACCCAGCCAGAATTGGAAGTCCTTGCTAAGGGCTTGAATTTTGCCATAACTCCTAAAGCCATCCCTGTGGTGGATATTATAGCAGCCACAGAAGCCTCAATCCTCAATAATAAGGTACCACAGAGTGAGGCAGAACAACTTTGCCTTAAGATATCTGCAGCCTTAGCCAGTACTAAAACTCCTTCATCTAACCTGACCACACAGGAAAGAAGAGCCTTAATATCTCTCAAGAAAGATTCCTGTATCACCATTCTACCAGCAGACAAGGGAAGATGCACAGTGGTACTCAACACCTCAGACTACCATGATAAGGTGACCATGCTCCTGGCCGATAACAACACATATGAGGTTTTAACAAGGGATCCCACCAGCCGTTACAAGAAAAGGTTCATAGACTTACTACAACAGCTTCAAAAGGATAAAGCCATTGATCGAGCAATGTATCATCGCCTCTACCCTGGTGAGGCACATCCATGCATATATGGACTCCCAAAGATACATAAGGAAGGGTTCTATAAGCAAAAACACGGATGTGCTATAGGATCTCCAGTTTCACCCATTGTGGCCAACCTTTACATGGAGGAGGTAGAAAAATGGGCGCTTAATACCTTTAAGGGCATAGGACCCAGCCACTGGTTCAGATATATGGATGACACCTGGGTTAAAATCCACCAGAAGGAAGTACAAGCTTTCACAGAACACATTAATGCGGTAGACCAAAACATCAAATTTACAAGGGAAGAGGTTCAAAACAACAAACTGGCTTTCTTGGACTGCTTGGTAGAAGTCAGGGAGAATGGTAAACTGGAAGTAGAGGTTTACAGAAAACCAACACACACAGATCAGTATTTGATGTTTGACTCCCACCACCCTTTAGATCACAAGCTGGGTGTCATCAGAACCCTGCAACACAGAGCTGAGAACATCCCCACTAGCACAGAGGCGAAGGTTAAACAAATGAAACATCTCAGAGGAGCCCTTAAAACTTGTGGATATCCAGACTGGGCCTTTGTCAAAAGATGCAGAAGGAAAGAAAAGAACACGAATACCAACAGTGAAGGGGAAAAGCAAGACAGGAGGAAGAACATCGTCATCCCATATGTAGCAGGGATCTCCGAGAAACTAAGAAGAGTTTTCAAAAGACACCGTATCCCTGTCTGCTTTAAACCGAGCAACATGCTGAGGCAGCAATTGGTACATCCGAAAGACCCAATACCGAAACACAAGAAAAGTGACATCATATACGCAGTGCAGGGCAGTGAAGAATGCTCTGATTTGTATGTGGGGGAGACCAAACAGCAACTGCATCAACATATGGCCCAGCACAGAAGAGCCAATTCCTCGGGTCAGGACTCAGCCGTGTACCTGCATCTTAAGGATAAAGGACATACCTTTGAAGATTGTAATGTTAACATATTGGCAAAGGAACGTGACTGGTTCAAGAGAGGTGTTAAGGAGGCCATTTATGTGAAAATAAAGAAACCAAGCCTAAATAGAGGTGGGAGGGGGTTGACACCATCTGTCTGCCATGTACAATGCTGTTTTGACACCTTACTCTGGGCGTTCCTATAACACCTCTTAGTCACTATCCAATCACGCCCTTAACACCTGGCTGTGATATGCTAATTGGGATTTTCCAGGGTACATAATTGCCACAGATTCTTGTACAAGTCATTCTGAATTGAGAAAGCCAGTCGGATGACTAGCGAAACGTCTTCAAGAACTAAACTTCATGTCCAGTTGATCTAATTGAATACAACAGATAAAATCTTGAATTACTTTAACTCCTTCATTGCACCAGCTGTGTGGGTTTCGCAAAACACACACAGGCAGCCGGCGCACTGAATTCAATATCTCGTTCTTTTTAACTCCAGCTAATAGGCAGCGTTAAAGTCTCCCTGTGAGTAAGTCTCTTTCGCGATCCACCCACTGACGCAGGCCCGCTATTAAACTTGGGCCTTGAGATTTACCCGAGAGAGAGAGGCTCTGGGTAAATTTCCTTGAGTTTGTCATAAAAACGCATTGTAAAGTGGATTTCTATGGGGAAAAATTTCTCCTTGCAGCTTTTAAAACTATTATTTGTCAAAAAAGTGTTAACATGCCGTGCCTGGAAATTTGCCTCTCTATAATTTGCTTTTTACATTTCCTAGAGGGAAAACCATCCAGAAGTCTTTGTTTTACCTTTAAAACTAATTATGCATACAACAGTAGCTTAATTCGAGAATTAGATTAAATCAGTTGGATACTGCCAGTCATGTAATATTAACTGTGGCAATAGCTGTGACAGATATACTGTTTAAATGTCAGTAAAGGCAACACATAACCAACAAATGGAAACTCATTACAAAAATAAAAGAAAATGTGATATTCATTAACATAAAATTTCTACCTTCTACAAACTGCTAAACTGCAACATGGATAAAGTGGTAATCGTATGTGCAGGCCTGCAGAGAATAGGATAATAGCAGAAAATAAAGTCCTTAATACTGATCTGGGAGGTATAATGGATCCTCCTTTGAGACCACAGCAAGCCTGCACATTAGCTAAGCAATTTATCCAAAGAATAGCCATACCGTGTGCAGTGTGCTATTATTTAAATTGTTAAATTGCTGCTACGATTGGAGTTCTGATAGCAGAAATAACTACTTACTTTGTTTAGAAATGTTTTGAAATAATTAATCCCATAGATAATATATATATTAAATATATATATATATATATATATATAATATATTAAAAAAATGTTTTATATGTTAAGAATAATAGTGAGCGATGCTTTTCCATTTTGTTTTTGGTCATGTAGCAGAAAACATTAAAGGTTCGTACAAATGTGCAATCTCTGGGCAAACCGCGATTGGCCGCTTGGTTGGGCCTGTTTGCCCCTGTACGCCTCTTGAGTTGGCCCTCATCCGCCAAATCAAATATTTGTTACAGGCCTTTAGATTAGCAAAACATTGATTAAATGCACAACAATCACAATCTAAAGGATTTTCTGATTCCTTTTTATAGAAAAGCTTGAAATTTGGATGATAGAGCTCTTACTTAGCTATTCCCACTTATTGTTTTTAAAAAGATAAATCATTATCAAAGTACTGAATGAAATGAAAGGAATAGATTCCTTTAAAGTTGGAGATACGTTGCTGTTACCATTGTCCCTCTGTAAATCTAGACTGCATTTAAAGGCACATGAGGATATAGCATTTTTTTATCACAATTTTTTTCTCTGTTCAGGGCACAAGTCTATCATTAAATGAATAATTTAGCAGCGTATGTACTAAAAGTGTACCTAGTAAACCAGCACTTACTTTACCCTGTTTCATTTTTTAGCAGCTTAGAAAATAGAAACCATTTAACCATGTCTCTATTTGTAAATGCATATTTATAGGGACACTTTTCAGCAGTTATTATTGATATAAAGCATTTTTACTAAACTGGTGCAAAATTCCATTTCTGTTAGTAAATTTAATAGGATTTATTTAACTGAAGTTAACTACCATTGGTTGGGGAAGACTAGGGGGCATATTTATAAAAAAACGTTAATACCGCAAAAAAATTACCGCCGCATATTGCGGCCGCGAAAATAACGCTATCGCCGTATTTATAACGGCGAGTGCTATTGCTGCGATATGTATCACAGCCGCGATGTCCTGCGGTAATTTTAAGTCCCTTTGTGGCGATACTGCACTTACCGCATTGCGCTAAGTACAATATCGCCGCGAAGGGACTTAAAATCCCTTCTTGGCGCTAAGGGGGTGGGGCATATGCCCACTCTGCCCTTGACCCCCCGCGGCAGCGGCGACCAGCAGCCCCTCCCCACCCCTACCCCACTCGCGGCAATCTCGTAACAGGAGGCTAGGAGGGGCCCCTCTAAGCCCCCTGCCCCGCCGCTGGCAGGGAGGGGAAGGGAAGGGCCCGCTGGGAGGGGTGGAGGCACCCTCCAGCGGGGCCCTGAGAAGGGCCTTTTGGGGCTTAAGGGGTCCCGCTCGAACAGGGACCCCCCTCCCCGGCCCTTATAAGGGCCCTTGCGGCACTGACAAGTGCCTTTGGCGGGGGTTGACCCCAGTGTGCGGCTCTTAAAAGAGCCCTTGGGCGGCGTCTTATTTCTTCCAGTCCCGGCAACACCAGCTCCGCTGAGGCCGTCGACCCCCGAGAGGTACCCCTGCGGCCGCCAGGGGTACCCCCGGCGGGCGCCAGCGACCTCAACGTGGCCCATGTTGCCGGCGTTTTGATCCGACACGACGTCTTCGGGCTGGCGACACCAACCCCACTCAGGTCGCCGATGCCAGGCAGACTCACTGTGGCCGCCAGTCAGCCCCTGGCACCGCCGGCCTCAGCGGAGCCGATTTTGCCAGCTCCTTCTTTCTCAGCCATCTACTGCGTGGCATCTGAGTTCCGCAGCGGAGTCACCTCTTTATATAGTTTGCAGAAAACCCTAATCCATTTCTGATTGGTCAATTTTTTAATGCTTGGTTTACATGCTTTATATTAACCAATCAGATTTCTGGAAAGTTCTGAAATCTGATTGGTTAATGTAAAGCATGTAAACCAAGCATTAAAAAATTGACCAATCAGAAATGGATTAGGGTTTTGCAAACCTATAAAAGAGGTGCACTTCCCGGCAGCCCCTCCTAGCCCCTGTTCCAAGATTGCCGTGAGTGGGGAAGGGGTTGGGAGGGGCTGCTGGGAAGCGGAGGCGACGGGTGGTCGAGGGCGGGGTGGGCGTGCCTCCCGGGGCGGGTGCGACCACCTGCCGCGGGTTGCCTGCCCATCCCCGCAGCAGGGAGGCTAGTATCAGCTGATACTAGCAGTGCAAAACAGTTACCGCCGCTTTATAAATAGAAGTGGCGGTAACAGGTAAGTATCGGCGCGAAGGGTTAACGCCTCGTTAACTTTTCGCGTCCATTTTCGGACATTAATAAATTGTGTTAAACGCGATTTATGTGGAAATGTCAGGGAAAACGTCCGCAAAAACTTAACGGAGCTTTATAAATATGCCCCCTGTGGGCATTTTGAAGTTAGCATTGTTGGGTTGTCACAGTACTTGGTCCAGTGGGAAAGTAGAAGGCAGGTCAGGGGCTGAGTTGGGGGTCAGGTGGCATTATTTCTCCCCCTTTGCCATTGTTCGAAGCAGGGGGGCAGAAGGAATGGTTATTGGAATAACAGATGTGGCGGAGCAGCCCATTCCCATGGACCATGTGGAGAAGATGTTATTTATTGTTGTTATTTATTGTTATTAAACGGTTATTTACTTATGGTTACAGAGTGAACAGCTTGATATGTTTATATGTATTTCAATAAATATGCTGTGGCATTTTCATCCAAGTCACGCATGGGTTGTCTGTTTTTTTGGGGGGGTGAACATTGGGGGTGCGGGCAGTTAATGGGTAAGGTTTAAGGAATGAAGAGTTATCAGTTTCACTGCCATGACTCCACAGTATCTAAGACAAGCACGTGTAACCCATGACCATAAAGCTATTACTGAACTCAAACCCCCAGAATATTCTAATTCACAAAAGAGATGTGGCGAGTCATAATTCCAAAAAAGCTACACCCCTGGTGTATCAGGCAGTTTCCATACTTATACTTTATATGATTTTAAAATAGTACATTTCTTGTTACAAAAATAACTGCTATATTTATATTTGTTTACATTTTACTAAGCCACAACATGCTAATCCATAAGAAAACATCTGCAAAAAGCAAAATGTACAAAAACATTCCAATTAATAGATATGCACACTATTTACAACTGAAACAGCATGAAGAATGCACATTATGTACAGAGAGATGGGATATTATTGATGTTCAGAGGTAAATTGATTATTTGGCATGAATGAAAATATATTTATTATGTTTGAAAATTATTGTATTTTACTTAAGGGTATTTAAAGACTTTATTTGGCTTATCTGGAAAGTGAATGTCTTCTTATAGGGCATGTTCACCCTAAAAACTAAAATTTAATCCCACACTGGCCCCACTGTGTAGTGTTCAATAATCCTTACCTTATATCTCTGCTCCTTATGGTTCTCCTGCAGTGTCTGTCCAAAGTTGAAAAAATGGGAGGAGGGTTCTGTGAGTCATCCATTCCTTGCTTCTTTCTTAACCTCATTAAGGACTGTGACATGCACAGGGGAGCCCTTGCACCCCCCCTCCCCCTCCCTCTGGATACTTTCTGTAAGCTACATCCCCTAGCTACAAATTATTTTTAGCCCACAGACCTTTGTTATGCTGCTTTGCATAGCCTGCAGCCGCGTCTGTGATAGGCTGCCGGTTAGCCATTCACAGATGCTGTTGACGGTCCTACCCCTCTCTGCTGCTTCCAGCTATCAGAGAGCAGAGCGCCAGAGGAACGAAGGTCTGTAAGTATATATCTGGGGCTTTCTTTGCAAAAGTAAGTCGCCAGTTGGGGTGGGATGAGGTACCCTACACAATGCTAAAAGTTTATTTTAGGGGTGGAGATACCCTTTAAAGTCACAGATATATAACTGATACTTTGTAATGTATAGATCTTCAAAACAATCACTGTTCAGTACATTAGACGTATGTAATTGAACCAGGTTCTTGTCAAAGAACATTTTTCCATAGACTGGCACATACATTAAGCCTGTAGACAATTTAATCAAACATTTGCAATTTGTGTGATGTTCCATGGTTGTCACTTGTTCCATTGACCTCCTTCACTTCTAGCTGTTTCTTCTTGAGCTGGAAAGCTACAGAAATTTCTGGATGTATAGAATCCATCCTTTGCTCACATTTGAAAGCTGTAAGAAAAGCAGTTCTGTAATTGTTGTTCATCCACCCGTAGAGGAGAGGATTGACAAAGGTAGAGCACATTGCGATGACATGGAAAATGGTATAAATAAGCTTGTATTCATTCAGGTCTAATACTTTGCCATCTATATCAATTGCAAGTTGAAAGGCATGAAAGGGCAACCAGCACACAGCAAACACAACTACTACAGCCACTAACATCTTGGTTGTCTTGCGTCTTCGTTGGTGGTAATGATCTTTCCCCCCTCCTGGACTAACATGATTTTTTAATTTTGTCCATATTCTAATGTAAGCATAGGAAATAATGGCTAGGGGTACAATGTATTGTATCAACAACATTGATATGCTATAAACAGTGCCGTAATTTAGATCTCCAACGGGCCATGTTTCTGAGCATGCCTGGATTGTAAAATCAGGCGAGATAATAATAAGAGAATGCTCCTTGAAAATCGCCAGTGGACTTGCCAAAAGAGCACTACAAACCCATGTAATACCTATGATCATAAAGCAAATCTTGGTAGAAATTTTGCTTTCTAAGTGGTACACAATACATCGATGTCTGTCTAAGGCAATTACCATAAGTGTAACTGTAGATACCTGAACTGCCAGACCCTGTGAGTATGTAACTAAATGGCACAGTACAGTTCCAAATTTCCACTCATCCAAAAGGGTGTAAACCAGTGTGAATGGCAAACACAATGTGTTTACCAATAAGTCCGACACTGCTAGGTTGACAATGAAATAGTTTGTGACAGTGCGCATAGTTTTAAATTTAACGACAACATAAATTACAAGGCTGTTGCCTATCACTCCAAGAAGGATAATAGAACTGTAGGCCAAGATAAGAATGACTTGTACCCCAAGAAGCTTTGTTATGTCGATCAGCTCCGGCTTTGAAAAGTCATTATTTGGAGTGGTATGGTAGGCCCAAGTATTCATATCAGGTTTAATCTCTTCAGTTCGGTTTTCACTGTTTTCAGATTCCATTCTCCCCATTCTGATCGAACAATTTTGTGAACCGCATGAGTAGAAAGTTCTATGAAGAAAAAAACAATAGAGTTAAACCAAACATTTTAACAAATCACAATTTATTTAGCAGAAACTTTCAACTATCATTCTGTTGTTAACAGCTACATAATTAAAATGTTCAGGATGTATTGCATGCAGCTTCCATCTGGATTTGAAGAAAATGCATAACTAAGCCTGCCCATCAAATACCTGAACATATTAGCATTTAATGAAGGCAAAGAGATCATGTAGAAAGCACACACATTTTAATGAAACAGTGTCATTTTCTATAGATTTTGCATTTATGTGCACAAAGCCAGGTTAATTCCTAAGGATTTATTTCAGGCCTGACAGCAGGGTGAAAAATTACAGATCAGTCATCTGAAATCCATAAAACAAAAAGATAATTGGCTCAGCAGGCTTCACAAGCGCATACAACCACCTTAATAATAACATAATTAATTAAAAACTTACCCATATAATCATAAAGTAATGTGCAACATGCTCACATGATTAGACATGCAGGATCCCAGACAAAATGCATTTCTATTAACAAAATGAATGTACAAAATTTGAAATTAGGACTGTTGTCTAAAAATGATAAATTATTGATAAGCTCCAAAATGATCCATGCAGAAAAGCAGGAAAATATAGTTACATTTTAAAGGGCATGTTAAACTCCCCAAATAACTTCTAGATATAGCCTAATTACCCCCCAAACCACATTTTTTAAATATATACCTTTCTAACTGATGGCTGAAATGTGAAAGAGCTGCAGAGACCAGTGAGGGAGAGAGGCGTTCAAGGTAAGATATCTGTATTTAGGAGCACCAGGGAGAAAGGTAACTATTGTGAAAATTAGGTTGTGAGTGGTATTTGGGAAATATGTAAAAGTTCTTGTGGGAACTTACCCTTAAATAAATTATATTCCTATTTGTATTTTGCTCTACAGTTTCTCTTAAAGAAAAAAAACTTTGACTATAAGCAGGTGTCATACAAAATACTTACATTGATTCCCTTGATGCCTCAGACATCCTGTGCCCTATTGATATTCTCCAGTTTGCTCTCATACTCCATATTACAACTTGATTTTGTAATTACAAAGCAAGTGTCCATATAGACCTCACTGAAAGAAATGGAAAAAGAAAGGACTAGATTAGGCACATGTACCACATCATAGCCTCCAACATTCACCTTTAAATCGGTACACTACTAAGAAATGAATTGCAGCTGTGCTGAGTTCTCTACATTATGCAGCTCTGCACCGTTTTGTTTCTATAAGTGTCTCTATTTAGGGAGAGATGTTGGTGGGTATGGTATATATTTAGAGTTTAGCATCTACCTGTTTAGAATTCATTGCTAAGAATGGCAATTCATTGGTAACCCAATTTAAAATGGCTATAATTATGGTAATCATAGTTAAGGATTAATAGCCCTTGCTATGTGAAGATTCTTCTTGGAGCCATGCAATTGTGGGTATAGGGGTACCACATGATCACAGGTATCGTATACTACCCTCAAATTTCTCAAAGATCCAGATTCACAAGGTCCCACTTATTTAAGTAATTTGATATATTTAATAATATAAACAGGTAATAAAAAATGTGGGTTCAATCTAACTGATTACATTTTTTGTACAAATGTTGGCCATTTTCATCTTTATGTAACTGCGGGTGTTTATTTTACATTGAGGAGCTTGTTACCTTTAAAAGAACTTTTTGATACTGTGCTATAATAAAAAACTGCATAATTAAACAATTACAGTCATGGCCAAAAAGTTTTACTAGGTGACACAAATGTTTCGTTATGCAAACTTTGGTCTTTCAGAATTTCTTGATTATTATTTTACATGTTTCTATTGTATACAGAAGATCAATTATAAACCTCCCATACCTTTCAAAGGCTTTAATGATCAGATTTATGCAAATCGTCAATATTTACAGTGTTGACCTTCTTATTACTAATATTCTGGAATGCTGGATACTAGCTTTTGGGCCATGTCATTGCCTTTTAGCGTTTGGAGTTGATCTCAATTTGTAAACTTCTGCTTGGCTTCTGCAATTTAATTTGTAAACTTCTTCAAGCCCCCCCCCCCCTACTTCCCAGCAGCCCCTTATACCCCACCTCGCCCCTGCGATCCTTGTTTAGTGAAATGATACAGAAACTAAACTCTTCTTCATAGTAGTTAATGCAATTAATCTCTGTAGTACTAGGTGATGCAGAAAATATTTTTACGTATATCTAGCTGAACCAGTTTGCAAGATTGAAATGGAAGTTTCTCCATCTGCCTCCTCTCTTAATCCTCAATCAATTTACGTTATCATATCGCTCTCCCCACAAAACATACTCCTTTATCTCATAAACGATAACCTGACCACTTTGGGTACAGACCTATAAAACTCTATAAAATTGGAACTATGTATAGTTTAACAATCTATTAATTCTATCTGTCAGTTGTCTCTTCCTCAACTGGTGTGCTTTCTGATACCAGCACTTAATGGAGGATTATACTCATGCAGTATTGGACCACTTTCTGGCTTCTCATCCCTCTTCATTAACATATGTTCTCCAATGTCAGAGATGGGAGAATCATCAGTGACTATGACTGTGGCTCATAGTCACTGTGAGCCAGGACTAAGTCAGCATAATTCTCTTTTATCTGCAATTCTGCAGTTGGGAGGAACTTGTTCCTGACAAATGACCATGCTTTTTATTGAGTAATTCACAGAACAGGGCAGGGGAACAGGGTCAAGTGGCAGTGACATCGGAAGGTGAAAAGACCCAGTCTTAGATATAGGCTGAATTTATTTAGAGAAGGCAGTGGATGCAGCCATATACCTAGATATGTTCAAAATATTCCGTTTTCATTTTGTTCCATTTCAGAATTTTCGGAAATCCAGAAAAAAAAGTAAAATGGGAAAATAAAAACAGGATGTTTTGAGTAAAGTAAGGGTTAATAAAGCATGGTATCTTACTGTAGATATTTAGGCACCTTGGAAATGGTATGGGGAACATGTACGAATCACCAAAACACAAGCTATTTTCAAGCTTCCGAATGTATAACCAAGGCTACTTTCGGTAAGTGGCCTCAAATATGCCCTCTCCGTCTAAAGTAGCCTTGTATATTCGGTAACCCTCATAAGTAGCCCCGCATTTATACTTTCGAGGGTTACCGCATATATGAGGCTATTTTCAAGGGTTATCAAAAGTAGACTTGTATGTTCGATAACCCTTGAAGGTAACTCCGTACTTTCATGGGTCATCTAAAATACTCAAAGTTCCACAATCCGAGAGTTCCGATCTGTTCTGAATGGATCTGAAATTAGCAGTGGATACGAAAGTTCCTTCTCTACTCCTAAGTAGTTATATAGTGTAACATAATATGATACATATTGGTTTTGTTAGGTTGTGTGGATAGGACATATTTAGGTAGTAATTGAAATTATGAGTCCAGGTTTAAAAAATGATATTGGTTGAAACAAAGCTGGTTATGAGATCCAGAGTGTTTGGAGGTATGCACTAATGGGACGGCATTACCAGTAATCATTTTCTAAACAGATTCTTATAACCATGGTTTTGGAATTATTATGCATTTTTTAAATGTTTATGGATAATACAAATTAATACCAATTTAGCTTCACGTTTTTAGACATAACTGCACTTTAACAAACAGAATAAATAACAAATGTACCATTCAATGGTATAGAAATTGCCTGATGTCAAGACAACTAAAACAAAACACATTCTGCTTTTCCAGAAAAACAAAGCAATATTTGGCCAAACTGGCAACTCACTTTTTGATAAATATCCAACACAGTAAGAAAAATGATTTAAGCTTTAAAATAAATGCCTTAGGGATGCACAGCTATTCATTTGAGTTAAAATACATTTATGTCTTTACAGTTAGGACTGAATTCTATTTCTTAACGTAATCTTTTAAATTCACCTATATTATAATAAGCACCAGTCACTTCTTTTTTTTTTTTTTTTAGAAAAACAATTGATGCTGGAGAAACATTTAATAAATTCTATAAATTATTTCCTCCTTACTTATTATCTGCATACTGGTGTGCCTCCTCTGCAAATGTGTGTGAGCCTACATACAGTAGCTTATTGCAGAAGGTTTCAGGACGACCAGGAAGACCTGCAATGGCTGAGACCAGGAAGAGTAGAGAACTTCAGTGACTGTGAGGAGAAATGTAAGTAAAGTGATCTCAGGGTTTGGGGACCTTGAAGGTTTTTGGTGTGGGGAGGTGAACATCCCCTTTAAATATAATGCCTCAAAATGCCTTTGAAACATTAAAGGACAACTATACTCCGAAGTTGTGTAATATGCCTTTGCAGTGAGTATTCTTATAACACAATGTTAAGCCAAACCAGAAAGCACAGCTGCTAAAGTTGGCAACAGCCAGCTCTTTCCCCCAACAGAGTCACTATCTCCTTTATGTGCCATGCAAGGAGAAAAAGACATTACAGTTGGTATGTAAGTGCGTAAATTCAGCTTCAATAGCTGTGAGCTCCAGTTTGGCACATAATTGGGAGGTAAGAATACTCAATTCTGCCTACTATTCCAGCAGAAAATCTCCCTAAATATTTATTACCCACAAATCACATGCATTTGAATTTATTTAAGGCCACCAAAAGTCTATAAATGAAGGTGTTTAAACCCACTGGGATTTATTCTGCCCTAGAGTTTGTGGAACAGTGAGGTTAAAGTGTAAAGTTTCCGCTGTGAAATTCCACTAGAGCAACTAGCGCAGAATCAGGAGTTATGATTTGAAACCAGGTTCAGGTTGAAACTCTGATAAATCCCCAGTAATGAGCTACTGAACAGCTATCTTTTTAACTTTACCTTAAAAAGAATCTGATGCTGCCTCTTTTGTGGTTCTTTGCAACTGTGTTCAGTTGGATAATGTAAAACTAAAATTTTAAATTAAAAAATGAATACGTACCTATAAATAATAAATAAATATAGGCCTTTGTAGGCACCGCTCTCTCTTTATCCAATGCTTCTTTAAGGAGATGTCTTTATTAACATAGTTCATTATGTATCATATAAACAAAAGGCTATGTGAACAACAGTACCAGATTCAATGTAAAGAATTTTATTGATATATAATGATGATACTTTATTCTCAAAATTATTCTCTATTTAACACGTAAGGGCCCTTTATCATCACTCAAGAGTTTGAACAAAAGTCCCCCCCCCAAAAAAAAACAAAAAAACAGAAAACCTTTTACCATCTTTTTATTTCTAATAAAAATTAGAAAAAAAATAAAAAAACTTTCAACTCTTGAGAAATACAAAAGCAACTGATCTATTGACCCTACTGTCACTAGAAGTACTGGTGTTGTATGTGTGGCCAATCAGATAACAAGATGATGCTCTATTAGTCAAAAGGGTTTCAGAATTGTAGAAAATGTATCTATGTCTGGCATATCTAAACTGGTGCATTCCCAGGTCCAAATATAAATGATTAAAAGCCATCTTGTACAGACAATTCAGAACACTGTACTAATTCCTGTTTTTGCTTTTGAAACTTTGAAAATGTTATTCTATTTGACAAGTGGTGTAGGAAATATTTTGACCTGAGGCACACTATCTTCAGAGCTGATGATTCTATTGACCCAGTGAATATTGATTTCCTTTTAAAATACGATTTAGCAGGAGACTACAATGCCCATCAACACTGTGTCATAGCAGCACAAAGTTTCTTGATGCTAGTTTCTAAATGGTCCATGGTCCATGGTCACTGTCTGCACAGATGGATCCTATACATATAAACAGGTGAAAATGAACTGACAAGCATGCGTCCGGCCTGATCCACCAATATCTCTTCTTATAGACTTAGAATTTATAAAGCTTGTTAAACAAAGCAAAATAATCCTGTTGCACTTTTGAACTTCTACTTTTTAGTAATAACATATACTCATAGGTAAATAAAATGTGTATTTATTTTCATACACAGTATAGCATGGAACATAGCCGCATATCTGCAGATCTTCACCTTGCTATTAAGGTTCTACAAGCCATTAAAATATCACAGTGATTAAAGGGCAAATATAGTGACATAATCACCCCTCTGTGAGAACTGCTAGGGTTTAACCTATGTAAGCTGAAATAAACACCTTTATTTTTTACTGCCTATAAACAGTATCCAAAGAAAGAACTGCTAGGGTTTAACCTAGGAAAGCTAGAATACTTACCTAAAATCATGTTCTGGGATTCAGTTCAGTTCCACTCCCTGCCTCAGTCTAAGACATGACCCAGACTTAGGGAGAGGACAGAGCTAAACAGGATCCCAGAATGTGACTTTAAGAATTTCAGCATACCTTTAGCACCCTTGGTGCTATTGATAGGAGGGTCTGCTTAGCAAAATATAAATACCCTTTTATTGACATAGCTGCATTATTACCATGGGTAACACAGGTATACTGCAATATGACCATGCAGTTCCTGAAATCAGGCAGTAAAGTCACTTTTTCTAACCACTGCGAGATTTTTAAATTAACACAGATGACACTAATACATTATCGCATTAGCAGTGGTTTTTAACTTTGGTGTTAGTATTTATGCAATGTCAGTGGCTGTTCCAGTTAATACAAATATATTGCCTCTCGGTACATTACTCTATGGTAGTGTGCAATTAACTGAACAGCACTCTAATTGGTTTTAACAATCTTTATATAGTTTAGATAATAAAGGTTGCAATGTAGTATTGGAAAGGGTGTTTATCTAGTGTTTCCTATCCATTCCTCTGGGTCCTATACTGCAGCTCCATCAGCTGCTAAGGTAATCCAGCTCTGACTATGAAATATGCATGTGATTGATCACCCTGTGTCGCTACTAGAAGTCTCCAACACAATATTAAACCTGCAGAGCTTTAATTAGCAATTAGGTTCCCCCCCGCCCACCCTCCTTTCCGCAGAGCAATCAATAAAGGTTGAACTCAGGGGTCTCTGAAGCATTGCTTTAATACTTCTGTAGGGTCTTGAACTAGCCATATACAGGTCAACTTGTTTTACATTTTAAAACGACTTGTTAGATAACAAAATTGCTTGTTTATTGAAGAATGATGAAAACTAAAAAGAATACATGGGAATTCATTTAAGATTCTTATTAATTCTATTCCTTACTAATTCAATTCTTTACAGATGTGATCCCTAACTGATTTTCCAATTGTAATACATTCTCTCTAACAACAATAATTGTTAGAGAGAAATTATTTTAAGTTTCTGTGTAGGGACTGTTGGTGCCAGGAGAATTGTTTGCAGTGTTCCTAGTATAGAGAGAAGAGCTCCTTGTTTGCCTTGTGCACACGGACTAATGCTAGATGCGCACACATCCCTCAAGAGACCAATCATGGAGGAAGACTGGAGCTGCAACAGGTAATTTCTCAAAAAACTGTCACATTGTACAGTTGACTGAAATGTTCCATCCTAAACGATCTAAGGATTGATCAATTCTACACTCGATAGCTCTCACTTTTGGTCATTTAAATGCAAAAATAATATTTTCCAGCTAACATATAGATATAGAAATGTGTTTCCAGTGAACATTGTATTAAATTCCCACCTTACATATGATAAATGTAAAATCTAATGATAAAGATGGGTTTGTCCAGGGCCGTTTCTAGGCACAGGCCACTTAGCCAAAGAACCAGGGCGCCCAGTGTTCTTCCTAGCATTTTAGGTGACTGCCTGTATGTCAGCTTTTACTTGCTGTTTTAGAAATGTTTTAGCTGAGGTGATAATACCATCCTTTTCCTGCAGTAAATTCAGCTGGTTAAGTCTGCAACATTGTAGTGAGTAGAGAGGCTGAACTCAGCTCACTCCACTCTGCTATAATGCTACAAATAGAAGCAGCTGAAGGCGAGGGGAAGAAGGGGAAAGTATTAGCTCAGCTAAAAATACTGAGGAAAGCAGTTCTAAAATGGCAAGTAAAACCTCATGCCCACTTTTTAACAGTGGCACCCGTGAGATCACTATAACTGCCTCTTTCTTCAGCCCTGAGCAAATGAACAGCAGGTGCATCTCATGTCAATTGTCAATGCTGGCAGCCTAAAAGGGTAAATGGTAATACTTTGCTAGCACTGAATGGTAATACTCTGGTCATTGGCAATGCTCTGCAAAAGTCTGCTGACAGTGAAGAGTTATTGGCAATATTCTGGGAAAGTGCCAGCGCTGGAAGTGTTGGTGGCAATACTCTGGTATACTGGCACTGAAAGAGTTAAACATCTCACATCTCACCAAAGTATCCTATTCCACTCAATCTGCCTACTTTTTCATGCAACCCGGCTGGAAAAAATTCTGGGGAGAACACTGGTGCAACATACAGCGCATCCATTGAAAACCTATCTTGTCCTTCCAATCAGTATTTCATTGGTGGCTAGGGACACTGTCTAAGAACGTATGTATGCATGCCCGCCCTACCTAACTACAAAATACTGAGGGCTTCTAGGGCACTTTCATAAGGTTATTATGTAACTACAGGAAAAAATAAGTTTTTGACCACTTTTGCAGTGTCCCCATAGAGGTTTAGTGTAGGCAGAGATGTGCGCTATTGTTAGCCGGAAACTGCATTAAAAAAAACCTGAAGTTCATCAATAATACATACTAATAGATACAGAATATCCCACTACATTATAAAGACAGGAGAGAGTCAGCCAAGAAAAGGAGGCAAAACCTCAAAAAGGATCAAAAATTTGAAATTGAAGCCAGGGGGGAGCTGCAGCACATCCTTATCTTCCATGCTTCTGTGATGCAGTAAACACATTTTAACTACATGAAAGTTGTGCCTTGTTACTCTAAATAAAGTTGACATTAAGTTTTGCAGAATTTATGTTCACAGAAAAACCTTTAGACATCATTGTTGAGATTAACCCAGATTTGCATGAGCTCTGGGTGAATCTCACCCACACGTAAGCATTTAGGCTGGTGGAAAATATTTGTGCAAAACTAGCAGCACAGCTTCTGGTAAATAGACTATGGCAGGTGTGCAAATGTCTCTTGCGATACTCGCACAGCCGCCATAATCTAGGTGTTAAACTGATTTATAATAGTTTAGCACAACTTTAACCCCTTAAGAGAGTGCTGACCCTAGAGTTTCAAATGTCAATGTACTTAAAGCTTGTGGGACCTTGGTCCAACTAATACATAGGACAAGGGTGATTTGGATCAAGGTTCCACAGACAGTTGGAACCCATGACCAGATAAGTAATCCAAAACATGTTCCAAACATCCATACATTGTTCTTATTCTGTTTCATTTTTAGCCTGCCTTGAAACAGTGACCACCTCTATGGAGACTATTCTACCACTGGACTGCACTGACTATTCATATACCCAGGACTGGTAGATATAATAGGATGGGGGACACTAGTACTATGTTTTTTATATCCCTTCTGGAAATAAAGGGATTTATATATGAGTGTTGCAGCCTACGTTTCTATTTCTTCTTATATATGTGTGTGTGTGTGTGTGTGTGGGGGGGGGTTGTAGGCTTTGCACCTTTTCTTCACTTTACAAGTTTGGTCAGTAGCCTGGCTATTCCCTCTTTAGTATAATTTCATACATAAACTGAAACATTTCATACACTGAACCATTTGAATCCGTATAAATAAATTCTGTGAAGCTTCCTAGTGAGAGATAATCAATACACACAAATTCAGTGTCAATGTCGATAGTCTCCTCTGTATGATATCACTTATTCAATCCAGTTTTTTTTTATTACAATGCATGTCTCCTTATTTTCTTTAATAAATTATTCCTTTAATAAATCAATAGTAAACAAAACTATTAGAAAATCAATAATTACTATTAAGTCCAATAATACTAATAGAAGGTAATTATATAGGCAGTCAACCCCATTTTGTTACAGAAAAACTGTTTAAACAAAACAGTAGCTCTCAACCAAAATGAAATGTAAATCCAAGGCATAAAATAAAAGGAAGAATGTTTCCAAGCACTGTAATTTGTCAATATTTTCCAGTGCACAACAGGTACAGTATAATTCATGGATTAAGGTTACAATAAAGATTTGCATTCATTTTGTTTATAAATGTTTACATTTTTCAAACTGCTTCAAAAAACCTTTAAAAGTATTTTAGCATTTAGTTTATATTTTGTCAAATTCAAGATGCTAAATCAAGTTAAGCACTTTAGTGCTAGAAGGGAAACTTGATACACAGGCATGAAGATAAGATGTCACTTGGAAACTATTTCTCTACAGTGTCTTATGTGCCCTGTGGTTCCATTATGATTGCCACAGAAGGCCTTCCATATGGCAACCAGGAAAACATATTTTCTTACTTTTGACAAATCTCAATATACACAGGGAGATTCAATAAATGTTCTTATCGTTTAAAATGGTGCTAATTTTGCCCCAACCAATCAGATCTTATTTAACATTTGAAAGCTAACATCTGATTGGTTGGGGCAAAATTAGCACCATTTTAAACGATAAGAACTTTTATTGAATAACCCCCATAGCAGCGTAATGTTAAGAGTAGCAGGTTTTACTCATCATTTTGGATGAAAATATGTAAGTTTATTTCTTTCCAAACCTTTACGTCTTGCATTTTAATATTACCAATTTAACACTTAAAGATCAGATCATTTTCCATATAACCACCCAATCACTGTAGCTTTATCCACCCTCTTTCCACCCAGGAATTCCTAGTAGTAAATGTAGCCTCCTCCAACAGGCCATACCACCTTTTCACACGGCATCCAATTTCCATCCAATAAACCAACAAAGAAACAAAACACTGAACACTTATTTTGCCATGTAAAATATTTTCTTTAGAAAAGTGGTTGTTTACCTGTAAATAACAACACTGACAAGAATGCCAGTAAATAACAATGTTAAGCTGAATCAATGTAGAGTCAAAGATATTCATGTTAAAATAGAATCAGAATATAACACCCACAGCCATCTTTGACAATGCTAAATCCTGTTATAGCCTTTTATAGAAATAAAACCAAAACTAATCCTTAGGACGAGGTTGATCTCCCATAGTTAAGCCCAAGGTACAAAATAAAACATTTACAAATACCTGGAAAGCAAACTTTCCTTTCCTCTATTTCAGTGGCCTCAGAAGTCTGCAAAAATGTGGCTGCATCCAGGTAATGTTTACCTAGGGGCATTTCTGGGACAGGGCAATCTAAAGCTAGCCATACATACTTGAAAATTGATTGTGGAATCTATAAAAAGTCTAAGATAAATAGAAGAAAAAGGGTTAACTTCTGCACTCCTCTTTTGATCAATTCAAAAATTGCTGGGTGGCCATAGCCACTGGCCATCATTAAAAATCATATAACAAACATATAGCGCACTCCAGTGTTTAATAAAGTAGTGTTTTTTATTCAAACACGTGATGTTTCCGAAACATCACCTGTTTGAATAAAAAACACTAATTTATTAAAGACTTCAGTGCGCTATATATTTGTTATATGGTAAGATAAACAGGAGAGACACTCCCTTTCCATTGCCCCCTATGATCCCTCAAGTGGGTGTGCACTTAATAGATTTAATTTGTGGCAGATATCTGCTGTCTCATAATAGATACTCCTGTCCTTACAGCAAACATGGTTTCTAAAAGACATCTAGGCAAATCTCCAATGGATTATTTTCCAATGAAGTTCTGACTTTTTCGAAGCTTTTGTTATAATGGAAAGTAGGAAAAATTAACATGACATTTCCTCCCTGGTCGTGATCAGGCCACCCCTATAACTCTAGTGATCTGACTAAGCCCATATGCCATGAAATGTATGCATCTTTCTATAGTTGATATTATGGAGCAGTTTTTGACCGACAAATCAGAAAATTGGACGCACTGCTATTTCAGGTAGCCTACAAATTTCTGCCTCTCAAATTAACAGGATGCTTTTTACCTAGTATAGTCCAAAAAAACAGATTTCTCTCTAGGAACTGTGTCATTATCATAATCAGCCTTCCAAGACAAGAAAAACCCAAGTAGTAACGTCACTAGCCAGCAAAACTTATCACTGCGCTGATTTTAGCTCTAGGACTCATGTTAAAATGTGAAGGTAACAAGAATTGTGGCAGTGAGAAAGATGGATGAGTCAATATTTAGCAAAACCAGAGGGACAGAAGTGTAATAAGTAATAAAGCCTTAGGTTTAAAACTATGCAATCTGAGTTAAAACATAAGCAATATTCCTAACAGCGATTTTCTGTTCTTGCCGTTATTATAGTTGCCTTATTTTCAGAAATTACTTTCTCATCGCATTCTTTAGAATTTAGCTTGTTGCAGCAGAAATTGGTGTACTCTATTTGCTTTTCTATACTTTGGGTTTGTGATCTTGTATTGGACCGTTGATGTTGCAGTTCTATATTTTTGTAAAAGTTGCTCTAAGATTATGTGGTGTTTACAAGAGGTTTGGGAATTAGATACAGGGTACAAATAAAGTTTTTATGTATTTTCTATGTCAGGGGTGACCAACCTGGGTCAGGTTGGTCACCAGAACACCCACACCCCACACCAGAACCCACATACCCCGTCCCTTACCCCACCCTGCAGGTCCATGGCATGGGCATTAGTGGTTTATGGTATATCTACTGTTTTTTTGTGTGCTTTTTATTGAAATACCGCAATAAACATTTATTACCCACATTTCAAAAAATGCAAGCTTCTCAAGAACATTCAGATAGGCTGACAAATTTTATTTTATAACCTTTACAGGAATCCATTACATAGAGTAGAGAAATCTTTAGCATCCTTTTCTATGTTATTGGAAACCATATCACAGGATGAAAATGATATACTTGAAATCAAGGTCATAGTCTGTGATTATCTCCTCTGACTGCACAACTGCAGTGGGCAACGGAGAACATAACTTGTGCTTGTTTTTTATTTTATTTTTCAAAAAGCATTAGCAACATTAAGAAGTTCTAACCCAGGCAATCTTTTTAGTTTTTTTGATAAAAACAGAGTCTGCCAACATGCACAAGTTATTTCAATATGTTTATGAATTGGCAACAGAGCTGAAATAGTTGAATATCAGCAGATCTCTTTAAGAGAGGATTGTATTCTGTCAATAAATTGCTGCAAATCTGTGATGAATTACATATTTAGCTTTAAGAACAGGTGTTCAGATCAGGGGTGTAACTACCAGGTGAGCAAAGGGGCTCCATCTTATTCAGATATAGACTCCTCCCCAAAAAACACTGTGAATTAGGGACAGATAGGGGCCCCATCATAATTTTGCTGGGGGGTCCAGTGATTCCTCGTTATCCCACTGGTTCAGATGGTAACCTATGTTTAGATGTCTAGATTACCATTCTGTCAAGATCTGCTAGCAATATAAATATTTCCTACATAGTGCAAACACAGAGATATTTATTTCTACTCACAAATATTCTAAACACTTAAAAATCTAATCTTGCTAGATAATGTATAATTTAGGACTGCTCCTTGTACACCATCCTTTATCCACTTCTCTGAACACAATACATACATTTCCCCAAAACAAGTTAAATTCAATCACCTTCTACATCAGAAACATCAATCTTAGCAGTCTTACAGGATGAGGCAGAATACAAATTTGTGGATACAACAATTACATTGTTTTTATTCAAATACATACTGGAGGAGAAAACAAAGAAGAATACATATAAAAGGACTTATACAATTAAGCTTTAAAATTTATAGCATATCCTGGAGATTTGCTTATGATGTCTAATTGTTAAAAAAAATCTATTCATATTTAAACCATTAAACATCCCGGTGTGATTAGAACTTGTTTTATACAAAGCATTTCTCATTTAGAAGAAACCAAACACATTTTACAGTTCATATACTCACATTGCAAACAAAGTCTAAAAACAAAGCACTGGGAAGCTTTAATACAGAGGAAACGCGGCATGCCGCATTTATATTAGCCTGAGGTGAAGCTAATGCACAAGTGCTTGTCTCCATAGACTGTCTTTCTATCTTTAGGTTTTAAAGAGAAAAAATCTCAAATCCACCCAAGTGGGGATAGCTCCATTTATTGGAATTGCAAGCTTGAGGTGCGTTTAGAAAAGCATCAAATGAGATGTAATTACATACACCAAATGAGGCACAAGTGCTGACTGTAACTTTTCTTGTTAAGCTCATATGACGTAAGTGAAATCAAACAAGATAAATACTTAATTTTATTGGTATAGTACAGTGCTGTATCTACATACACTTTTCTTTAACAGCGAATTGCTGCAGATAACAGTGGTCAGGAAGTGCATAACCCTTACATTAATAATACACATACCAGGCGCCAAGGCATTTAAATAATAGACAAAATGAAGGCTGTACCTCCACGTAAATGGAGCACAACTAAAAGAAAAACAGGGAGATTCAATAAAAGTTCTTATTACTTAAAATGGTGCTAATTTTGCCCTAACCAATCAGATCTAATTTAACATTTGAAAGCTAACATCTGATTGGCTAGGGCAAAATTAGCACCATTTCAAACGATAAGAACCTTTATTGAATAACCCTGCAAAATCGTATAAAATGAACACAATATTAATGCTTGGCAAATTCAGATAACTTCTATTATCGTGGTATGACTGCATTATCGCCTACCCTTACAGTGGATAAAGGAAAGCAATGTGTTTCATAAAGTGGCCATTTCATAATAAAACCAGCAACCACCTTTTCTCAATCCTTGTGTTAGGATTTAGCTAAAAAAAGCAAACAAAGGAGTAGTTGTTGAGCTTTCTGTGAATTAAACATTTATAGAACTAATTGCTTTCTTTTACTGTATAAAATACAGTATAAGTATTTACAGGGAGATTCAATAAAAGTTCTTATCGTTTAAAATGGTGCTAATACAGTATAAGTATTTACAGGGAGATTCAATAAAAGTTCTTATCGTTTAAAATGGTGCTAATTTTGCCCCAACCAATCAAAACTTATGTAACATTTGAAAGCTAACATCTGATTGGTTGGGGCAAAATTAGCACCATTTTAAACAATAAGAACTTTTATTGAATAACCCCCTTAGTGTATAAAATTGCAATATAAACAATACACAAATCTACATTGTTTTGCAACATTTTAATAATATACTTAAAAGACAATTCGAGCCTCAAAATCACCCAACATCCTTTTGATGTACCAAAGTTGTGGACCAAAATTATATATTTTCACTTCTGGAGATACATTAAATTCCTTAAATTTGCTCCAGAGTAAGCCCAGTTTCTGTAAGTATTTCAAGTAATCTCGTGTAGGTAATCAGAGGTTAGTTATTTACATCTGCTTTATTTTATCCTCCCCATTCCATTCTGCTATCCTTTCAGTCTCCTAATGCCCCTAATGCTCTCCCATCTTCCTTTAAAGAGGAACTAAAATCTCCAGGCAACATTGTCCCAATAGACAGAGCACATTCACAAACATACAACAAGCTTTGCCTCGATTTTCCCTTTGCTAGGGTTGCTTGGTGATTTATGAACGTAACCTGTGAGTACTAGAGGTCAGCTACCATAATTCACCTTTGCTGGTAGCTAACATTACACTTCACATGCTCTGTAGTGACCACAGGAAGCCTGTATGCAATTCATACTGGCTGGTAAAAAATGTCAGGGTAACAAGCTGCATTCAATGTCTTAACAGGGATGTCCATATTGGTGTGGAGACATCTGAACATCCGTATATAGAGATGGTGAATAATGGGGTAAGTGGGGCATGGCTCTTTAAAGACTCCATTGCAGGGGTGTAACTGCAGGGACCCAGAACCCCCCTCCCGCACGAAATAGGAGGGCCTCCCCCCCACGATCAGCTATTTCTGGAAGTTCAGGTCCAGTCTTTTAAACAGCAGATTGCGCATGTTTCCTTCATACACGTGATGAACTGTTTAAAAACAGCTGATCAAGAAGGTGGTAGGCTTATGGCAGCCCTGCTAGCATACAAGCCCCCCTGCAGTCGAGTAGGTAGCAGGGGCAGTAGTTACTCCACTGCTTCCTGGGCTGTAGGTTGTACTGGCAAGAATGTGGAAGCCTTCTTAGTTACAGAATCTATTACTTGTATTAAATGCAACTTGCTAGAGAAGTATCTAACAATGTATAGGGTTCTGGGTAGAACATCTTTCACATTAGGATTTTAAAAAAGCTTTTCTTTCTTCGTCATGTCTCGCCTGCCTCCTTTATTCCATTTACTGTATCTCTCCTTGCTCACCTGCTGTATCTCATCTTCCCTTTCTTCCATATTTCCTCTTAGGCCTACTTGCATCCACCTCCTCCCTTCTTTCTAATACATTCTGACCCTCTCTGTTACATTCTATTCTTTATTCATTTCATACTCCTTCCCTCCTGATAGTTGTTTCGCTTTTAAACAAGTCCCTGTAAGATGATGTGTCGCTGAGCAAGGACCATCATGGGGAGATATTTTAACAGCATTTAAAGGAAAACTAAAACACATTTATTAAAATAGCATACAGTATCATTAGCATTTTTTTAATTTATTAACCCTTTTGAAATAAATATAATCTTTGACTACAACAGTGCCACAGTGACTTTCATTTTAATCCCTTCCTTTAACCAGATCCTCACATTTCTGTATAAAACACAATAAACATGAATGCACCACTGGGAGAAAGAAGAGGGTAAGAAATAAAGATTTTTATTCACACAGTTGTGAAGGTATGTTTGATTGAGAGCTGCTTAAAACAACAAAACAAAAAAGTGCTAGACTGTCCCATTTTTAGAAGTGGTTTGCCAGCTTAAATGTGAAAACAATTGTTAGACCAATGTCCTAAGCAATACATAGTTGAACTCTAAGATATCTGGATTATAAATATACAGATGCTATAAAAAGAATAAAGTGTGCAGTAATTTCCAACTGCACTGAGACTTCTCAAGATAGTTACCCAGACAAACCCATCAACAGATGTGGTATTAAACAGACAAGGGATTTTGACACTATAGTGCCTTTTTCTGATGGCACAATCAACAAATATCTTGCGAATGACACTGACTGGGATCAGTCCTTTAGTTATTATAAATTAACCCATACTCATCTACAGCAATTTATTTGCATCTCTGACTGGCTTCAAGGGGCACCGACTACAAATATTCCTCATTAAAAACTTCCTGGGACATTTAAACAAAACAACAAATCAGTTATTAATAAATCCTATCTGCGCAAAAAACCTTCTAAACTGCCTGCCTGTTACACTGAGCTACAAACCCATAATATCTCTACGTATCAAATAATATTACTGTGAATATGGCTGGCTTTACAGTGACATTGTTTATTAGACGTTATACTATAATTCTTTAAGATTTCACGAAAAAAGAGTCAGATGTTTCTTTTAATAGACATTAATGAAGAAGAAAGAGGGGGATTAGTGGCTTGGCTTATTGTAGGGTTTCTCAAATGAATTGCCATGGTGCCTCACATGAAATTACAGATATTGTAATAAAAGGTAAATACAGTAAATGTAAATGAAACTCAAATTTAATTATGTTTATATTTAAAAAACTATAATAGTTGCACATGAGTCCAACATTCAAAGTCACAGGTTTGCCCAAAACAGAAAATGCCACTCTGAGAAAGTTCAAGAATCACTGTTTTAATTATTAAATTTATAATTATTTGTTAATCTTAATATTCAATTGATAATATACTGATATTAATTATTTTATAGATATTGACACAGTCTCTATGTCCCAGAAAGCAAATATGTATTAAAAAAAATAAATTTTTTTTTACTCCTTTATCTTCTCCTCTAGTTTTTTATACCTTATTCCTTTGTATGGAGATTCTGTCACTTCAGTTAAAGCCCATAGTGTGGGCTTTGTCAACATCCTTATCCTTTCAAAGGAACGTGACTGGTTCAAGAGAGGTGTCAAGGAGGCCATTTATGTGAAAATAAAGAAATCAAGCCTAAATAGAGGTGGTGGGAGGGGGGTTTCGACACCAACTGTCTGCCATGTACAATGCTGTTTTGACACCTTACCCTGGGCGTTCATATAACACCTCTAAGCCACAATGCAATCACACCTTGTATTCATAATGTCCTTAACACCTGGCTGTGGTATGCTAATTGAGACTTTCCAAGGTACATAATTGCCCACAGATTCTTGTACGTCATTGTGAATTGAGAAAGCCAGTCCGATGACTAGCGAAATGTCCTCAAGAACTAAACATTAAGTCCAGTTGATCTAACTGAATACAACAGACATAGTGTGGTGTCATAATCCAGCAAAAGGAGAAGGTGGTAGGAAGCACACCTGACCGTGTTGAAAGGGAGTTTCAATTACACTTTAGTTCTGTATCAGTCAATAGAATGAAGTATTGCAGTCTTGCCTGCGAGCATGACGCAACTTGCACCAGACATCAGATAAACTATTGCTTCTTCACAGCTCACTGGAGCAAATATAGCTACTGTTGTCACATGGTGGAAAATGTATTCACCCATATAATAATAGCCTAAAGGTAATTTAACATCAGAGGCAAATGCATTAGTTCATACTGTTTATTTAAAATGTGCAGGCACAATTTGTATAACTATCATCAAAAGAGCATTCTGCTCAAATATAAATACACAAAAAAATGAAATAAGGGTATTTTTTTCTTTCTGGCTCTTTACACACCAAATGAAAACCTTCCTTATTTAAAATAACACTGCTGCACAAAGAAATATTGTATTTACAAATACTGGATAGAAATCCAGCTAAGCTATTGGTTACTGTGTTCATACAACATTTCTTCAATGAATCTTTGGATGTTTCATATGGTTAGACATTGGCATACTACTTATGAAAACAGGCGTGAGCTTATAGTCTGCCAAAGACAATTCAATGATAACAATGGGACCCTAGCTGCCCCTGGAAATGTTGTTGATTAACCTTAGGTTACAAAACAGTATGTCAATACTCATTTGAGTACAGATGTTAAACAGGAGCTATGACTGATATTGTAGTTTTATTTTGATGCAATGGTAAAGCTTATAAACCTTATTGAATGTATCACATTAAAACAAGGAATTGTATCTTTTTTTATACTAAAACTGCACAGGGTGTTTAATGTTTTTAGCATATAGCAATGCAAGATTACAATACAAATAAAACCCTTTCATAACAATCTGCTCAGCCACTGCCATTTGATTCTGCATTTAGCTGCTGAATAAAAATAGTTTGCAAAGGTTCTCATTCATCCAGGTCATGTTATATCTGTGGTATTCAATTAGATCAACTGAACTTCAGAGAAACATCCGGATCACTAATGAATGTCTCAATAACGTAACATCAAGTCAGTTGATCTAACTCAATACTAGGGATGGAATACAGTTACGACTCGAAACTCCTGGTTCCAAAAATCAGTTGAAACCCTTTGGAGCTTTCGGCTCTCTGAACTCTCAGTTTTTTTATAATTAGCAAAGAAACAGAGATACTTTATAGGGTTACTGAGGCTACTTTCAAAGATTACCAAATATATGATGATACTTTTGAAAGTTACCAAAAGTATACTTGTACATATACTAATAATAGCAATTGTTGAGGTTTGTACCATTAGCCATAAGTAAGAGAATTAAAGAGTTGTGATACCTTTTATTGGCTAACTAGACAACAAAAATACCAAGCTTTTGGGAGTCCTAAGCCCCCTTCATCAGACTGGTTGTCTTGTTAGACAATAGAAGGTATCACAACTTTTATTCTCTTACTTATGGCTAACAGTACAAACCTCAACTATTGCTTTGTATATATGCTTAAACTCAAAAATAGCTTGTGTATAGGATTTTAGTTTTTATAAACATTTCCATTATTTGTACGTGTTCCCCTTACCATTTCCCAGGTGCCATCAACAGTGGGTTACCTTGCTTTTTCTACCCTTTGTTTTCGGATTTTCGCAAATTTTGGAATTTTTTTGAAATTTCGAAAATCCAAAAACAGAACATAAATTGCTGGTTTCGAACATCTCTACTGAATACCAAATATACTGTTGAACAAACCTTCATGGCCTGGTCCCCCTACCAGTCATAGATCTACATATACTTCATTTATAACATGGAAAACCTTTAGCAGCATATTCAATATTAATTTATTTTTTCAAATTTTTTGCCCGAATTCCTGATTCCCAGATACTTTCTGCTTATCATTTTCTATTTCTTGTCAAAGCTTCAAGGGCTTAACATTTCAAACACAGCTATAAATTCATAGGAAAAAACCCTTGTAATTAGAATTACAAAATCTTTAAAACAGCGATCACAGCGCTAATGATGGTTTTCAAAGTCTGATTTTGGTGAAAACGGCATTTGTAATGGCGGCGAAAAGTTACCGCACCTTTAAAAATATGCCCCAATGTGTTTATGAAATGCAAAAACTGCATACTAAACAGGGATTTTGATTTATGTAGCCATCAGAGATGGGATGCCGGTCCGACTCGGACCTGGATCTGACACGGAACCCCTCTGTTCCGAAATCTGAATGTTCACGAAAATAGCGTTTGATAATTCTCGAAAATACGATCAGAAATTTGAAAACGGTTTCTGATCGTATTTTCAAGGATTATCAAATGTTAGAGGCTATTTTTGAGAACTTCCAAAAAAAGCTTGAACGTTCGATAAAAATCGAAGACTCGTTAGGAAGTCCCAATTTTAAGTTCTGATTTCATATTTTCGGATCTTCGTGATTAACCCGAGATCTGAAAATGGAACGAAACCTGGCAGTTTTGGCCATCTCTAGTAGCCATGCAGTACAGGGAACTCTAGACACGTACAACATTTACAATGCCGTTGTATAGATGTTTGCAAGGATTCTAGCACAATGGTTTTCATTTATTTTCAGATGGTGGACCTTTCCCATATTTTATGAACTTTACGTATTTTGTATTGTAATCAAATTTAATTACAATCAACATAGTGTAGTGATACTACAATGACTGAATTGCAAAAGTCAGCAAAGTCTTTGGGGTACCATTGAGGATGTAAGACCTTCTAAGGGTCACCATAAGAGTAAAACATAACAAATATGTTATACTAGTGAAACATTTGCACTGACAAAATTTTGAGGCACATGACTAGATTTTGGAAGGCCCTCAGTGTACCAAAGTTCTATCATACGCTTACAAATTATATTTTTGAACCCATTGTTAATGAAAAGGCAGAAGCATCTATTCGTTCGGTCGGGAACGTTCGGTGATCCGCCAAGGTGTTCGTCCCGTGAATATATCAGCCTCGGGGGTTGTGGCTCGCTGCCAAATTGGCAGTGTGTACGAACCTTAAGCCTACATTACGACAAAGTAATATGTTGTATGCTTAATTGGTTCATATTTACATTTTAAAGATTTCCAGATCTAATTATAAGAATGCAAACATTTTTTTAAAAAAAAGTAGGCTTGTCTCTTGAACTTTGCATGCTCTTTATGTTAAGGCAAAACAAAACAACATGTTATACATCTGTAGGAACCTAGTAAAAAGCCATCAAATTATCCAGGTCATGGTATATCTGTTGTATTCAGTTTGATCAACTGGACTTAAAAGTTTTGTTTTAAAGCACTAAACTTTTTTTAAGAACTAAACTTTAAGTCCAGTTGATCTAACTAAATACAACGGATATAGCTAATTGGTTTTTGCAAATTAATAACACAAGCAAACTTTTGTACTTTTTTTGCATTAGCCAACTAGTGAAAAGAATTAACTTTTACTTCAAGCATAGGGAGCATTCCTGAGGCACTGCATATATTAAAGGTTAACTGTGGTCTCTATACAGTTTCCTCTATTTAAAAGACCTTTCAAACAAGACTAAGGTGATGTATTTAGCTTCTCTGGTTCTTAAGTTATAGACTTGTAAAGTTATACTCAGACAGTCAGGATAAACCAGGAAGTGATAGTTACAGGTGCTATGCAAGAAAAAAAAAAAGGGGCCCCCCAACCCCCCGGAAAAAATTTCAAAAGCTAATAAAGACAGTTACAGCACTAGGAAACAACTGGGAATGCTTGTGTCAAAGGAATAGTAATTTAGAAATATAGTAGATTGGGTTACTTCCGCGCTATGGTGTGGTAGGGGACGTCTCCTTAAGTAGGGTGGCTGCACTGCAAGTTGTCCACTGAATGTTTATAAAATCTTTAAAAGTATCTTGCTTGCGCTTGGGGGTAGGGTAGGGGAAGGGTTTAAACCAGAAGTAAAAAATAAAAAATAAATAGGTTAGATCAAGATCTCTGTAAAAAAACCAGTTTAAAAGACACTTCCATATTAAAATAAACTTCAACACTCACATTGTGTCTATCCACCACTAGGGGTAATGCGAGGCTTTACTCTGTGCTGTTCTGATGCTGCTTGGTCGGATAGTTCCCAAAAACCTCTGCACACAGGAATAAGGTTGCCAACAAACTTTATTATAGCAATTAAAAACAATAAAAAGCACTAAAAAACCTTGCAAAAAACGTCCATTAGCAGTTTTTGAAGTGCACCTCTCTGCTATGGTGTGGCCCCTTTAAGTCGTGGCTTGTGAGGTAGTTCCTACGCGTTTCGCTGTTTTAATCCTTACAGCTGATGAAGTGTCATTTTAAACTGGTTTGTTTACAGAGATCTTGATCTTAACCTATTTATTTTTTATTTTTTACTTCTTGTTTTATCCCTTCCCCTACCCATACCCCCAAGCACAAGCAAGATACTTTTAAAGATTTTAAAGAATAGTAATTTAGGTTGAATAAAGAAATATGTCCATCAAGTCCAACCTTTTAAACCTCTTTTTTAACCCTACCCAACAATAGTGCTGGTGATGTCACAGCTCACCGTGCTAGCTGGAAATGCCACCCTTTATACTGCTATAAGTTTGCATAGATTGCAGCTATAAGCATGATCCTGGAGTCGTTTTAAAGGTTAAAATGTGCTCTTTTTAATAAAGGGCACTCGTAGGGAGACCTGAGGTTCCACACAGTCCAAGCACAAAAAAAAAAAAATCAACTGTAATGCTAGGAACACTGAAATATTGGTGGTACTTTTTGGTTGCTGACCATGACTGGCAGTATTTTGCCCTGGCCAACCATTCGATAGCTGCAATTGGTTAGGCAGGCTTAAATTTTGGCCCATGTGTACATAGCTTTAGATGAAAAGTTCACAGCAGGTGTCTAAATTATCTAAATAATACATATTATTATGATCCTTACACTATTATTTTTCAAACTGCAAACTCTAATGCTATGTTTTGCCAGAAAAGTCCATTCGTGATAAGTTGCTGAGTAAAGATCTGAGCATGTTTGACCCATCCAATGGCCCATGAGCTAAAATATACTGTCAGGAACATTCCAAGAAAATGAGCATCCTGTGACCATAGCAGGACATTGCAAAACACATGAAAAAAATAGCTTTTTTTAAAAAATGCAGAAAACAAGTAATATACCTACTATACATAGCTAGGTAATGTGCAATATGAAATATGTAATATGTATGTGAACTTTCTCTTTATATATATATATATATATATATAAAAATATATATACCCATGGTGCTACCCATATATCCTACACTGGAAGATAATTTTTATTTCTTTATTTTACCACACAAGCATCTCCGCGTTTCCGCTAACAGGTAGCCGTCACCAGGAGATATATATATAGAAAGAATATCAGCGATCCTCAGGTCTTTCAACATGTGCAAAGTGCAACAATAGCAATGTTTCGGCCATCCTCTATCGGCCTTTATCAAGCTGCGATGGACGAGGCCCGAAATGCTGTTATTGTTGCACTTTGCACAATGTTTGTTTAAACAGCACTTTAAATAAAAGCACTTTGTTGAAAGACCTGAGGAGTGCTGATATTCTTTAAAGATTGTTATATATCCTGGATATTGTCAGCAGTACCAGGCAACCTAAACCTTCTGTGGACTGTGTGCACAACCAACAATGATAGATATATAGATAATTAGGTTCCCCCCCGCCCACCTCCTTTCCGCAGAGCAATCAATAAAGGTTGAACTCAGGGGTCTCTGAAGCATTGCTTTAATACTTCTGTAGGGTCTTGAACTAGCCATATACAGGTCAACTGGTTTTACATTTTAAAAACGATTGTTAGATAACAAAATTGCTTGTTATTGAAGAATGATGAAAACTACAAGAATACATGGGAATTCATTTAAGTTTCTTATATATATTCCTTACTTAATTCAATTCTTTACAGATGTGATCCCTAACTGATTTCCAATGTTATACATTCTCTCTAACAACAATAATTGTTAGAGAGAAATTATTTAAGTTTTGTGTAGGGAAGTTGGGCCAGGAGAATTGTTTGCAGTGTTCCTAGTATAGAGAGAAGAGCTCCTTGTTTGCCTTGTGCACACGGGACTAATGCTAGATGCGCACACATCCCTCAAGAGACCAATATCGATGGAGGAAGACTGGAGCTGCAACAGGTAATTTCTCAAAAAACTGTCACATTGTACAGTTGACTGAAATGTGTCCATCCTAAACGATCTAAGGATTGATCAATTCTACACTCGATAGCTCTCACTTTTGGTATTTAAATGCAAAAATAATATTTTCCAGCAACATATAGATATAGAAATGTGTTTCCAGTGAACATTGTATTAAATTCCCACCTTACATATGATAAATGTAAAAATTAATGATAAAGATGGGTTTGTCCAGGGCCGTTTCTAGGCACAGGCACTAGCCAAAGAACCAGGGCGCCCAGTTTCTTCCTAGCATTTTAGGTGACTGCCTGTATGTCGCTTTTTACTTGCTGTTTAGAAATGTTTTTAGCTGAGGTGATATACCATCCTTTCCTGCAGTAAATTCAGTGGTTAAGTCTGCAACATTGTAGTGAGTAGAGAGGCTGAACTCAGCTCACTCCACTCTGCTATATGACTACAAATAGAAGCAGCTGAAGGCGAGGGGAAGAAGGGGAAAGTATTAGCTCAGCTAAAAATACTGAGGAAAGCAGTTCTAAAATGGCAAGTAAAACCTCATGCCCACTTTTTAACAGTGGCACCCGTGAGATCACTAAACTGCCTCTTTCTTCAGCCCTGAGCAAAGAACAGCAGGTGCATTCATGTCAATTGTCAATGCTGGCAGCCTAAAAGGGTAAATGGTAATACTTTGCTAGCAATGAATGGTAATACTCTGGTCATTGGCAATGCTTCTGCACAAAGTCTGCTGACAGTGAAGAGTTATGGCAATATTCTGGGAAAGTGCCAGCGCTGGAAGTGGTTGGTGGCAATACTCTGGTATACTGGCCACTGAAAGAGTTAACATCTCACATCTCACCAAAGTATCCTATTCACTCAATCTGCCTACTTTTCATGCAACACCGGCTGGAAAAAATTCTGGGGAGAACACTGGTGCAACATACAGCGCATCATTGAAAACCTATCTTGTCCTTCCAATCAGTATTCATTGGTGGCTAGGGACACTGTCTAAGAACGTATGTATGCATGCCCGCCCTACCTAACTACAAAATACTGAGGGCTTCTAGGGCACTTTCATAAGGTTATTATGTAACTACAGGAAAAAATAAGTTTTTGACCACTTTTGCAGTGTCCCCATAGAGGTTTAGTGTAGGCAGAGATGTGCGCTATTGTTAGCCGGAAACTGCATTAAAAAAACCTGAAGTTCATCAATAATACATACTAATAGATACAGAATCCCACTACATATAAAGACAGGAGAGAGTCAGCCAAGAAAAGGAGGCCAACCTCAAAAAGGATCCAAAATTTGAAATTGAAGCCAGGGGGGAGCTGCAGCACATCCTTATCTTCCATGCTTCTGTGATGCAGTAAACACATTTTAACTACATGAAAGTTGTGCCTTGTTACTCTAAATAAAGTTGACATTAAGTTTTGCAGAATTATGTTCACAGAAAAACCTTAGACATCATTGTTGAGATTAACCCAGATTTGCATGAGCTCTGGGTGAATCTCACCCACACGTAAGCATTTAGGCGGTGGAAAATATTTGTGCAAAACTAGCAGCACAGCTTCTGCGTAAATAGACATGGCAGGTGTGCAAATGTCTCTTGCGATACTCGCACAGCCGCCAATCTAGGTGTTAAAATGATTTATAATAGTTTAGCACAACTTTAACCCCTTAAGAGAGTGCTGACCCTAGAGTTTCAAATGTCAATGTACTTAAAGCTTGTGGGACCTTGGGCCAACTAATACATAGGACAAGGGTGATTTGGATCAAGGTTCCACAGACAGTTGGAACCCATGACCAGATAAGTAATCCAAAAATGTTCCAAACATCCATACATTGTTCTTATTCTGTTTCATTTTCCTGCCTTGAAACAGTGACCACCTCTATGGAGACTATTCTACCACTGGACTGCACATGACTATTCATATACCCAGGAATGGTAGATATAATAGGATGGGGGAACACTAGTACTATGTTTTTATATCCCTTCTGGAAATAAAGGGATTTATATATGAGGTTGCAGCCTACGTTTCTATTTCTCTTATATATGTGTGTGTGTGTGTGTGGGTGGGGGGGGGTTGTAGGCTTTGCACCTTTTCTTCACTTACAAGTTGGTCAGTAGCCTGGCTATTCCCTCTTTGTATAATTTCATACTAAACTGAAACATTCATACATGAACCATTTGAATCCGTATAATAAATTCTGTGGAAGCTTCCTAGTGAGAGATAATCAATACACACAAAATTCAGTGTCAATGCGATAGTCTCCTCTGTATGATATCACTTATTCAATCCAGTTTTTTTTTGTATTACAATGCATGTCTCCTTATTTTCTTTAATAATTATTCCTTTAATAAATCACATAGTAAACAAAAACTATTAGAAAATCAATAATTACTTTAAGTCCAATAATACTAATAGAAAGGTAATTATATAGGCAGTCACCCCATTTTGTTACAGAAAAAATGTTTAAACAAAAACAGTAGCTCTCAACCAAATGAAATGTAAATCCAAGGCATAAAATAAAAGGGAAGAATGTTTCCAAGCACTGTAATTTGTCAATATTTTCCAGTGCACAACAGGGCAGTATAATTCATGGATTAAGGTTACAATAAAGATTTGCATTCATTTTGTTTATAAATGTTACATTTTTCAAACTGCTTCAAAAAACCTTTAAAGTATTTTAGCATTAGTTTATATTTTGTCAAATTCAAGATGCTAATCAAGTTAAGACTTAGTGCTAGAAGGGAAACTTGATACACAGGCATGAAGATAAGATGTCACTTGGAAACTATTTCTTACAGTGTCTTATGTGCCCTGTGGTTTCTATGATTGCCACAGAAGGCCTTCCATATGGCAACCAGGAAAACATATTTCTTACTTTTGACAAATCTCAATAACAGGGAGATTCAATAATGTTCTTACGTTTAAAATGGTGCTAATTTTGCCCCAACCAATCAGATCTTATTTAACATTTGAAAGCTAACATCTGATTGGTTGGGGCAAAATTAGCACCATTTTAAACGATAAGAACTTTTATTGAATAACCCCCATAGCAGCGTAATGTTAAGAGTAAGCAGGTTTTACTCATCATTTTGGATGAAAATATTGTAAGTTTATTTCTTTCCAAACCTTTACGTCTTGCATTTTAATATTACCATTTAACACTTAAAGATCAGATTCATTTTCCATATAACACCCAATCACGTAGCTTTATCCACCCTCTTTCCACCCAGGAATTCCTAGTAGTAAAGTAGCCTCCTCCAACAGGCATACACCTTTTCACACGGCATCCAATTTCCATCCAATAAACCAACAAAGAACAAAACACTGAACACTTATTTTGCCATGTAAAATATTTCTTTAGAAAAGTGGTTGTTTACCGGTTAAATAACAACACTGACAAGAATGCCAGTAATAAACATGTTAAGCTGAATCAATGTAGAGTCAAAGATATTCATGTTAAATAGAATCAGAATATAACACCCACAGCCATTTTTGACAATGCTAAATCCTGTTATAGCCTTATAGAAATAAAAACCAAAACTAATCCTAGGACGAGGTTGATCTCCCATAGTTAAGCCCAAGGAAAAATAAAACATTTACAAATACCTGGAAAGCAAACTTTCCTTTCCTCTATTTCAGTGGCCTCAGAAAGTCTGCAAAAATGTGGCTGCATCCAGGTAATGTTTTACCTAGGGGCATTTCTGGGACAGGGCAATTAAAGCAGCCATACATACTTGAAAATTGATTGTGGAATCTATAAAAAGTCTAAGATAAATAGAAGAAAAAGGGTTAACTCTGCACTCCTCTTTTGATCAATTCAAAAATTGCTGGGTGGCCATAGCCCAGGCCATCATTAAAAATCATATAACAAACATATAGCGCATCCAGTGTTTAATAAAGTAGTGTTTTTTATTCAAACACGTGATGTTTCCGAAACATCATGTTTGAATAAAAAACACTAATTTATTAAAGACTTCAGTGCGCTAATATTTGTATATGGTAAGATAAACAGGAGAGCACTCCCTTTCCATTGCCCCTATGACCCTCAAGTGGGTGTGCACTTAAAGATTTAATTTGTGGCAGATATCTGCGTCTCATAATGATACTCCTGTCCTACAGCAAACATGGTTTCTAAAAGACACTCTAGGCAAATCTCCAATGGATTATTTTCCAATGAAGTTCTGACTTTTTCGAAGCTTTTGTTATAATGGAAAGTAGGAAAAATTAACATGACATTTCCTCCCTGGTCGTGATCAGGCCACCCCTATAACTCTAGTGATCTGACTAAGCCCATATGCCATGAAAAGTATGCATCTTTCTATAGTTGATATTATGGAGCAGTTTTTGACCGACAATCAGAAAATTGGACGCACTGCTATTTCAGGTAGCCTACAAATTTCTGCCTCTCAAATTAACAGGATGCTTTTTACCTAGTATAGTCCAAAAAAAAACAGATTTCTCTCTAGGAACATGTGTCATTATCATAATCAGCCTTCCAGACAAGAAAAACCCAAGTAGTAACGTCATAGCCAGCAAAACTTATCACTGCGCTGATTTTAGTCTAGGACTCATGTTAAAATGTGAAGGTAACAAGAATTGTGGAGTGAGAAAGATGGATGAGTCAATATTTAGCAAAACCGAGGGACGAAGTGTATAAGTAAATAAAGCCTTAGGTTTAAAACTATGCAATCTGAGTTAAAACATAAGCAATATTCCTAACAGCGATTTCTGTTTTGCCGTTATTATAGTTGCCTTATTTCGAAATTACTTTTCATCGCATTCTTAGAATTTAGCTTGTTGCAGCAGAAATTGGTGTACTCTATTTGCTTTTCTATACTTTGGGTTTGTGATCTTGTATTGGACCGTTGTGTTGCAGTTCTATATTTTGTAAAAGTTGCTCTAAGATTAGTGGTGTTTACAAGAGGGTTGGGAATTAGATACAGGGTACAAATAAAGTTTTTATGTATTTTCTATGTCAGGGGTGACCAACCTGGGTCAGGTTGGTCACCAGAACACCCACACCCACACAGACACCACATACCCCGTCCCTTACCCCACCCTGCAGGTCCATGGCATGGGCATTAGTGGTTTATGGGATATCTACTGTTTTTTTGTGTGCTTTTATTGAAAACCGCAATAAACATTTATTACCCACATTTCAAAAAATGCAAGCTTCTCAAGAACATTCAGATAGGCTGACAAATTTATTTTATAACCTTTACAGGAATCCATTACATAGAGTAGAGAAATCTTTAGCATCCTTTTCTATGTTATTGGAAACCATATCACAGGATGAAAATGATATACTTGAAATCAAGGTCATAGTCTGTGATTATCTCCTCTGAATGCACAACTGCAGTGGGCAACGGAGAACCTAACTTGTGCTTGTTTTTATTTTATTTTTCAAAAAGCATTAGCAACATTAAGAAGTTCTAACCCAGGCAATCTTTTTTAGTTTTTGATAAAAACAGAGTCTGCCAACATGCACAAGTTATTTCAATATGTTTATGAATTGGCAACAGAGCTGAAATAGTTGAATATCAGCAGACTCTTTAAGAGGGATTGTATTCTGTCACTAAAAATTGCTGCAAATCTGTGATGAATTACATATTTAGCTTTAAGAACGGTGTCAGATCAGGGGTGTTAACTACCAGGTGAGCAAAGGGGCCATCTTATTCAGATATAGACTCCTCCCAAAAAACACTGTGAATTAGGGACAGATAGGGGCCCATCATAATTTGCTGTGGGGGGGTCCAGTGATTCCTCGTTATCCCACTGGTTCAGATGGTAACCTATGTTTAGATGTCTAGATTACCATTCTGTCAAGATCTGCTAGCAATATAAATATCCTACATAGTGCAACACAGAGATATTTATTTCTACTCACAAATATTCTAAACACTTAAAATCTAATCTTGCTAGATAATGTATAATTTAGGACTGCTCCTTGTACACCATCCTTATCCACTTCTCTGAACACAATACATACATTTCCCAAAACAAGTTAAATTCAATCACCTTCTACATCAGAAACATCAATCTTAGCAGTCTTACAGGATGAGGCAGAATACAAATTTGTGGAATACACAATTACATTGTTTATTCAATACATACTGGAGGAGAAAACAAAGAAGAATACAATAAAGGACTTATACAATTAAGCTTTAAATTTATAGCAAATCCTGGAGATTTGCTTATGATGTCTAATTGTTAAAAAAAATCTTTCATATTTAAACCATTAAACATCCGGTGTGATTAGAACTTGTTTTATTAAAAGCATTTCTCATTTAGAAGAAACCAAACACATTTTACAGTTCATATACTCACATTGCAAAACAAGTCTAAAAACAAAGCACTGGGAAGTTTAATACAGAGGAAACGCGGCATGCCGCATTTATATTAGCCTGAGGTGAAGCTAATGCACAAGTAGGCTTGTCTCCATAGACTGTCTTTCTATCTTTAGGTTTTAAAGAGAAAAAATCTCAAATCCACCCAAGTGGGGATAGCTCCATTTATTGGAATTGCAAGCTTGAGGTGCGTTTAGAAAAGCATCAAATGAGATGTAATTACTACACCAAATGAGGCACAAGTGCTGACTGTAACTTTTCTTGTTAAGCTCATATGACGTAAGTGAAATCAAACAAATAAATACTTAATTTTATTGGTATAGTACAGTGCTGTATCTACATACACTTTTCTTTAACAGCGAATTGCTGCAGATAACAGTGGTCAGGAAGTGCATAACCCTTACATTAATAACACATACCGGCGCCAAGGCATTTAAATAATAGACAAAATGAAGGCTGTACCTCCACGTAAATGGAGCACAACTAAAAGAAAAACAGGGAGATTCAATAAAAGTTCTTATTACTTAAAATGGTGTAATTTTGCCCTAACCAATCAGATCTAATTTAACATTTGAAAGCTAACATCTGATTGGCTAGGGCAAAATTAGCACCATTTCAAACGATAAGAACCTTTATGAATAACCCTGCAAATACGTATAAATGAACACAATATAATGTTGGCAAATTCAGATAAATTCTATTATCGTGGTATGACTGCATTATCGCTCCTTACAGTGGATAAAGGAAGCAATGGGTTTCATAAAGTGGCCATTTCATAATAAAACCAGCAACCACCTTTTCTCAATCCTGTGTTAGGATTTAGCTAAAAAAAGCAAACAAAGGAGTAGTTGTTGAGCTTTCTGTGAATTAAACATTTATAGAACTATTGCTTCTTTTACTGTATAAAATACAGTATAAGTATTTACAGGGAGATTCATAAAAGTTCTTATCGTTTAAAATGGTGCTAATACAGTATAAGTATTTACAGGGAGATTCAATAAAAGTTCTTATCGTTTAAAATGGTGCTAATTTTGCCCCAACCAATCAAAACTTATGTAACATTTGAAAGCTAACATCTGATTGGTTGGGCAAAATTAGCACCATTTTAAACAATAAGAACTTTATGAATAACCCCTTAGTGTATAAAATTGCAATATAAACAATACACAAATCTACATTGTTTTGCAACATTTTAATAATATACTTAAAAGACAATTCGAGCCTCAAAATCACCCAACATCTTTTGATGTACCAAAGTTGTGGACCAAAATTATATATTTTCACTTCTGGAGATACATTAAATTCCTTAAATTTGCTCCGAGTAGAAGCCCAGTTTCTGTAAGTATTTCAAGTAATCTGTGTAGGTAATCAGAGGTTAGTTATTTACATCTGCTTTATTTTACCTCCCCATTCATTCGCTATCCTTTCAGTCTCTAATGCCCCTAATGCTCTCCATCTTCCTTTAAGAGGAACTAAAATCTCAGGCAAACATTGTCCCAATAGACAGAGCACATTCACAAAACATACAACAAGCTTTGCCTCGATTTTCCCTTTGCTAGGGTTGTTGGTGATTTATGAACGTAACCTGTGAGTACTAGAGGTCAGCTACCATAATTCACCTTTGCTGGTAGCTAACATTACACTTCACATGCTCTGTAGTGACCACAGGAAGCTGTATGCAATTCATAATGGCTGGTAAAAAAAGTCAGGGTAACAAGCTGCATTCAATGTCTTAACAGGGATGCCATATTGGTGTGGAGACATCTGAACATCCGTATATGAGATGGTGAATAATGGGGTAAGTGGGGCATGGCTCTTTAAAGACTCCATTGCAGGGGTGTAACTGCAGGGACCAGAACCCCCCTCCGCACGAAATAGGAGGGCCTCCCCCCACGATCGTATTTCGGAAGTTCAGGTCCAGTCTTTTAAACAGCAGATTGCGCAGTTTCCTTCATACACGTGATGAACTGTTTAAAAACAGCTGATCAAGAAGGTGGTAGGCTTTGGCAGCCCTGCAGCATACAAGCCCCCTGCAGTCGAGTAGGTAGCAGGGGCAGTAGTTACATCCAATGCTTTCTGGGCTGTAGGTTGTACTGGCAAGAATGTGGAAGCCTTCAGTTACAGAATCTATTACTTGTATTAAAGCAACTTGCTAGAGAAGTATCTAACAAGTATAGGGTTCTGGGTTGAAACATCTTTCACATTAGGATTTTAAAAAAGCTTTTCTTTCTTCGTCATGTCTCGCCTGCCTCCTTTATTCCATTTACTGTATCTCTCCTTGCTCACCTGCTGTATCTCATCTTCCCTTTCTTCCATATTTCCTCTTAGGGCTACTTGCATCCACCTCCTCCCTTCTTTCTAATACATTCTGACCCTCTCTGTTACATTCTATTCTTTATTCATTTCATACTCCTTCCCTCCTGATAGTTGTTTCGCTTTAAACAAGTCCCTGTAAGATGATGTGTCGCTGAGCAAGGACCATCATGGGGAGATATTTTAACAGCATTTAAAGGAAAACTAAAACACATTATAAAATAGCATACAGTATCATTAGCATTTTTTTAATTTATTAACCCTTTTGAAATAAATAAATCTTTGACTACAACAGTGCCACAGTGACTTTCATTTTAATCCCTTCCTTTAACCAGATCCTCACATTTCGTATAAAACACAATAAACATGAATGCACCACTGGAAGAGAGGGTAAGAAATAAAGTTTTTATTCACACAGTTGTGAAGGTTATGATTGAGAGCTGCTTAAAACAAACAAACAAAAAAAGTGCTAGACTGTCCCATTTTTAGAAGTGGTTTGCCAGCTTAAATGTGAAAACAATTGTTAGACCAATGTCCTAAGCAATACATAGTTGAACTCTAAGATATCTGGATTATAAATATACAGATGCTATAAAAAGATAAAGTGTGCAGTAATTCCAACTGCACTGAGACTTCTCAAGATAGTTACCAGACAAACCCATCAACAGATGTGGTATTAAACAGACAGGGATTTTGACACTTTAGTGCCTTTTTCTGATGGCACAATCAACAAATATCTTGCGAATGACACTGACTGGGATCAGTCCTTTAGTTATTATAAATTAACCCATACTCATCTACAGCAATTTATTTGCAATCTGACTGGCTTCAAGGGGCACCGACTAAAATATTCCTCATTAAAAACTTCCTGGGACATTTAAACAAAACAACAAATCAGTTATTAATAAATCCATCTGCGCAAAAAACCTTCTAAACTGCCTGCCTGTTACACATGAGCTACAAACCCATAATATCTCTACGTATCAAATAATATTACTGTGTGATATGGCTGGCTTTACAGTGACATGTTTATTAGACGTTATACTATAATTCTTTAAGATTTCACGAAAAAAGAGTCAGATGTTCTTTTAATAGACATTAATGAAGAAGGAGAGGGGGATTAGTGGCTTGGCTTATTGTAGGGTTTCTCAAATGAATTGCCATGGTGCCTCACATGAAATTACAGATATTGTATAAAAGGTAAATACAGTAAATGTAAATGAAACTCAAATTTAATTATGTTATATTTAAAAAACTATAATAGTTGCACATGAGTCCAACATTCAAAGTCACAGGTTTGCCCCAACAGAAAATGCCACTCTGAGAAAGTTCAAGAATCACTGTTTTAATTATTAAATTTATAATTATTTGTTAATTCTAATATTCAATTGATAATATACTGATATTATTATTTTTATGATATTGACACAGTCTCTATGTCCCAGAAGCAAATATGTATTAAAAAAAAATAATTTTTTTTTACTCCTTTATCTTCTCCTCTAGTTTTTTATACCTTATTCCTTTGTATGGAGATTCTGTCAATCAGTTAAAGCCCATAGTGTGGGCTTTGTCAACATCCTTATCCTTTCAAAGGAACGTGACTGGTTCAAGAGAGGTGTCAAGGAGGCCATTTATGTGAAAATAAAGAAATCAAGCCTAAATAGAGGTGGTGGGAGGGGGGTTTCGACACCAACTGTCTGCCATGTACAATGCTGTTTTGACACCTTACCCTGGGCGTTCATATAACACCTCTAAGCCACAATGCAATCACACCTTGTATTCATAATGTCCTTAAACACTGGCTGTGGTATGCTAATTGAGACTTTCCAAGGTACATAATTGCCCACAGATTCTGTACGTCATTGTGAATTGAGAAAGCCAGTCCGATGACTAGCGAAATGTCCTCAAGAACTAAACATTAAGTCCAGTTGATCTAACTGATACAACAGACATAGTGTGGTGTCATAATCCAGCAAAAAGAGAAGGTGGTAGGAAGCACACCTGACCGTGTTGAAAGGGATTTCAATTACACTTTAGTTCTGTATCAGTCAATAGAATGAAGTATTGCAGTCTTGCCTGCGAGCATGACGCAACTTGCACCAGACATCAGATAAACTATTGCTTCTTCACAGCTCACGGGAGCAAAATAGCTACTGTTGTCACATGGTGGAAAATGTATTCACCCATATAATATAGCCTAAAGGTAATTTAACATCAGAGGCAAATGCATTAGTTCATACTGTTTATTTAAAATGTGCAGGCACAATTTGTATAACATAATCAAAAGAGCCTTCTGCTCAAATATAAATACACAAAAAAATGAAATAAGGGTATTTTTTCTTTCGGCTCTTTACACACCAAATGAAAACCTTCCTTATTTAAAATAACACGCTGCACAAAGAAATATTGTATTTACAAATACTGGATAGAAATCCAGCTAAGCTATTGGTTACTGTGTTCATACAACATTTCTTCAATGAATCTTTGGATGTTTCATATGGTTAGACATTGGCATACTACTTATGAAAACAGGCGTGAGCTTATAGTCTGCCAAAGACAATTCAATGATAACAATGGGACCCTAGCTGCCCTGGAAGTTGTTGATTAACCTTAGGTTACAAAACAGTATGTCAAACTCATTTGAGTACAGATGTTAAACAGGAGCTATGACTGATATTGTAGTTTTATTTTGATGCAATGGTAAAGCTTATAAACCTTATTGAAGTATCACATTAAAACAAGGAATTGTATCTTTTTTTATACTAAAACTGCACAGGGTGTTTAATGTTTAGCATATAGCAATGCAAGATTACAATACAAATAAAACCCTTTCATAACAATCTGTCAGCCACTGCCATTTGATTCTGCATTTAGCTGCTGAATAAAAATAGTTTGCAAGGTTCTCATTCATCCAGGTCATGTTATATCTGTGGTATTCAATTAGCAACTGAACTTCAGAGAAACATCCGGATCACTAATGAATGTCTCAATAAGCTAACATCAAGTCAGTTGATCTAACTCAATACTAGGGATGGAATACAGTACGACTCGAAACTCCTGGTTCCAAAAATCAGTTGAAACCTTTGGAGCTTTCGGCTCTCTGAACTCTCAGTTTTTTTATAATTAGCAAAGAAACAGAGATACTTTATAGGGTTACTGAGGCTACTTTCAAAGATTACCAAATATATGATGATACTTTTGAAAGTTACCAAATGATACTTGTACATTACATAATAATAGCAATGTTGAGGTTTGTACCATTAGCCATAAGTAAGAGAATAAAGAGTTGTGATACCTTTTATTGGCTAACAGACAACAATAACCACAGCTTTGGGAGTCCTAAGCCCCTTCATCAGACTGGTTGTCTGTGTGACAATAGAAGGTATCACAACTTTTATTCTCTTACTTATGGCTAACAGTACAAACCTCAACTATTGCTTTGTATATTGCTTAAACTCAAAAATAGCTGTGTATAGGATTTTAGTTTTTATAAACATTTCATTATTTGTACGTGTTCCCCTTACCATTTCCCAGGTGCCATCAACGGGGTTACCTTGCTTTTTCTACCCTTTGTTTTCGGATTTTCGCAAATTTTGGAATTTTTTTGAAATTTCGAAAATCCAAAACAGAACATAAATTGCTTGTTCGAAAATCTCTATGAATACCAAATATACTGTTGAACAAACCTTCATGGCCTGGTCCCCCTACCAGTCATAGATCTACATATACTTATTTATAACATGGAAAAACCTTAGCAGCATATTCAATATTAATTTATTTTTTCAAATTTTTTGCCCGAATTCCTGATTCCCAGATACTTTCTGCTTATCATTTTCTATTTCTTGTCAAAGCTTCAAGGGCTTAACATTTCAAACACAGCTATAAATTCAAGGAAAAAACCCTTGTAATTAGAATTACAAAATCTTTAAAACAGCGATCACAGCGCTAATGATGGTTTTCAAAGTCTGATTTGGTGGAAAACGGCATTTGTAATGGCGGCGAAAAGTTACCGCACCTTTAAAAATATGCCCCAATGTGTTTATGAAATGCAAAAACTGCAAATAAACAGGGATTTTGATTATGTAGCCATCAGAGATGGGATGCCGGTCCGACTGGACCTGGATCTGACACGGAACCCCTCTGTTCCGAAATCTGAATGTTCACAAAATAGCGTTTGATAATTCTCGAAAATACGATCAGAAATTGAAAACGGTTTCTGATCGTATTTTCAAGGATATACAAATGTTAGAGGCATTTTGAGAAATTCCAAAAAAAGCTTGAACGTTCGAAAAAATCGAAGACTCGTTAGGAAGTCCAATTTTAAGTTCTGATTTCATATTTCGGATCTTCGTGATTAACCGAGATCTGAAAATGGAACGAAACCTGGCAGTTTTGGCCATCTCAGTAGCCTGCAGTACAGGGAACTCTAGACACGTAACACATACAATGCCGTTGTATAGATGTTTGCAAGGATTCTAGCACAATGGTTTTCATTTATTTTCAGATGGGGGACCTTTCCCATATTTTATGAACTTTACGTATTTTGTATTGTAATCAAATTAATTACAATCAACATAGTGTAGTGATACTACAATGACTGAATTGCAAAAGTCAGCAAAGTCTTTGGGGTACCATTGAGGATGTAAGACCTTCTAAGGGTCACATAAGAGTAAAACATAACAAATATTTATAACTAGTGAAACATTTGCACTGACAAAATTTTGAGGACATGACTAGATTTTGGAAGGCCCTCAGTGTACCAAAGTTCTATCATACGCTACAAATTATATTTTTGAACCCATTGTTAATGAAAAGGCAGAAGCATCTATTCGTTCGGTCGGGAACGTTCGGTGATCCGCCAAGGTGTTCGTCCCGTGAAATATCAGCGCGGGGTTGTGGCTCGCTGCCAAATTGGCAGTGTGTACGAACCTTAAGCCTACATTACGACAAAGTAATATGTGTGTATGCTTAATTGGTTCATATTTACATTTTAAAGATTCCAGATAATTATAAGAATGCAAACATTTTTTTTTAAAAAAGTAGGCTTGTCTCTTGAACTTTGCATGTCTTTATGTTAAGGCAAAACAAAACAACATGTTATACATCTGTAGGAACCTAGTAAAAAGCCATCAAATTATCCAGGTCATGGTATATCTGTTGTATTCAGTTTGATCAACTGGACTTAAAAGTTTTGTTTTAAAGCACTAAACTTTTTTTAAGAACTAAACTTTAAGTCCAGTTGATCTAACTAAATACAACGGATTAGCTAATTGGTTTTTGCAAATTAATAACACAAGCAAACTTTTGTACTTTTTTGCATTAGCCAACTAGTGAAAAGAATTAAACTTTTACTTCAGCATAGGGAGCATTCCTGAGGCACTGCATATATTAAAGGTTAACTGTGGTCTCTATACATCCTCTATTAAAAGACCTTTCAAACAAGACTAAGGATGTGTTTAGCTTCTCTGGTTCTTAAGTTATAGACTTGTAAAGTTATACTCAGACAGTCAGGATAAACCAGGAAGTTGATGTTACAGGTGCTATGCAAGAAGCCCCAACCCCCCGGAAAAAAATTCAAAAGCTAATTAAAGACAGTTACAGCACTAGGAAACAACTGGGAATGCTTGTGTCAAAGGAATAGTAATTTAGAAAAATAGTAGATTGGGTTACTTCGCGCTATGGTGTGGTAGGGAACGTCTCCTTAAGTAGGGTGGCTGCACTGCAAGTTGCCACTGAATTGTTTATAAAATCTTTAAAAGTATCTTGCTGCGCTTGGGGGTATGGGTAGGGGAAGGGTTAAAACAAGAAGGAAAAAATAAAAATAAATAGGTTAAGATCAAGATCTCTGTAAACAAACCAGTTTAAAATGACACTTCCATATATTAAAATTAAACTTCAACCACTCACTTGTGTCTATCCACCACTAGGGGTAATGCAGGCTTTACTCTGTGCTGTTCTGATGCTTGCTTGGTCTGTATAGTTCCCAAAAACCTCTGCACACAGGAATAAGGTTGCCAACAAACTTTATTATAGCAATTAAAAACAATAAAAAGCACTAAAAAACCTTGCAAAAAACGTCCATTAGCAGTTTTTGAAGTTGCACCTCTCTGCTATGGTGTGGCCCCTTTAAGTCGTGGCTTGTGAGGTAGTTCCTACGCGTTTCGCTGTTTTAATCTTACAGCTGATGAAGTGTCATTTAAACTGGTTTGTTTACAGAGATCTTGATCTTAACCTATTTATTTTTTATTTTACTTCTTGTTTTATCCCTTCCCCTCACCATACCCCCAAGCACAAGCAAGATACTTTTAAAGATTTTAAAGAATAGTAATTTAGGTTGAATAAAGAAATATGTCATCAGTCCAACCTTTTTAAACCTCTTTTTAACCCTACCCAACATAGTGGGGTGATGTCACAGCTCACCGTGCTAGCTGGAAATGCCACCCTTTATACTGCTATAAGTTTGCATAGATTGCAGCTATAAGCATGATCCTGGAGTCGTTTTAAAGGTTAAAATGTGCTCTTTTTAATAAAGGGCACTCGTAGGGAGACCGAGGTTCCACAGTCCAAGCACAAAAAAAAAAAAATCAACTGTAATGCTAGGAACACTGAAATATTGGTGGTACTTTTTGGTTGCTGACCCCGACTGGCAGTATTTTGCCCTGGCCAACCATTCGATAGCTGCAATTGGTTAGGCAGGCTTAAATTTTGGCCCATGTGTACATAGCTTTAGATGAAAAGTCACAAGCAGGTGTCTAAATTATCTAAATATACATATATTATGATCCTTACACTATTATTTTTCAAACTGCAAACTCTAATGTATGTTTTGCCAGAAAAGTCCATTCGTGATAAGTTGCTGAGTAAAGATCTGAGCATGTTTGACCCATCCAATGGCCCATGAGCAAAATATACTGTCAGGAACATTCCAAGAAAATGAGCATCTGTGACCATAGCAGGACATTGCAAAAAACATGAAAAAAATAGCTTTTTTTAAAAAATGCAGAAAACAAGTAATATACCTACTATACATAGCTAGGTAATGTGCAATATGAAATATGAATATGTATGTGAACTTTCTCTTATATATATATATATTATTAATAAAAAATATATATACCCATGGTGCTACCCATATATCCTACACTGGAAGATATTTTTATTCTTTATTTTACCACAAAGCATCTCCGCGTTTCCGCTAAAAGGTAGCCGTCACCAGGAGAATATATTATAGAAAGAATATCAGCGATCCTCAGGTCTTTCAACATGTGCAAAGTGCAACAATGCAATGTTTCGGCCATCCTCTATCGGCCTTTATCAAGCTGCGATGGACGAGGCCCGAAATGCTGTTATTGGCACTTTGCACAATGTTTGTTTAAACAGCACTTTAAATAAAAGCACTTTGTTGAAAGACCTGAGGAGTGCTGATATTCTTTAAAGATTGTTATATATCCTGGATTTGTCAGCAGTACCAGGCAACCTAAACCTTCTGTGGGACTGTGTGCACAACCAACAATGATAGATATATAGATAGATGATAGATAGAGGATAGATGATAGATAGATGATAGATAGATAGATAGATAGTAGATAGATAGATAGATAGATAGAGATAGATAGATGATAGATAGATAGATGATAGATAGTGATAGATGACAGATAGATAATAGAGATAAATGATAGATGATAGATGATAGATGATAGATAGATAGAGATAGATGACAAGATAATAGCTGATACCGATGTTAGATGATAGA